>NW_021011536.1:313021-515278 GCF_003987935.1 Bombyx mandarina
ACTAAGCCGTCAGAGAACTCTACGGGAACCTCCGAGAATCTAGGAGAGCCTCCAAGAATCTACGAGAATCTTCGAGAACCTAAGCCACGCCGTTCGGATTGTCGATAATCCCATTCTCACGGATCGTTTGGAGCCTCTGGGTCTGCGGAGGGACTTCGGTTCCCTCTGTATTTTGTACCGCATGTTCCATGGGGAGTGCTCTGAGGAATTGTTCGAGATGATACCAACGTCTCGTTTTTACCATCGCACCGCCCGCCACCGGAGTAGAGTTCATCCATACTACCTGGAGCCACTGCGGTCATCCACAGTGCGTTTCCAGAGATCTTTTTTGCCACGTACCATCCGGCTATGGAATGAGCTCCCCTCCACGGTGTTTCCCGAGCCCTATGACATGTCCTTCTTCAAACGAGGCTTGTGGAGAGTATTAAGCGGTAGGCAGCGGCTTGGCTCTGCCCCTGGCATTGCTGAAGTCCATGGACGACGGTAACCACTCACCATCAGGTGGGCCGTATGCTCGTCTGCCTACAGAGGCAATAAAAAAAAAACAAAAAAAAAACACTGCCAATTGTCCACCTCCGTTACATCCTCCGTCTCCTCTAATCCTCATCTACTTCGTCATATACTATAACAGTTTATCAGGCTTTGTCCGTGTCATCGCATTTCTCGTAAAAAAGGCACGTTACGTGTGTATGTGTATACATTTATATGTGCGTATGTGTGAGAAATGTAATAAAATGAATCTAGATCTTTATTCTTAGTTATTAGGATTGAATTTCGATAATTAGGCGAACACTGCTACATGTTAATTTATTAAACCAACTATAAATACTTTTTATTTTATTTTATTTTATTATTTTCATATTTCCTTACTGAAGTGGCAGCGGGCAGGGCATATAGCGCGAAGACGGCCGATGGGACAGAAATATCCTCGAGTGGAGACCACGTACTGGCAAGCGCAGTGTGGGACAGCTATTTACCAGATATACCGACCACCTAGTGAGAATAGCTGGGTCACTTGGATGCAGGCGGCACTGGACATCAGTTGTAGGTACCTGTGTTCAGCAATAGACAGTGGACAGGCTGTGATGATGATGATATTATCGTTACGCCGGTAAGAGTAACGCCATCTATCGCCGAATAGCCGAAACGAATATCAAAGGATCTAGTAGCATCTAAAACGCTCGAGAATTACATCGCCATCTATTGTCAGATAGCGGAAACGCACATCGAAAATACTCGACTTGTGAGGAATGTTCTCGATAATTCTAGGGATGTCGTATCGACTATAAAAGCGTTGCAGAGATGGCATGCAGTTAGTTAGTAATCGGAACTATTCGAAGCGAAACAGCGAACGGATCACCTACCACTATTCGCTGGTAGCATAAGCTACACCAAACACATCAAACATGTCCAAAGAGCTCTCTTATTAAGGTTCTTACTCACATATAAATTTTAATACGAAAATGTAGTCCCACTTCGATAAAAATCGCATGAATACATCATCAAATGTCATCATCATCATCATCATCATCAACAGCCCACAGTCGTCCACTGCTGGACATAGGCCTCTCCCAATCCACACCACGGAGCCCGGTCTGCGGCTCTCCTCTTCCACTTCTTGCCGGCCACCGTGCGGAGGTCATCGCACCACCTAGCCAAGGTATCATCAAATTTTAATGTAATCGAAGTCTATTGAATATGCATTATTAAGGATGATTGAACAAATATCCGTGAGACCTTTATAAACGAGATCACACCAGAGGTAAAATAGCTTTCATAAAAAAAATATTGAAATCGGTTCACCCACAAAAAAGTTTTGTGGCGATAAAAAAAAATACGAATTGACAACCGGCTTTTTGTTGAGGTCGGCTAAAAGACTGACTGACACCTTTTTGGAAATGATTTTCACAGACCACGTCTATTAATAAGTCCGGATAATTTTGATGCTTATTTATATGTAAATTATGGATACAAAAATCTCGCCCGCGACTCGAATTACCTCATTAAGATAATGCGAATTTATAGGAAACGTGCTAAGATACATTATCCGATAAGATACATTATCCGTGTTCGTTGCATTGTTACTGAGATTACAGTACATTGGGTGTACTGAGACGTGGTCGTAGGATCGATGGTGGCAGGACCTCTTGTGAGTCCGCGCGGGTAGGTACCACCGCCCTTTTTTTTTTTTTTTTTTTTCGGATAGAGGGCCGAACCTCCTACGAGGTCCCCTCAACGGTCTGCATGGTGTTGTGAGCAGACCGCGGGCCCAAGGCTTTTAGGACCCACCCACTAAACGACTCCCCTGCACTCTTACACCCGACGTCCGATCCCCTCCGAGGTCAGAACCCGGATGAGGTAGGGGGGAGGTACCACCGCCCTGCCTATTTCTGCCAGGAAGCAGTAATGCGTTTCGGTTTGGAGGGCGGGGCAGCCGTTGTAACTATACTGAGATCTTAGAACTTATATATAAAGGTGGGTGGCGCGCTTACGTCGAAGATGTTTGTGGGCTCCAGTAACCACTTAACACCAGCTCGTCCACCCATCTAAGCAATAGAAAAAGAAAAAAAAGATGGTCCTCAGGAATCAAACACGGGTGTCGCTGTTAGCTGCTAAGTAGCTGGGTACCCTAGAATGGTAAAACTTAACCCATAGACACAGCCCACTGAGTTACTCATCGGATCTTCTCAGTGAGTCGCGACTCCGATCCGGTGGTAGACTCTACGAAGCACTGCTCTTACTAGGGCTAATATTAGCCAATTCTCTGAGGTTGAACCCGTGAGCTCAATTATCGTGAGTAGTTAGTTGGATTGTTTTTTTTTTCTTCCTACCTAATCTGATAGCCTTGAGTGGCTATTTCAGCGCAACCTTAACTAGTAGGTGAGCTCGCGTGGTTTAAACCGGAGTATTGCTAACACTGGCCCTAACAAGAGCAGTGCTTCGCAGAATCTACCACTGGATCGGAATCGCGACCCACTGAGAAGATCCGGCGAGAAACACAGTGGGCTGTGTCTGTGGGTTAGTTCGCTCGTCGAGCCCTTCGTCGCAAGCGACGGGTTCGGCG
The DNA here is from genome assembly GCF_003987935.1 of Bombyx mandarina. Next base: position 316,086 of record NW_021011536.1, read on the forward strand.
AAGACGGTGGCCGGTGCTCGAGGTACCTAAAAGCACCGTTAATGGATCAGGAGGATCCGTTATGACGTGTTTTAGCCAGTAATTGGAAAAGTTCTTTAGACTTATTTATTAGGACGATTAGGTGATAAAAAAAAAGAAAATACATTTTAAGTCTGTATTTCATTAAAAAAATTAGTACCTGCTGGCGGGATTCGAACACCGGAACTGTCGCATCGCTCGATACGAATGCACCGGCCGTCTTATCCTTTGGGTTGGGTTCACACGTCATTGTCCTGCACGTTTTCTTTGTATTCGTTATTTTAACGTACAATCACTCGGGTGTTCATACGGTAGATTTTCATCCGTCTAAAAACGAATCACCGCAGTCTTCACACAGTTGTCACACACTCTGTCTCGCTCACAAAGTGCCGTGTAAACGAGACAGAGCTTATACTGTGCTCCACTGCAAGCTGAATACGTTGAAAGTTCATTCGATTTTCTTAACAAGTCCGTTGAATATTTATTTAAACCAGGGGCTCCCAAACCTATTTTGTCTATTGCCCACTTTGAGAATAAATTATTTTTTAGCGCCCCCATTTTTTCACCTACTTAGAAACCACTATAGTGAGAGCTCAGTCGGTGTCTAAGAGTTCTCCTAGATGAAATTACAAATCGCCTCCCAAGCCTCTACACAACGCCCCCATTTTTTTCTGGGACTCTTACCGCTCCTCTTTAGTCCTGCAGCGCAAGGGGGCATTTTCGCCCACTTTGAGAAAAGCTGATTTAAACCCATAAGCGGTGTTCGATTTTTTGCAGTACAAATGACATGTTCCATTCCAGTTTCACCAGGACAGGTGGGCGAGCAAAGGCTTAGCCAGGAGGGGTGGGATTTGCTAACAACTGCCCGAGCGCCTCCGAAGGAGACCTAAAAACTCAAGAGCAATTGCTTCGCGAATGAATCTACTACCGGATCGGAATCGCGACCCACTGAGAAGATCCGGCGAGAAACTCAGCGGGCTGATGCATGGGTTAGGTTGCACGTCGACCTCTTTGTCGAGTTCGACGAGTACGGTTACCGGGGTACTAAGAAGCTGCCGCTGGCGACGCACCTCTCCACACATACATCCGCGCATGTAGCCCTCAGGCAGATATAGCGACACTGATTCCAGTGCAGCAGAGTTATCAATTTTGTTATGCAATAGCTGACAATAATGCACCATAAGAGTCATCTTCCGTCTCAGGTCAGGAGTATCTAATCCGACCACCATTACCTTGTGAACGCAGCCTTCGACGGCGACAATTTCCTAACTTAATTTTAATCTATTGTTATTCAATTGTTTCGTTGTACCAACATAACAGAATAACGTTTCGGATAATCTAGATTCTTCTACCCTTAAGAAGCCGATGTAGTAGATAGTGGCACATACGCCACTATTCATTCTTTAAGACGTATACTGCAAAAAAACGTGCAGGACATTACCTCGCGAGCCCAGCCTTGGCCGCGACGATTTTCTAATTTAATTTTAATCTATTGTAATTCAATTGTTTCGTTGTACCAATACAACAGAATAAAGTTTCGGATAATCTAGATTCTTCTACCGTTAAGGAGCCGATGTATACCGATCGACTGATTACTATGAATTGAATCGGTAAAATATCGATATCGCACCGATAATCTTAGATTCGCTTGCGCGTTGTACGCGTTAAAACGAATTGATGGAAAAATGTTGTTGAGGCGATTAAAACTTTTTCCGGTTTACGTAATTATTGAAAGAAAGAAAAGACTTTTGAAGTTGTCGTGGCCTAACGGATAAGACCTCCGGTGCATTCGTGTTGAGCGATGCACCGGTGTTCGAATCTCAGGCGGGTACCAATTTTTCTAATGAAATACGTACTCAACAAATGTTCACGATTGACTTTCACGGTGAAGGAATAATATCATGTAATAAAAATCAAATCCGCAAAATTATAACTTGCGTAATTACTGGTAGGACGACTTGTGAGTCCGCGCGGGTAGGCACCAACACCCTGCCTATTTCTGCCGTGAAGCAGTAATGCGTTTCGGTTTGAAGGGTGGGGCAGCTTTTATACTGTACCTTGTAGGAGGTTTGGCCCTCAGCCCGAAAAAAAAAAGTATGGCGGCATTTATGTTGTATATGTCTATTGGCTCCGGTAACCACCCAGGTGGGCCGTGAGCTCGTCCACCCATCTAAGCAATAAAAAATAGAAAATAAAAAATATGGTTTATGAATCGTTCGGAATATAGGCTTAATCCGGTCACCGTTCTCGTCGAACCCGTCGCTTGCGACGAAGGACTCGACGAGTAAATTAACCCTCAGACACAGCCCACTGAGTTACTCGCCGGATCTTCTCAGTGAGTCGCGTTTCCGATCCTGTAGTAGATTCTGCGAACCAAAGCTCTTGCTAGGGTTCGTGTTAGCAACGTCATCAGGTTTGGGCCCCGTGAGCTCACCTACTAGTTAAGGCTCCGCTGAAATAGCCTCTCAAGGCTATCAGCTTAAGGAGGAAAAAAGAAAGTTTTCCCGCGGTGTTTCCCGAGCGCTACGACACGTCCTTCTTCAAACGAGGCTTGTGGAGAGTATTAAGCGGTAGGCAGCGGCTTGGCTCTGCCCCTGGCATTGCTGAAATCCATGGGCGACGGTAACCACTCACCATCAGGCGGGCCGTGTGCCCGTCAGCCTACAAAGACAATAAAAAAAAGAAATCGGAATATAAAACTAATTTTCTTAATTCATTTTTAGTTAAGCCAATTCAATTCTAAAAAGGTGCTGTATACATGTTTTTGTTTTGCATTTTAATCAGCTAGTTCACGGTCTTCATTAATCTCTTAATTCGTTTTATCGGTGCGCTTAAAGAATTCTGGCGCTATGGATTAGCACTATCGTGGTTTGAGTGTTTCGATTTCAATAAAGCAAATTCGATATGGACTGGGATCCTTCGCCATTTTTTGTATTGCTTAGATGGTTGGACGAACTCACAGCCCACTTGGTGTTAAGCGGTTACTGGAGCCGATAGACATCTACGCCACTTACCTTGAGATATAAGTTCTAAGATCTCAGTATAGTTGCAACGGTTGCCCTATCCTTCAAACCGAAACGCATTACTGCTTCACGGCAGAAATAAACGGGGTGGTGGTACCTACCCGCGCGGACTCACGGACGTCAGCAATGCCAGGGGCAGAGCCAAGGCGCTGCCTACCGTTTAAAGACTTTTAGGTAGGCACCACCACCATACCTATTTATGCCGTGAAGCATTCTTATCGCAATTGAAGCCTTGGAGGTAATGGCTTGATATATTATATATATATATTTATTTATTTATTTCTTAAATGGATGGACGACCTCACAGCCCACCTAGTGTTAAGTGGTTATAGGAGCCCATAGACATCTACAAGGTATATGCGCCACCCACCTCGAGATATACGTTCTAAGATCTCAGTATAGTTACAACGGATGCCCTATCCTTCAAACCGAAACGCATTACTGCTTCACGACAGAAATAGGCGGGGTGGTGGTACCTACCCGCCTGGTAATCACGGATTCCGCTTCATCTTCGAACGTACCTTCAAAACCCTAGTGGTCCACCCCAAGGTCGACGGTGCAGTGTTGATGGAACGTGGAAGAACTCCGGAAGTAATTTTTTACTGGGCCTATTAGTTTTGTGAGAATGATTCGATTAACCTTGCCATTAACAACGGTGTTATAATATTAAATAATAACATCACGCGTTCGTTTGTTTGTTTGTGACTTAAGTTTAAACTAAATTCTGAAGTGTGTTTGATGAAGATTAAAAAAAAAAAATTTTTATCTTTAAAAAACAAACCAATTTTGGAAATTAAAATTTTTCATTGCGTATGCTTATTTAGTTAAAAAAAAAAAAACGAATGTAATGTAATAATAGTGAACTGAATTTAATGTAGGTTTGTGGTCTTTATGACGCTTTTATACTGTTACACTGGCAAGAGTAACGCCATCTATCGCCGAATAGCCGAACGAATACCGAAGGCTCTAGTAACATCTAGAACGCTCGATAAGTACAACGCCATCTATGGTCGATAGCGAGTTAATACCCGACATTTATTTTTGTAATTAAAGGTCCGTTTTATTTGGGTATTATCATCAACAGTTCTGTCTTCTTCTTCTTTTTCCCCACCTTACCCCACTAGGTGGGGTCGGCACAGCTAATTTTTCTCTTCCATTCTCTTCTATCAGCTGTTATGTCAACACCCACTCCTCTCTCTCTCTCATATCGTCATTCACACACTCCATCCATGTCTCCTTCGGTCGACCTCTTCCCCCTCTACCTTGCACTACCATTTCCATACATCTGCTAGTCACATGCATCTTCTCTCTACGCGTCACATGTCCATACCACGCTAACCACGCTATCATCAACAGTTCAATGTTTTAATTGAACTTTAATTAAATTTACTCCATTCAAATAGCTAAAAGAAGCTTTTTTCTGTTATGATAATTTTTTCCAAATTTTAAACTTTAAATGACTCTACTGTGAAGTTTCAATAAAAAAAATAATTAAAAAAAAAAAAAATTTAAAAATCCCTTTATTCCATGCAATTCTTATTTTTTTTAGTATATTTAGTATATATATTATATGCATGGACCCCTCTCAGGTAAAGGCCTCCTCCAAAGATTTCCATTTTGTTTTTTCGCCGGCGACATATTTTTTTTTAAAACAAATTATTACATATTATCAAAGTCAGTCTACAACAAGCACGGCAGGTTAAGAAGTTTCAATAATGTCGCTTAAGCTTTTCTACCCCTCGTAATTTAATGACAGTAAATATTAGTTTGCTAATAACCCTTGCGACACGCAAAGTCGAAGAAAACACTATTAGCTTTTTTGAACACAGATAGACAGACGAAGTATATTATTTCTTGTGAGTATAGACAGAGGAATCACGTGCGTTCAATAGTGCGTAATGCGGTGATTCTCAACCTTTTTTTTGTTGTGGCACATATTTAACGATTTCAAAATTTGGCGGCACACAAAAAAAAAAAAAGATAATTTTTTTTTGTTTACTACAACACACTGCATAAATAGTCTATCAAAAAATTTTTATATACGAAATAAACTAAAATATACTTTTTTTTTTGTGGATTTATTCATGTTCAAAATATTTTTCTTTTAAAATGAAATAATTTAATAATATTAACATTATTATATAATCGCAAAATTTGGCGGCACACTTTTGAAATTTGGCGGCAAACAAAAGTGCCGCGGAACAGTGGTTGAGAACCACTGAGTGTAATGCATCACGATTATACGCTAAACTAATTACTTTAATGACTGATCTATTCAATCATTAAATCATCATCGCCTTAACGTGTTATAAAAATGTTATTTTTAGTATTCGAGATGCAATAATTTAATTTCGTTCCGTAATTTTGTTTTTTTGGGTTTACCGGCCAACTGTTTCAAGGTCCGTCCGTTGTTAAGTGTTTATCGGCAAGCACAGAATCGTGTATGACGTTACGAAGAAGGCCGAATATAAGCGTGAATTACACGAATAACTTCACCCTTCGAACCGAAAGGCGTGACTATTAAGACGTTGCGTTTCGGTTCGAAGGGTGGGGTAGCCGTTGTAACTATACCGAGACCTTAGAACTTATATCTCAGGGTGGGTGGCGCATTTACGTTGTAGATGTCTATGGGTTCCAGTAACCACTTAACACCAGGTGGGCTGTGAGCTCGTCCACATATCAAGGCAATAAAAAAAACAAAAAAAAACATGTGGATCATCAGACATGTTATCAACTGCTAAATAAGACTAGATTATGGTTTTTTTTTTTATAACGCCATCTTGTAGTGTCTTTAAAACGGTTAGTTGCCCTCAATTAAGAAAAATAGTATTATTATTCGCCAATAGATGGCGTGAAGAGTTGATTATTGAAAACACGAATAAAACAACATTTTCTGAAAATAAATCGTAGCTAGATCGATTTATCGCCCCCGAAATCCCCTGTATACTAAATTTTGTGAAAATCGTTGGAGCCGTTTCCGAGATTCAGATTATATACATATACAGTCAAACCTGGGTAAGTGAGAGCTGGATAAGTGAGAAAACTCTATAAGTAAGAGTAATAGCCAGGACCCATCATTTTAAGCTCCCAAAACCTCTATTAGCGAGAAACAGAAACCTCTGTAAGAGAGAGTCGTTTTCCCTCATGGACCTCCGTAAGTGAGACTGCTACTTGTCTTTACCTCTATAAGCGACAGTCGAGCTTTATTTATTTATGTTATTTAGGAGGAACAAATGACAAAACAAATTACAAATTTAACATCTGCTATTTTATGACTCATTCTTAACTTTCATGGAACTTCCTACCATTGTTTTTGTATTGTTTTCTTGACAATATTGAACCTATTCTATTTCGTGAAACTAACAGGAATACATTCGTACTTGCTGTGACTTGTTATTGCTGTGTACCTCTATAAGAGAGAAACGCTACTCATTTACATGCATTAGCGAGAAACTCGGGTTAGTGAGAAACCTCTTTAAGCGAGATGAGATTGTGCTCCCTTGAACTCTCGCTTATCCAGGTTTGACTGTATATTAATATACTAGCGACCCGCCCTCGCTTCGCTTCGGAAACATTAAAACACAGATGAAACAAAAAAAAAAAAAAAAATTAAAAAAAATAGCCTATGTTCATCAAGGACAATGTCGGCTTCTAATGGAAAAAGAATTTTTCAAATCGGTCCAGTAGTCTCGGAGCCTATTCGAAACAAACAAACAAATCTTTCCTCTTTATAATATTAGTATAGATACAAGAATTGCTCGTTTAAAGGTATAAGATAGTCCCGCTTTCGTTGTATCTCTTGTTACAGCTGACACAAAGCTAAAATCACTAAAATGTTGAGTGATTTTTAAACAATATCATCTATTTGTTGATATCACGTCCATCTATACATGAAAGAAATGATATGAAAGCTTATTCTTTCGACCAATAAATAAACATTAACAGACCTTTGTCTTTGGCTATTAAAGAAACAATAAAATTAATGAAAAACGTTGTAATTTTTAATGCAATTTTGCGTGAAATTTCGAAAAAAAAAAAATTTTCTCTTTGATTTCCACGAATCTTGTACATAATTAAAAGCACTTTTACAGATCTCCGTAACAGTGGAAGCTGTTAAATATTCGCAACGTCATGTATCATCTATATATTAATACGTGAAGCAAAAACTTTGTATCCCTTTTTACGAAAATTGCGCGGACGGAGGAGTATGAAATTTCTCACACTTATAGAGAATATAGAGAAGGAGCGCACAATGCTAATATTTTTTTTAAATAATGCATACTTTAAATCAATAAAGAAAACATTACACACACTACCACGTATTTAAGATAACACATACATAAAAATATACTCTTTGTTTACTGTCAATTGGAAAGCTTTTGTTATTGTTTAAAATTGGTCGAATTGAAAATAGATTAATATTGTTTGTCTTTAATATTATTAATCTATAGTACAGTTTTGGCGAATACTGTGATTATCTATATATTAATACGTGAAGAAAAAACTTTGTATCCCTTTTTACGAAAATTGCGCAGAAGGAGGAGTATGAAATTTTCCACTCTTATAGAGAATATAGAGAAGAAGTGGACATTGCTAATTTTTTTTTTAAATAATGCATACATTAAATCAATAAAGAAAACGTTACACACACTACATACCATGTATTTGACGCACACACGCATGCATACTATTTATTGTCAAACTTTTGTTCTTGACGTCTGTTGTCAAATTGAGAATAGATTAAATATTGTTTGTCTTTATTAATATTTTTCTATAGTGTATGGCGAAGTTTGTGATTATAGAAGTATAAAATTCAATCATGATAGTGTACAAACTTACAATTCCAATTAATTATAGTCGAATTTCGACTACGGCGGGGCCACTAGTTTAACATTAATTTAAAAAAAGGCGAGAACAAATCGTAAAATTGATTTAGACATGTGGAAACGCTTCAATTGTGATTGCGTAAAAGATGATATGTGTAAGAAGGGATAGATGGTATATGATAGAAGAGTATGGAAGGAGAAGACATATCGCTCCTACCTCAGTTTTTTTTTTTTTTTTATGCGTGGACGTGCTCACAGCCCACCTGGTGTTAAGTGGTTACTGGAGCCCATAGACATCTACAACGTAAATGCGCCACCCACCTTGAGATAAGTTCTAAGGTCTCAAGTATAGTTACAACGGCTGCCCCACCCTTCAAGCCGAAACGAATTACTGCTTCACGGCAGAAAAAGGTGACTGGGAGAAGGGCAGGAATTATGATAATATGCTTCCAATCCGTAAGCGTGTTCTCTAACTTGTCAATTCTGATGTGACTAAGCTTTGAATGAACAAAATGAGGGTACATCGATCAGTTTTATCTACTTACTAGCTTTACCCGTCCGCTTCGCTGGGCATTTAAAATTAACATTATTATTTTTCACCCCCACAAAAGATTCTCATCATTAACGCCCCCGCAACTAGTGTAGAGAGTCCAGCACTCATATAAATATTAGCCTATCCATTAAGTACATGTATTTTCTACATGGATACCAAGTTTCAAGTCAATCGGATGTATGGTTTAGTAGTTACAATGGAACATCCGTAAAAACCAATGTAGATTTATATATTAGTATAGATAAATAATTTAAGATGTCGCTGGCGTGTCAGTGAACTGAATTTTAGCTGTAAATTCGCGATTCCGAGGCGGTTGTAGACTTAGTGAAGCGCTGATTTTACTATTGCTAATGTTAGCTAATTCTCACAGGTTGAGCCCGTGAGCTCACTTAGCCGTCCGCGCGTGGCTGGAATAGTTCCTTAGGCTCCCAGCGAATAGGTAGGCATTAAAAGAATTCGTCCTGACCACGGAACCTTGGCCTTACTCAGTTCTACGCAACGTATGTTCCATGGGGAGTGCTCTGAGGAATTATTTGTGATGATACTACCATTTCTTTTTTACTATCTCACCGCCCGCAACCAGAGTAGAGTTCATCCATACTACCAGGAGCCACTGCGGTCATCCACAGTGCGTTTCCAGAGATCTTTTTTGCCACGTCCCATCCGGCTATGGAATGAGCTCCCCTCCACGGTGTTTCCCGAGCGCTATGACATGTCCTTCTTCAAACGAGGCTTGTGGAGAATACTTAACGGTAAGCAGCGGCTTGGCTCTGCCCCTGGCATTGCTGAAGTACATGGGCGACGGTAACCACAAAAAAACTCATCCGTTTTCAATTTATAATCCAGTGACTAACAATCGAAATGTCCGGAGAGATACGATCGAAAAATACCGAGAAAATAGATTTTTTTAATTGCGATAATTATTTACGTGTGAACGCGATGATTGCACGCGTATTATTATAACACTAGCCGTACTCGTCCGCTTCGCTGGGCATTTAAAATTAACATTATTATTCATTGTCATTATTATCATTATTGCGTTTAGGGTGCTGGTGGTGCTGCCCCGCTTTTGTAGCGCGTCAGGGATGTTTGCAGACGCGCACATAGATTGTTTTTACACTACCATGCGTAAGAGGTGTGCATCTCTGGTAAGCAGAGCGAGGGCCAGCTCCACCAGTATCCTGAGCATGATCGCAAGCAGGCTGGACTGTGTATACATGGGTCGCTGTGGTGCCATCTCCCATGGGATGTTACGACAGTAATTCATTGTGGTGTAAATATAACTACTAACATAGGTCTAAGTCTTATTAACAATTTATATGAGTCATCGTTACTTGCAATAAAAACATTATTATTATTATTAGGAAGTCCAAAACTCATATAAATATTAGCCTATCCATTAAGTACATGTATTTTCTACATGGATACCAAGTTTCAAGTCAATCGGATGCACGGTTCAGTAGTTATAACGGAACATCCGTAAAAACCACTGTGCATTTATATACAATTAGTATAGATTTTTTACTGCTGGTATGACCTCTTGTGAGTCCGCACGGGTAGGTACCACCACCGCGCCCATTTCTGCCGTGAAGCAGTAATGGGTTTCGGTTTGAAGGGTGGGGCATCCGTTGTAACTATACTTGAGACCTTAGTACTTATATCTCAAGATGGGTGGCGCATTTACGTCGTAGATTCTATGGGCTCCAGTAACCACTTAACACCAGGTGGGCTGTGAGCTCGTCCACCCATCTAAGCAATAAAAAAAAAGATTAGGTACATCCATACCTTTATAATACCATAAGTAACATGTGTTCACTTAAACTAAATAATAGTGGCAATATAGGTATCGGCTGTGAGCATTGGTAAAACAAGCAGAACTTTTGTTAGGTACTATTAAAATTAATAACACAACTACTTTTTTGTAGTCTAAGGACTCGTTGAGAAGATCCGACGAGAAACTCTGTAGGTAAAACATTATTTTTACAAATAATTTCATCATATTAAGATGATATTACGCTAAATAAGAAGGGTTCAAAGACTCATGTCTTGACAGATTAGACCAGTCTAATTTTGGGGCCATATTGGTCCTGATATGCAGGAGACAGCGCCCAGGAAAGAGAGAGAAAGAGAGCTTCTTTTTTAATCCTTACACTGGTGGACGAGCTTGCGGCCCACCTGGTGATAAATGGTAGTCAGATGCCATAGAAATCTACAACGTATATACCGCCACCCACTCTGAGATATGAGTTCTAAGACTCAGTTCTATAGTACAATGACTGCCCCACCCTTCAAAATGGAAGGCGTTACTGTTTCACAGGAGAAGTAGGCAGAGTGGTGGTACCTACCCTACCCGCGCGGCCTAACAAAACATCCTACCACAGGTAAAGTATTCAATCCATCGTTTTCATATCGATCATTTGAATTTATCACATATTAATGCGTATCTAAATGTATCGAGCGAATTGTAATTATCAACTGCTAAATAAGATAGTCCCGCTGTCGTTGTATCTCTTGTTATGGCTGTCACGAAGCTAAGATTCCTAGAATGTTGAGTTATTTTTAAACAATACCATCTATTTGTTGATATCACATCTATCTATATCAAGAAATGATACAAAAGCTTATTCTTTCGACAAATATTACTATACTTGAGACCTTAGAACTTGTATCTCAAGGTGGGTGGCGCATTTACGTTGTGGATGTCTATGGGCTCCAGTAACCACTTAACACCAGGTGGGCTGTGAGCTCGTCCACCCATCTAAGCAATAAAAAAAAAAAAGTCAACAGACCTTTATCGTTGACTATTAAAGAAACAATAAAATGTATGAAAGGTTGTATTGTTTTAATGCAATTTTGCGTGAAATTTCGTAAAAAAAAATCTTCTCTTCGATTCCCACGTGTCTTGTACATAATTAAAAGCACTTTTACAGATCTCCGTAAAAGCGGAAACTGTTAAATATTCGCAACGTCTTAAATAATTTAAAGTTAAGTCAAAAAAAAAAGGCGAGAATAAATCGTAAAATTGATTTTAATGTCGACATCTGACCAAATACGAATTTCGATATTATTTTTTAATATTTATTTATTTCCCGTGTAGGCAGACGAGCATACGGCCCACATGATAGTGAGTGGTTACCGTCGCCCATCAACAATACCAGGGCAGAGCCGAGCCGCTGCAAAGCCGCCCTCCATCCAGATCGTCAGATTTTAACAACTGCTAGGTCATTTGTTAATACCAACTAGATACGCTCAAAATACACTTATCGCTTATCAGTTAAAGCGTTATCTTAACCGATAGCTATCACAGCAGAAAGAAAGAAAGGAAAAAACGTACAAAACAAAACTCACCAGAGTAGTTTTTTACGCACGAAAACCGATGATAGATCAGTTTTATAACAACACAATTACCAGAACGTTTTCTTGTCATTATTCATGACATTATAATATTGGCGATGCGAAATGTATTTTATTTTTGTGTATAAACCGATATTGATTCGATGTACAACGATAAACTGATAGTAACATTACTTGTGATTCGTAATTAAATGTATGATTTAAAATCGATACGCGAGAATATAGCGTGATGTTTTTCCGTGGCCGATAAAAAATATGTAAAAAAAATTGAAGGTTTTTTTTTAAAACCCAATGACGTTTGCCGTTGATAGCTAAGTACGGCTAGTGTTTGAAGCATTATGATCGCGCGGCAGAAATATTATATTGGTTCAGTTGGTGGCCGAGCTCACAGCCCACCTGGTGTTAAATGGTTACCGGAGCCCGTAGACATTTACAACGTAAATGCGCCACCCACCTTGAGATATGAGTTCTAAGGTCTCAGTATAGTTACAACGGCTGCCCCGCCCTTCAAACCGAAACACATTACTGTGGTGGTACCTACCCGTGCGGATTCATAAGAGGTTCTACCACCAGGTTTTTTAAAATACAATGACGTTCCCCGATGATAGCTATATACTTCTAATGTTTGAAGCATCATGGTTCTTGGTAGTATGAATGAACTATTGCTCACTGAGTTTCTCGCCGGATCTTCTCAGTGGGTCGCGATTCCGATCCCGCGGTAGATTCTTTTTTTTATGATTGAAGGATTACTGGTGGCCCGGAGGCCTTTCCAGTTTCACCAGGACAGGTGGGCGAGCAAATACTCAGTCAGGAGGAGTGGGATTTGCTAACAGCTGCCCGAGCACCTCCGAAGGAGACCTAACAACTCAAGAGCAACTGCTTCACGAATGAATCTAAGGTAGATTCTGCGAAGCACTGCTCTTGCCAGTGTTAGCAAATTCTCTCAGGTTGAGCCCGTGAGCTCACCTACCGGACGTAGCTGGAATATTTTCTTAGGATGCCGGCGATTAGATAAAAAAATTACTAAACATTCCAACCTTTGTATATTTTAGATTGAATTAAAGATATGAATAATGAAATCAAACCAATAGGCGACGAGAACGGAATAACATCATCCTGTATATATTAGGGAATTTCGATAAGAAATTAGACAAAACACGGAAGGTTGAGCAATTGAGTTATTATATAGCGGTAGGAATAAATCCGTATTTTCGACAATCAAAAGTCCGTTGAATTTTAAAAAGTTTGAAATCGCTTTTTTTTTCCTACCTAAGCTGAGAGCCTTGAGAGGCTATTTCAGCGTAACCCTAACGTTTGTAGGTGAGCTCACGGGGCTCAAACCTGACGACGTTGCTAACACGAACCCTAGCAAGAGCCGTGCATCGCAGAATCTACCACCGGATCGGAAACGCGACCCACTGAGAAGATCCGGCGAGAAACTCAGTGGGCTGTGTCTGGGAGTTAATTTACTCGTCGAGCCCTTCGTCGCAAGCGACGGGTTCGACGAGAACGGTGACCGGTGCTTGAAGTACCTAGAAGCACCTTTAGTGGATCGGGAGGATCCGAGATGACGTATTTTGGGCGACGTCGACTGCTTTCCATTCTGTCCGCAGGATCGGGAATGTAGTTACCGGCGGCCACGATGAGAGGGTTCTCGTGTCGTGCGTCGTGTCGTAGCCCCCAGGTCTAAAAGATTAATGTCTGTGCTCATCCCGCTTACCTAACGAACGAATTACACGATAAAGGAATAACACTTTATCATAAAGAAAAAAACGTACATCTGAATTTGCGTAATTACTGATGGTAGGACATTGAGGTCCGCACTATTAGATGCCGACAACTTACTTATTTCTGTGTGTTTAGTGAGAGTTTTTTAAAGTTCTCGATAACGTAAAAGTTAACTCAAATTTGTATGCAGTTGGAACAGCGCCCCTAGTGGCAAACGCAGGCAAACTTTCCAGCTCCATACAAATTTGAGTTAACTTTTACGCTATCGAGAACGTTAAAAAACTCGCAGTAAGCACAATGTTTGTAAGATTGGATAATCAAGTCTCATGATTAGTGACGGCAGTCACGACGTGATGTCCATGGACTCCGGGTAGAGTTCGTCCTCAAGGATGCGGCGAATTCGTCTACAAATTTGACTCAAACATAATTTCTCATTTATCTCATCCAGAATTTTCGTTATTCCGCCATGCCAACGTTAGAAGTTTTTAATTAAATTCAAAGAGGTGTATAAAAATCAACAAAAGACAGAAACACATATTACAAGCATGCTGGATTTAGTTTTATCGAAGCTAAAAATTAATAGGTAATAAACAGATTAGCCAAAATTTATAATTAAGTAACGTTTATTGACGTTTTCAAATAACATATACCTAAAGAAAAAAGTCGGCAGGCGGTTGGTATTAACGGTTAAAATAATTAATAAACAATAATTTCTTTCAATCATTTATCATTTGCTTTCCTTCGTTATAAAGAATAATACCATTATTATTATGCTTTTCTAAGCAGCACAGCATGTAGCATTGTGATTGTGGGTTAATTAAAATAAAAAAATAATCGTAAAGTAAAAATGGCTACGTATTTTAATTTAAAAACTAAAGCATTTTCTATCTTAACTCAAATTTTATAATAACAAAATCAAATCAAAACAATAAAATCCTTTATTTTGAAAATCAAAATGACAAAATATTTTTGACTGGTAGCGCCATCTATTTATACTTGTGTCAATTTTTACATTTGTTAAAAGGTTCTTGCGTTTTTCAGGTACGGATTGTATCGGATAGATGGCACAGTGGGTCGCATTATGTTTCATTCATTTACATGTAAATTTTAAGTGATAAAATTCAATATATTAACCTAATAAATAAGAAATTTTAATTTATTTGATAATATTAATAGCAAAAAAGTTAAGAAAAGCATTCTTTCGTTGTTTTCACAAATCGTTTTCCTTGTCAAATTATTTGCTCATAGCGCCATCTATTATTCAGTAGCAGTAAAGTTTGGAAAATTCTAATCTACAAATGGCGGGAAATTTAGCAGTATTACTATAAACTGTTACATTTTAATTCATATTTATTCTAGCTATTATGTAGCTATTTCGAAAGCTGTTTATTAGCAATTAGGTACTAGTTATTGACTAATAAATGGTTTGAACTCACCGATGACATCGACAGGCGGCGACTGCGTCCAACCGTGCGACCGATCGTGTGCAATATCCGAACTAAGCTGTTCTTTGAATGAACACTAATTAAGACTTCTAGTACCTTTAAATTTAATCCATTGAATTGCATTGACATTTGTAAATCAAACCGTTTAATTCACAAAAATTGAAAATTTGTTAATATTGTTTCGGATGTCTAATTTTTTTATTGCTTAGACTAGCTGACCCGGCAGACTTCGTAGTGCCTTAATCGATAAATAAAAGACCTAAACTTGTGTATAAAATAAACTTAAAAACATCAAAGGAAAAACAAAATTGTAATTTTTATTTAATTCCGAGCATTTTCATATTTACATACATACCTTTTAAGCGTTTTCTTGACTTCCACAAATAATTCAAGACCAAAATTAGCCAAATCGATCCAGCCGTTCTCGAGTTCTAGCGAGACTCACGAACAGCAATTCATTTTTATATATACAGATGTGTGGACGAGCTAACGGCCCATCTGACGATAAGTGATTACCGGAGCCAATAGACATCTACAACGTAAATGCCGCCACCCACATCGCGACATGAGTTCTGAGGTCTCAATTTTAACAGCACAACGGCTGCTTCGCCCTTCGAACCGAAACGCATTACTGCTTCACGGCAGAAATAGGCAAGGCGGTGGTGCCTACCCGCGCGGACTTACCAAACGTCCTACCACCAGTGAGGTTTTATAGCAAAACTAAGTAAGCGGTGTTCATTTGGCTATTATTAAAAAAAATAACTCGCAAAAGCATTAATAACATTTATAGAAATTTCTCAATTAGTTTCAGATTTGTTCCAAATTGGTGATAAAGTCTTCATGATTTTAAGGCCGCATTTGAAGGTGTTGGCGCTTTTGGGATGAGATGTTGGGTGCAAGGATAAAATATCGCACATACGGTGCGATATTTTATCTATATTTGGCTCTTTTGGTTGCTAAGTGTCATGAGATGCTTCATCCACCGTATTCATAAGACCATCAGCACTTTTACCAAAGCATCGACAACTTAATGGCTGAGAAAAAATTCAATACCCGAGAGGCAGTAGAAAATTCCTTTGAAGAGTTTGTCAGCTCCTTCTCACCTGAGTTCTTCAAGGGCATTGATAAATTATCCCTGCGCTGACAGAGATACATCGACTGAACCATAAGT
The DNA here is from genome assembly GCF_003987935.1 of Bombyx mandarina. The sequence continues at coordinate 332,204 of NW_021011536.1, forward strand.
GCATATTTTGATTGATGGAAATATTATAATAAAAATTTTGTATATATGAAAGAAAAAAAAAAACATTAACTTTCTCTATAATAAACGACAATTTCTTTGGGAAATATCTAATAATTAGCATCGGGTACTGTACTTAAAGATTTCATCCTAGATAAGGTCAAATTAATTTATATATCTATTTATATGGAAATAATTTCATAGGTTTGATAATTGTAAATAGATATGCTTTTACAAAAACCGACTTCAAATTTCTATCTAATCTTCAAAACAAATTAATGTACACTAAAAACAATAGCTCATCTCTTTGTCGCGCACGTACTTAATGCGAATTTAAGATTTATATGGTTTTCTCATGGATACCATTATCAGAACTGGACTAAATTGATACGGGACCACACGGGAAGCCTCAGCATTCTAATAAAAAAATAATCATCAAAATCAAATCAATCGATTCACCCAGTCAAAAGTCATGAAACATAAAAAAAAACATACAGTCGAATTGACAACCTCCTAATTTTTTGAAGTCGGTTAGAAATGCAATCACCGTATGTAAACGTAGAACTCCAAAAACAGAAAGACAAAAACAACCCGGTAGTGGACGACAGAAAATCGGGTAAGGAAAATAAAACATATTTTTTTTCTTTTTTTTTTAAAACATTTATTTATAAAATATGGCAACAATACGCACCCTCTTAGTCTAAAACTCAGCTCTAAAATCGCCAGCCGCAATTCACATTTTACGTACATACTGCGGTGATAAACCAATGAATCTGTATTCAATATTTTTATTTATATAGCGGTCTACAAATAGGGTTGCCACCCGTACTTTATAATAAAGCATTTTACGTAATTTCAACTAATTATACTCTATACTTTAGGTGAACAATAAAGTAAACGAAAATACTTTATTTGGCAGGATTTAGTTTCTTTGGGATTTTGAAAAGTTTAGTCATATGTATTTTTTCATATCGAAATTCATCGATTGCTCAATAGATGTCGCCACTCGCCAACGCCACATCACCTATGCACTTGTTTTTTTAACAAATATTTCAACATAATGTCAACAATGTCACTGTCATTAATTGTCACAATTTCTTGTCTATACTAATATTATAAAGAGGAAAGATTTGTTTGTTTGTTTGTTTCGAATAGGCTCCGAAACTACTGGACCGATTTGAAAAATTCTTTTTCCATTAGAAGCCGACATTGTCCCTGATGAACATAGGCTACTTTTTTTAATTTTTTTTTTATTTTTTTTTTTTGGTTTCATGTGTGTTTTAATGTTTCCGAAGTGAAGCGAGGGCGGGTCGCTAGTTTAATTATAAGAAAAAATGTGTATTTAAACATAATAATAATAAAATGTACTTTATTTTAATACGATGTACTTTTTTCTGCCTATACCTAACCAATGTACCTTATCTGCAAACAAAACGGTGGCAACCCTATCTACAAATAAAAAGTGAAATTAATATAAAACTTAGACAATCAACTGTAGTCTGAAATCGAAGCGGTATTAATCAGATCGTCTTGAGCACGTGGAGATCACAAATACACACGGTGAAAAAGGAAATCACAGTATATATCGCTGTGACCCCCTTAAGAGCGAAACGCATTACTGTTTCGCGGCAGAAATGGGCGGGGCGATGGTATTTACACGTATTGGCTCGCAACACACCCAACCACTAGCAAAAACTAAGGTATGATTGTGTCCTACACGTCTTTTAGTATGAGTCAAAACTTCATACAGTTGCTGTATGCAGTGTGCATATCGACCGGTCATCGTTCTCGTCGAACCCGTCGCTTGCGATGAAGGGCTCAACGAGTAAATTAACCCTCAGACACAGCCCACTGAGTTTCTCGCCGGATCTTATCAGTGGGTCGCGTTTCCGATCCGGTGGTAGATTCTGCGAAGCACGGCTCTTGCTAGGGTTCGTGTTACACAACGTCGTCAGGTTAGAGCCCCGTGAGCTCACCTACATGTTAGGGCGAAGCTGAAATAGCCTCTCAAGGCTATCTGTATAGGTAGGAAAAAAAACAGCATTGGAACTCCAGCTAATATGGTTGTTTCAGTTAGTGCAAAATGCATCGGGCGTTAGCTAATTATTAAAAAAAAGCCTTTTTCCCTACTTATTCGCTGATAGCCCAAGAGGACATTTCAGCTACGACCTGACGGGTAGGTGAGCTCACGGGCTCAACCAGGACATTTCAGCTACGACCTGACGGGTAGGTGAGCTCACGGGCTCAACCTGAGAAAATTTGCTAACACCAGCCCTAACAAGAGCGGTGCTTCGCTGAATCTACCGCCGGATAGGAATCGCGATCCACTGAGACGAGCCGGCGAGAAACTCAGCGGGTTATATCTTTTTTTTTTGGGATTGAATGATTGCTGGTGGCCCGGAGGCCTTTCCAGTTTGACCAGGACAGCTGGGCGAGCAACGGCTCAGCCAGGAGGAGTGGGATTTGCTAACAGCCACCCGAGCGCCTCCGAAGGAGACCTAACAACTCAAGAGCAGCTGCTTCGCGAATGAATCTGCTACCGGATCGGAATCGCGACCCGCTGAGAAGATCCGGCTAGAAACTCAGCGAGCTGATGCATGGGTTAGGGGGTTATATCTATGGAAAAAAACCAGAATAAACGGTCACATGGTATAAAAATATCTACTCAGCAGTACTCAGGTCTCATAGACGAAACACTGGACAAACGCATAGCGAGTTTCAGCTACACTTAGCAGCGTTATCCGTCGTGAGCATCAGTGAACACGACAACTTAAATTCATTTCGTTATCACCGCAGAACAATTGATTATCTAAAAATTCATCTACACTCTTTTCTTTTTAGGCAACGCTTTCGTGAAATTTCCTAAGCCAGTTAACACATACCTGTTCGCTAATACATACATACATACATAAATAATATTATGTATATAACGTCTAAATTAAATAGATTATTGAAAGAAGATAAAGACGTGTCTCATTGACAACTGGTTGGAACGGAGTTCCTTTTGCTAGATCTTTTAATGTTGGTATGTAAAGAAAAAGCTCTAAGTTTTAAAAAGATTTTTCTTATACAAGCTCACTCACCTGTCATTCAATGAAGAGAAATAATTTTCAATCTTAAATTAAATTGTTTAAAACATTAATTTAAATAGAGATAATAAGGGCTTTCAATTTTGTTTTCGTATTTATGTTACACAAAACGTAGGTAAGCTGGAAAATTTTATTTCATTAAATATTAAAAAAAAGATCATATTATATTATTTAAAACAAAAAAAAAACAAGTAAAGCTAGCAATGCAGATAAATTTCTTGAATAAATATTTCTTAAATAATAATGGATAAAAAAAAACATGACTATCTTATTATTTATCATCAAATATATTTTCAAAATTGATTTGATAGCTCGATCGTAATGGAAGTTTCAATTTCCTAGGTGATCGGGAACCGCCTCAAAAATCACCACAAAAAGGTGTCGATTTTTTATGTAATTTCTCATCGAATGTCGCTTTTTTGGGGTCTAGACTCTCAACCCGCATACAACACATGCGAAAAGAAACTCCGTTCCAAAAAAAAAACAGTTAACACATTATAAAATAAAAAAAAAAAACAAAAAAAAACCGTCAACATATTTTAAAATAAACATTATATAAAACTTAATCAGAAATAAAAAATTTATTGTGTTTAAAGACAAAAAAACAAAAATTATAAAATTAAATACGACTATCTCGCTTAACACCGTCCACTGTGAGGCGATACTAAATAGTTACGCATTGAAGGACTCATCCTTCATCAATGCGTAATGGCAGCGAGCGATTCTTACGAAATAATACAGCATTATTGACACTGACAATAACAGTGCTAAGTATCCAGGCATGAAGCAACGACCCGAGAGTATAACGAGAGATAAAAGGCTATTTGATCTAAGCGATATTTATCTTTGTAATAATTAAAGGTGCATTTTATTTGATGTTAGCATTAACAATTCAATGTTTTTAATTGAACTTCAATTAAGTTTACTCCATTCGAATAGCTAAAGAAGTATTTTTGACGTGACAACGTCTTATAAGTCGATGGAGCCGGCTGCACGCACGAAAAAGCATGACTCATGCGGCGTTACCTCTCTCTGAGGCGTTCCATTTAAGGCTTGAAGTGCAAGCGAGAGCGCGCAACGAGCGACAAAGGCACAATCGGCCTCCGCGTTCGGCAGCGTCCAACATCTGTCTTTCTCCTACTTGAGTGAGCGATGCATCCACGTGGACAGCTGCTATACAATAATACATTTACATGTTTTCGTCAAGTATGAAGTTCAGTGAAAAGTGAATGTGGTGTCAATTGTTTATAGCAACGATAATTGCGATAATTGAAAAATGTAACCATCCATCAGTATTTTCTTATGACGTTGTCACGTTCAACTATCGTCAGTAAACCGACTTTACAGACAACCGATTGTTTTTGTTATAATTTTTTTTATCAAATTTTAAACTTTAAATGTCTCTCTCGTAAAATTACAAAAATTTCGCTTAAATCAAATATTCTTCCACTCCTTGATAAGGTTAGCGCGCGCGATACCACTGTGCCATATCCGCGTCAAGCACAGCCAAAATAAAAACCTCGAAATAAGAATAGGATTGAAATGTTTTTGTGTTTAAGTCTTGAACGATTACTTCATTAACCCTTTGAGCACGGAGCGTCGATATATCGACTCTGTATAATGCGTATAAAGTGCGGAGCGTCGGAATACCCACTTATGCACAGTTTGATTGTGGGATTAGTTCAGCGCAAACCGTCGATATATCGACTCTCTGTTGATGCGTATAAAGTGCAGAGCGTCGGAATACCAAAACAAAAAACCCTTTAGCAATTACTGCAAAATAAATCTGTGAAATTAAGCTCTAAAGCACTAAAAGGGTTAATTACATAGATTGTAGAATACCGTCCCGCCTTCAGACATGAGGTCGCAGTGGGTCTGTGAATCTAAATGCATGCAATTCAATCCAATTCTTATTGCATTAGACGTAAAATCTCATCATTGTCTATTTGAAAATCAAAATGGCGACTTGGAGCTTGTCAAAAAAGTGCCAAAAATTATTAAATATGGAGGGTATAAGTAAGAAGCACTATCTCGGGGCCAATTAAGGTGGCGCCACTGTAGCAAGTGGAAGGATTTAGAAATACCGCCATTTATGGCATTTTTAATTTACTTCATTAAGAAGGTAGAGACACACTTCCTACGTAAATAGTCATGAAAACAAATACATAGTTGATATTTTAAATACTACATATTGTTTTAACAACACAAGTCATGAAAAATATTACATTTTTCAACCCAGCACATTTAGCTCTGTATAAAACTGCTATATTCATATCGTTTGATATCGTTTCCAATAGTAACTTGCTTTGTAAGCCATACGGACACTTTTTTTAAGGGATTTTATGACCTGGTAACTGAGACCTTTAAGTCATGTCTTATTTTAATGTATATTCATATTTTTATGAAAAATGATAATATGGAGTGAAATGAAATGAAGATGATTAATTTGAGACATTAATCAACTGGGATGAAATTAAATGAGATGATATGAGATGAAATATAAGCTCAGTAAAAGATTTTTTCAGTGGACTTTTTGGGGGATCTTGAGAAGTTACGTCCAGCGGCTTTGTTTCATTTTCCCACATTTGTGCACTTTCACAGATATTAAACGGTTAATAAACCACCGTTATTACACATTTAAACCCGAAGAAACACTAAATAGACAAAATAAAACAAATCACACAACTTCACTCCTCGCGTTCCCGCCAAAAAGTTCCCATACGGACACCTATGGTGCTTTTTATTTCTACCCTCCATATTAATAAATCATCTAAGTGACTCTTTTTTTTTACTTTCTTATTGACGCAAACGGATCTAACTCCGCACAGCCAATGCGTGTGTCCTAGTAATTCTTTAAACGAAATAACAACAATATCACTAGCACGTCATTAATCTTAAACTTTAGACTGATCCGTTCGTAAAGCCTTAAGCTTATTTTTTTTATTTGCGTTTTTTTTTAATTCACTATTTTTTTTTCGTAGATTTGAAATTCTTTATAGGAACTTTCTTTGGTGTATCTTTTTGCGATAATGTATTAGAACCATTAACAAATCTAAACTAGAAAGGTGCCCTCGTGATCTTAAATTAAAAAATTCAAACATACGTAACGATGTTTTTATTATTGCTTAGATGGGTGGATGAGCTCACAGCCCACCTGGTGTTAAGTGGTTACCGGAGCCCGTAGACATCTACAACGCAAATGCCGCCACCTACCTTGAGACATGAGTTCTAAGGTCTCAGTTTTAACAGCACAGTGCAACGGCCCACCCTTCGAACCGAAACGCATTACTGCTTCACGGCAGAAATAGGCAGGGCGGTGGCACCTACCCGTGCGGACTCACAAGAGAGCCTGTAAAAGCTTCCTCACTTCCCCCCGCGGCAGAAAATATAAAAAACAATAATATATAATACATAGTAGATATAGTACAAATTTCACCATGGGTAATTAATGTTATTAAATTAATCTCATGTTTTTTTTTTTGTAATTCAAACATACAATATGTCGGTCGATTATGATATATGAGTCGTCTATTATCAAAGGTGGCAATCTGTGCATTTGGACAAAAAAATGTTATTGATATGTCAATACAGATTGATTTGAATATAATCGTCTCCTTCAAAGAATACGGTTGAAAACCTGCATTAAATAAAGGTTAATATTTAACCTGTTATTTATCTAAGATGTCGTTCAGAAGAGTTTTGTGACTGCCAATGGAATACAAAGTCAATAATTCGTTTTTCTGATTTACCAATAATTGTCCAAAAGTCACATTGCCGGCTTTGATAATAGTCGACTCATATATAAAACGTCCTTATTCTGTGAATTCGAATAAAGAATTTCAAAATAATATATAATAATATTATCATCGTCATCACCGTACAACAAAAATACATTATCAGTAATACGATACAATGGGTTCGTTGACGATTTCGATGCGTGCTTATTCACAGTAATCAGGCAAACCCGAATGACGACACATAAGTGATTCTCTCTCTCTCTTTCCCTCGCTGCTGAGGATCGCGACAGCGCGTGACGTTTAAAGTCGTCGTGGCTTAAAGGATAAGACGTCCGGTGCGTTCGTATATAGCGATGCACCGGCGTTCGAATCCCGCAGGCGGGTACCAATTTTTCTAATGAATTTACGTACTCAACAAATGTTCACGATTGACTTCCACGGTCAAGGAATAACACATCGTGTAATAAAAATGAAACCCGCAAAATTATAAGTTGCGTAATTACTGATGGTAGGAGGTTTTGTGAGTACGCACGGGTAGGTACCACCGCCCTGCCTATTTCTGCCGTGAAGCAGTAACGCGTTTGAAGGGTGGGGCAGCCGTTGTAACTATACTGAGACCTTAGAACTTATATCTCAAGGTGGGTAGCGTATTTACGTTGTAGATGTCCATGGGCTCGGGTAACCGCTTAGCACCGGGTGGGCTGTGAGCTCGTCCACCCATCTGAGCAATAAATAAGAAAAAGCCCTCCTCCACAGTATTTGGTATGGGTGACATGAACTGTATAGTACAGACTACCACCAGCCACTTCCTTAACCAGATCTGACCATCAGGCTGGTGTGATACCCACGGCGCGTTTGCCTTCTATGCGTGCTTCAGGTCTGGGAGACCGAAGGTGTCCGAAGAAGCTCATAATTATTGGCAGAGGGTAGATGAGAGCCTTTTTTAGATGATTAGCTCTATTAAAATGGGCATAAATGATTAAGTGCGAGACACCTTTACGTCCAGTGCGCTTAGTGCGAGTATTTTAACGTTCTCGATAGCGTAAAAGTTTTTTTTTATTGGTTAGATGGGTGGACGATCTCACAGTCCACCTGGTGTTAAGCGGTTACTGGAGCCCATAGACATCTACGACGTAAATGCGCCACCCACCTCGAGATATAAGTTCTAAGATCTCAAGTATAGTTACAACGGCTGCCCCGCACTTCAAAACCGAAACGAATTACTGCTTCACGGCGGAAATAGGCAGGGCGGTGATACCTACCCGCGCGGACTCACAAGAGGTCCTACCACCAGTATAGTTTTAAGTGGGTATTTAGGGGACTTATAAATGTAGAAACGATAATGAACCCACCTTGAGATACCACGCTGAAGACTCGATCTCTATATACGAATATCCGGCCTTCGTGTCAAATAAAACACACCCTGTATAAAGGCTTCGGAGCAAATCGCCCTGTATACAAGCTTCAGAGCTCAAACGAGCAAATCGCCATCGAAATCGTAAACGCTACCCGCGTATACAAACAAAAAACCACACTAACTATTAGTATCTATAGTAATTAGGTTTGAACGGGCCGACTTTGTTGAGACCGAGGTATTTCGCTTGCTCGTCCGTTAACTCGGTGAGATGAGCGTCGAAGGTCGGCAGGTGGAGGCTGGCGACGTATTCATCCATTTTCTTCGGTAGTAAATAAACATCGGCCTGTGAATTCAATTAAAAATATAAGGCCCTATGAAGCGATTGAGAGGTTTCACCGACCCGCATAAGGGGTCAGACTAATGACCGACTTCAGAATTGTCATTTGGATCATTAATATTTGGATGGATTTGTAAGTTTTAATTAGTTTTTTTTCTGGGCTTCGATTTTTAGAACAGAACTACGTTAAGGAAAATCATAGTTAGATTCTTCAAATAGATTGATTTATATCGAAAGGTGAAAAGCTATTTGCAAGAGCCATTTAAAGTTTAAAATTTGGGAAAATTATCATAAGAAAATAACTTGTTCAGCTATTTTTGAATATAATTGAAGATCGCGATTGAAAATATCGAATTGTTGATTCTAATACCAAATAAAGCGGACCTTTAATTAAAAAGATAAATGTCGCGTATTTAGCGGAATGACGCTTAAAGAATATAGCGTTTCATCTCTCGGTATTACACACACACACAAAAAAAAAACAATTAGATATTTGAAATTACACACGAACCGAATGCTTTATGTATATATATACAGGGTGTCCCGGAAAGAATAGGTAATCCTGAAACACCTCAATTCTCAGGTGGTACCCAAATTACGTAACTTAAATAACCCTGAAACACCTCAATTCTCAAGTGGTACCCAAATTAGGTAATTTAAATAATCCTGAAACATCTCAACTCTAAACCAGTACCCAAATTACGTATTTAAAAAAAAAAAGGTAATATTTTCTATACTGCAGTGCGTTTCTGGAATATACAACAGCTACAAATAAATGAAATCCATAGGCTTTTTGGTGTTATAATATTGTACATGGACTATGTACTAAGGAATATGCTGGAAATCGTATGAGTAGCTAGTGTAATCACTACATAGTATAAAACAAAGTCGCTTTCTCTGTCCCTATATCTGTCTGTCCCTATGTATGCTTAAATCTTTAAAACTACGCAACGGATTTTGATGCGGTTTTTTTTGATAGAGTGATTGAAGAGGAAGGTTTATATGTATAATAACATTCATTAAATAGTGAAGAAATCAATAATAAATTACAGTTTCCGAAGCGAAACGAGGGCGGGTCGCTAGTTTTATATAAAAGTTAATCTGAACTTAAATTTTAATCATGAAATTTGGTGTTTTTTCTTTATTTTTAATATGGCTACTACCTAAGAACAATTTTTTTTTTCGAGTCCCCAATTGCTCTACTATGAGGTGTTTCAGGATTATCTATTCTTTCTGAGACACCCTGTATACGACACTGACTCTAATTGATCCAGTGGGATGAAGTCAGTAAGAGAAACAAAAATAACTCAAAGAAAACGTCACTACCGCTAGATTTTAATCACCAAAAATTCGCATATATATTATATTCGTTCGACTTATATAGCCAGATCTAAAACTTGCAAAGAGCTTTTATCTTAAGTCCTGTGTGAAATTATGGAAATTTACGTTCGATTTTTTAAGTCTCGGGTAAACAAAAGTTTATTTTTAAAGATCGTTAAGAAATTGACTAGAAATTACTTTTTCTTATTATTTTCTTTTTATTATTACTTATTGTCTCTATATTAGAAGCGCGATTTTTTTTATTTTTTTTGGTAATTAAATAACAGAGGTATAGACGCTGAGCATTCGTGATTTGCTATATTATTATATACATATTTATCGAGGGTTAAAAGGATATTTGGTATAAGCGACATTCCGCTTAAAACGCAACATTTATCTTTGTAATTAAAGGTGCGTTTTATTTAGTACTAGCTGAGCCGGCATACTTCGTTGTGCTTCAATCGACAAATAAAAAACCTAAACTTTTGTATAAAATAAACTTAAAACAAACAAAAGGAATCCGTCCGACGGGGGACACGTCAAAGGAAAAACAAAATTGTTATTTTTATTTCATTCCGAGCATTTTCATATTTATCTACCTTTTAAACCTTCTCTGGACTTCCACGAATAATTCAAGACCAAAATTAGCCAAATCGGTCTAGACGTTCTCGAGTTTTAGCGAGACTAACGAACAGCAATTCATTTTTATATATATAGATTAGTATCAACAGTTTAATGTATTTAATTGAACTTCAATTAAGTTTAATACATTCAAATATGTGAAGTTTTTTTAAATGATATTTTATCCTAATTTTAAACTTCAAATGGCTCTCCTGTAAAATTTCAAAAATGTCACTAAAATAGATAACCTTTCAACTCTCGATATACAAACTGGATCCGGATAACACGTATTTTACGTTACTGATAAAATGTTTAAAAAGCATTTATCCGGGTGACATAAGGTCGAAATCACGATAACCACTTGCAGTGCTCCCAGTGTGAGTTTCTTAACGTTCTCGACAGCGTAAAAGTTAACTCAATTTGTATCGAGTCTGAACGTTTGCCTACGTTTGCCGCTAGGGGCGCTGTTCCAACTGCATACAAATTTGAGTTAACTTTTACGCTATCGAGAACTTTAAAAAACTCGCACTTAGCACACACAGATGCATTGCGCAAATGCGTCATAGCAATTTTAACGATTCTTTAAGAAAAAATTCATTGGCTTTCATTTTTTAGTTTATATCTCGCTAATGCGGTTCTTTATTAAAATACAGAGTAATGGACAGCAAATCTATATATTTAATACGTGAAGCAAAAACTTTGTAGCCCTTTTTACGAAAATTGCGCGGACGGACGAGTATGATATTTCCCACACTTATAGAGAATATAGAGAAGGAGTGCAGAATGCTAATATTTTTTTTAATTATTCATAAAAAAATACATTAAATCAATTATAAAAATATTACACACACTACCTAGCATGTATTTGACACAACATATGTACATATAAATTTAATCTTTGTTTATTGTCAATTGTCAAAATTTTCTTATTGTATATAGTCTGTGGTCAAATTGAGAATAAATTACTATTGTTTGTCTTTAATATTATTTATCTATAGTGTAGTTTTGGCGAAATCGGTGATTATAAAGAAGTATAATACTTAATAGTGTAAACTATTAGTGTATAACACTATTAGTGTTTGACAATAAAACCATAATAATATTTAAACTTATAATTTCAATGAGATAATCATATTCGAATTTCGACTACTGTGGGACCACTAGTTTAGATTATTCGTTGACTGCTATAAACGAAATACAATTAGCAATTTTAGAATTGAAGTAGCTTTTTTTTTGGTAAGCGCCAAAACATTTAATTGTAGTATTGTAATTTTTCAGTTTTGATTTTAATACTTTAAGCCTTAAAGCGCGTACCTTAGAGCTTAAGGTATGCGCTTCATTTAAAAGAAACGGAAACTGTACTTTGAGCTTTTCTAACATCTTTCTTCTAACATGTTTATAAGTCGTAAGTATAAAACTCATTTTTAACCGATTTCAAAAAAAGAGGAGGTTCTCAATTCGACTATGTTTTTTTAATGTGTGTTACCTCATAGCTTTTGACTGGGTGAATAGATTTTGATGATTCTTTTTTTATTAGAAAGCTGACGCTTCCTGTGTGGTCCCATTTCAATTTAGTCCAGTTCTGATAATGGTATCCATGAGAAAACCATATAAGTCTTAAATTTGCATTAAGTACGCGCGCGACAAATAGATGAATAACTCAATAACTCAATATCACGCCAACCGATTTCGATGACTATTGTTTTTAGTGTATATTCATTTGTTTTGGAATATCTTTTTTTCTATTTGAAGTCGGTTTTTGTTAAAGCATGTCTATTTATAATTATCTTAAAATTTTTAGTTAAGCCACTTCTAAACAATTCTACACAATTCTAAAGGTTCGATCTTAGGCTGGCACACAAGTAGCCATCGCCACTGGTCTGACCATGTAATGAACGATGCTAAAGCGAAGTCAAACAAAATTAACTTGTAAACACATTAATTTAGTGTTATTTTTTCTGGGTACGTGTGAATGTGATTAAAAAAAAAATAGGTGGGTAGTTTGAAAACGAGAATATTGATAGAACGGGACAGTGTGGTAAATTAAAATAATAACAACAAAAAAACCCGGTGTTTGGACCAATTTATTATGACAACTGTCAATAGTATCAAAAACTTTTTTCACTGCCTCTATCTTCTTACTATCAAGCTAATGCGTTCAATGAAGTATTTCGCCAATGAATTTTCTCTTATACCAAATCTGTTTGCAGCGAACAGAAAATTTTAAATATTTTCACAAAAAAACGAATCAAGACAGTCGCTCTATTTACAGCGCGTAACGAAAACTCCGTCCGATCCAGAAAGAGCTTACTCTTGTACAAGCGAAGAAACTAGAAGACGAGAAATTATTCAAAACTACCGACATTCGCGAACATTCGCGGGGTCGATCACCCCGTTTGACATAACGCGCACGAATGAAACTATTTCTGAACTCTTCAATCGCTTTCAAAGTCAACTAGTGCGAAAGAGACGCATGATAATTTTTAATGTTGACCTTTGCAATTATCATTCTATAAAAAAAAAAAAAAAAAATTAGCGTTCCTCCAAAGTATAATTCAGCTTCTGCTCTCGATTCACTCAAACCTCAATTTTTCTTTTCCGTATCGCGTGGCTCATAATTTATTTTTTCCAACTATCCTCATATAACTATTGTACAATTATTGGCAGTTATAGCTCTGACTGTAACGACTTTTTTATTGCTCCTGTAGGCAGACGAGCATACGGCCCACCTGATGGTGAGTGGTTACCGTCGCCCATGGACTTCAGCAATGCCAGGGGCAGAGCCGAGCCGCTGCGTACCACCGTTTAATACTCTCCACAAGCCTCGTTTGAAGAAGGACATGTCATAGCGCTCGGGAAACACCGTGGAGGGGAGCTCATTCCATAGCCGGATGGTACGTGGCAAAAAAGACCTCTGGAAACGCACTGTGGATGACCGCAGTGGCTCAAGGTAGTATGGATGAACTCTACTCCGGTGGCGGGCGGTGCGATGGTAAAAACGAGATGCCGGTATCATCTCGAACAATTCCTCAGAGCACTCCCCATGGAACAAACGGTACAAAATACAGAGGGAACCGAAGTCCCTCCGCAGACCCAGAGGTTCCAAACAATCCGTGAGAATGGGATTATCGACAATCCGAACGGCCCTCCTCTGTATGGAGTCAATTGGAAGAAGCTGGTATTTGGGAGCCCCGGCCCAGAGATGGGAGCAGTACTCCACGCGAGGCCGGACTTGTGCTTTATAAAGCAAAAGCCTTTGTATATTAATACTGTTTATTAATACTGTTTATTTTTTTATTATTAATTTTAAAAGAGATTATGTTCTTTAAATGTTGTTATTCTTATTATATCACAGAAAATTCACAATTAAGTCTTTCATTGTTTATTCATTCTGAAGTACTCCATATCATTTATATATGGGGCCGTCAGCGCAAAAGTGGCCTAACCCACAATTCGTATTTGTGCTTATAATATTGCAATTTATTTAAAACATAATAAATTTTGATGCAAATTCGGCATATCTGTAAACATAATTAAATTTCAGCACGTATTTTTTTGCCTACGAAGTATTGTAAAAGTAAATTCGAATCTCATTATCTCCATACTAACTATGGTAAGCTTAGGCCATTTTTACGCTGATGATGATGCGCCTTTTTTTTTATTCCTTATATTTGTGGACGAGCTCACAGCCCACCTGGTGTCAAGTGGTTACTGGAGCCCATAGACATCTACAACGTAAATGCGCCACACACCTTGAGATATAAGTTCTAAAATCTCAGTATAGTTACAACGGCTACCCCACCTTTCAAACCGAAACGCATTACTGCTTCACGGCAGAAATAAGCGGGGCGGCGGTACCTACCCGTGCGGACTCACAAGAGGTCCTACCACCAGTAAAAAACCTGACCTCATATGTGTCGACGTTATCTACCCTCAAAACTCACTAATTACATTTCACCCTAATTAATTCGAAGCGTGTGTTGAAACTGTACAACACCCCGTAGATCGGACGGTATTTCGTTACACCCTGTACATTTGGACGCGACATTCTAGGATTGAACCTACTTCTCGCGTCTCTGGGTCTCTACGCGACTGGTCACGAGTCCATCGCTGCTTTACAAACAATAAATTTTAATTAGAAAACGCTTCTTGATTGGGCGCTGTTTAATCTTTCAATCCAATTAATTATAGTTTCTCACTTATATATATAAATATATGTTACCGGCAATCTGTATAATACGTTATTCTATACAATACCAATGCAAGGCAATGTGTGTAAAAGAACTGATCACTTAACTTTTCAACTGATTACTTTTGAGTAAATTAGATTATGTTAGTTAACCCAGAAGAATTTTATGTTCAATGTTATTTGATTATGATTTTACTATAAATACCTACCTTTGTATAAAGATTGTTTTCAATCAGAACTAATTACATACTTACTAATTGTTAATTTTAATAAAGTTGATTTTAAGCAAATCTAATGTGTTATTTTTGTCAGTCATTTTATACCCTTCTACTTACTTATAACATTGATAAATACAGGCCCAAATATAGTTATTATACACATAGGCGGTGGACCAGCAGGTACTAGGTATATACAATACCTAGTAATTGTACACCTAGGTAAAGTATATAAAATAGGTAAATTATCTAGTAAAACAATATTCATAATGTTTCATACTTAACATTTCAGGTATTTTATAAATTACCTAGGTATTGTATATATGGGCGCAAAGGCCACTATTGGCAATAATTAACATAATAATATATAGTTTAGTTTATTCTATATTAATATTTATTTATTATTAGCAAGATGAAACTATTATTCTACCATGTTTAATAATTAGCAGAAACTGTTTAGATATGAAAATGTTCAGAATATGTTTAATGTTTATATTATTGTTTAAAAACACAAATGACTGATGATGAATCATTTAATATGAATAAAGCATAAATATTAATATTAATTTATATTATAATTAACAGTAATAATTTAATTAAGTATAGTAATTGTTATGCAATGATGTTGTTGGCTCCATCTATTATTAGGCTGGATAATAACAATGTTAGTTAATATTACTTAAAAGTAATTCATGTAAAATAAATTAAATGTCAGTCATGTAAAAATCACAAAAATATGTATTGTAAATATTAAGCTATATTTTGTGAATTGTTTCGCAGTAATTACATTCGTTTGTATAAAAGAAGTTGTAGTTACTATAACCAACACAAAAATGGCTAGTTGTGTAAGAAATAAGACGTAGCTTTATGTAATAAAATAGTAATGTTCAAGTTTTATAGAATTGTATTGTGTTATCATTGTAAAAGACCTTACTGTGTGAAAACTCTGGCTTAACGCCGACATATACAATACCTGAATTTTACAGATTGCCAGTAACATAAACATTTAAATGTTGTGCGTAAAACGATATTGCAGGTTGATGAGATGAGTGTCAATCTAAATACTACTGGTTAGTGGTGGTAGGGCGTTTTGTGAGTCCGCGCTGGTAAGTACTACCACCCTGCCTATTTCTGCCGTGAAGCAGTAATGAACTTAAGTTCTAGGGTTTCAGTAAAGTTACAATGGCTGCCCCACCCTTCGAACCGAAATGCGTTACTGCTTCACGGCGGAAATAGTCAGGGCGGTGGTACCTACCCGTGCGGACTCAAGAGGTCCTACCACCAGTAAAAACTTTGACGGCGCGTTTAGAAAGGATATTCGGTTGGATACCTACGTATATATTGGAATCCTTTTTATCATTGTGTATGTACCGATGTATCGGCTAGATAGGCGACTAAAGAAATCTTTAGTGGATATAAGAATTGGGTCGCATTCTTTTTAATTCGAGAATAGTAAAAACGGGAAAGAAAAAAGCGCGAATAAGAAGCTTTTACTGACCACCTTTTTCGTACGAACACTACGTGGACGGCCAGATCTTTTATTGTCACAAACAGAGGAGGTCTCATTGCACCTATTAATAGCCCGGTACACAAACATTTTACTAATACCAAGCGTATGTAGAGTTTTAAAAAATGCATTTGGCTCCATACCTACTTTGTGTAATGCAATCACAGCGATTCGGTTCTCTTTATCACCCCACTCGATTTTAATATCGCAAAATATTGTACAATGTATTGGCGCCAAAATGAGAAAACTCAATGAACAATCATATAAAAATGACAGATTCCAAATTCAAATGTAATATTTTGTTTATTTTTAATTGTAACAGTATTTATGGCCAGACTAAGTGTATGTATTTGGATATATACAATTAAAAAAACACAATACATAATATATACAAGCTCCCGAATTTATGATACACAATTTTAGATTCTATTTACATTAAAAATAATAGAATTCATGATTAAACAGCGCCTTCACGATTAATCATCAAACTAGCCATTCTTGAGCACTCGTGAGCACGAAACGTAAACACGGATGGTAAAAACATGCACTATATACAGATTTACCGAAAGGCTTCAATACACAGACCACTGGTTTCTATTACCATTAATAATGGAGCAAGCAATGTACGAGGTAGTCAATTTTTTTTTGGTTAGATGGGTGAACGATTCACAGCCCACCTGGTGTTAAGTGGTTGCTGAAGCCCATAGAGATCTACAGCGTAAATGCGTCACCCACCTTGAGATATAAGGTTTAGTCTGAGTATAGTTACAACGGGTTTGCAGGGTGGGGCAGCCGTTGTAACTATACTTGAGACCTTAGAACTTATATCTCAAGGTGGGTGGCGCATTTACGTTGTAGATGTCCATGGTCTCCAGTAACCACTTACCACCTGGTGGGCTGTGAGCTCGTCCACGTATCTAAACAATAAAAAAAAATTACAAGTTTGACTTCCATTTCATTCTGTCCAATAAGAATCATTCAATTAATCGTGTACATAATATTATGTACGTAATATTGGGTATGTTTTTCTAATAGAACGCTGGCAACACTTGCAAAACAAAAGCCGGCTGGACTTTTTGGCGGGAACGCGAGCAGTGAAGTTGTGTGATTTGTTTTATTTTGTCTATTTAGTGTTTCTTCAGGTTTAAATGTGTAATAATGGTGGTTTATTAACTATTTAATATCTGTGAAAGTGCACAAATGTGGGAAAATGAAACAAAGCTGCTGGACGTAACTTCTCGGGTTCCTCCAAAAAGTCCACTGAAAAAATCTCAGTAAATGACCACCATTTTACTGCGATTATATTTCATCCCATATCATCTCATTTCATTAAATTTCATCCCAGTTGATTAATGTCTCAAATTAATCATCTTCATTNAAAATCTCAAAAAAAAAAAAAAAAAAGATTACTATTCGACTTTTTG
Organism: Bombyx mandarina; assembly: GCF_003987935.1. Next base: position 349,997 of record NW_021011536.1, read on the forward strand.
GCGGGAATGCGAGGAGCGAAGTTGTGTGATTTGTTTTATTTTGCCTATTTAATGTTTCTTCAGGTTTAAATGTGTAATAACGGTGGTTTATTAACTGTTTAATATCTGTGAAAGTGCACAAATGTGGGAAAATGAAACAAAGCCGCTGGACGTAACTTCTCGGAATCCTCCAAAAAGTCCACTGAAAAAATCTTAGTAAATGACCACCATTTTACTGAGATTATATTTCATCCCGTATCATCTCATTTCATTTCATTTACTTTCATCCCAGTTGATTAATGTCTCAAATTAATCATATTCATTTAATTTCACTCCATTTTATCATTTTTCATAAAAACAAGAATAAAAACTAAAATAAGACATGACTTAAAGGCCTTAGTTACCAGGTCATAAAATCCTTTAAAAAAAAAAAGATTACTATTGTTTGTCTTTAATATTATTTATCTATAGTGTAGTTCTGGCGAAATCTGTGATTATAAAGATGTTTAATACTTAATAGCGTAAAGTAATAAGTGTTTGACAATAAAACCATAATAATGTTTAAACTTATAATTTCAATGACATAATTATAGTCGAATTTCGACTACTGCGGGGCCACTAGTTTAGATTATTTGTTGACTGTTATAGACGAAATACAATTCGCGCTTTTAGTATTGAAGTTACTTAATCCAAGCGTCTTGTTTTTTTTTTTTTTGTTAAGGACCAAAAGCTGTAATTGTAGAATTGTAATTTTTCAGGTTTAATTTTAATACTTTAAGCCTAGAGATTTTTTAAAGAAACGGAAAGTGTACTTCGAGCTTCTAACTAAAATTCAAGTTTAATTTTAAAATTTTAATATTTTTTTATTGCTTAAATGGGTGGACGAGCTCACAGCCCACCTGGTGTTAACTGGTTACTGGAGCCCATAGACATCTACAAAGTAAATGCGCCACCCACCTTGAATTGAACCTTTATAAACTGATAGAATACATGTTTATAAGTAGCTCAAAGTATAAAACTCATTTTCTTAAATTTTTTAGCCACTTCAATTCTAAAGGTTCGATCTTAGGCTGGTACACAATTAGCCTTCGCCACTGGTCCGACCATGTATGTAATGAACGATGCTAAAGCGAAGTCAAACAAAATTAACTCGTAAACACATTAATTTAGTGTTATTTTTACTGTGTACGTGTGAATGTGATTAAAAAAAAATTTGTGGGTAGTTTGAAAACGACAATATTGATAGAACGGGACAGTGTGGTAAATTAAAATAATAACAAAAAAAAAAACCCGGTGTTTGGACTAATTTATTATGACAACTGTCAATAGTATCAAAATTTTTTTCACTGCCTCTTATCTTCTTACTATCAAGCTAGTGCGTTCAATAAAGGATTTCGCCAATGAATTTTTTCTTATACCAAATCTGTTTGCAGCGAACAGAAAATTTTAAATATTTTCACAAAAAAACGAATCAAGACAGTCGCTCTATTTACAGCGCGTAACGAAAACTCCGTCCGATCCAGAAAGAGCTTACTCTTGTACAAGCGAAGAAACTAGAAGACGAGAAATTATTCAAAACTACCGACATTCGCGAACATTCGCGGGGTCGATCACCCCGTTTGACATAACGCGCACGAATGAAACTATTTCTGAACTCTTCAATCGCTTTCAAAGTCAACTATTGCGAAAGAGACGCATGATAATTTTTAATGTTGACCTTTGCAATTATCATTCTATCAAAAAAAAAAAAAAAAAATTGGCGTTCCTCCAAAGTATAATTCAGCTTCTGCTCTCGATTCACTCAAACCTCAATTTTTCTTTTCCGTATCGTGTGGCTCATAATTTATTTTTTCCAACTACCCTCATATAACTATTGTTCGTTACAATTATTGGCAGTTATAGCTCTGACTGTAAAGACTTTTTTATTGCTCTTGTAGGCAGACGAGCAGACGAGCATACGGCCCACCTGATGGTGAGTGGTTACCGGCGCTCATGGACGTTAGCAATGCCAGAGGCAGAGCCAAGCCGCTGCCTACCGCTTAATACTCTCCACAAGCCTCGTTTGAAGAAGGACATGTTATAGCGCTCGGGAAACGCCGTGGAGGGGAGCTCATTCCATAGCCGGATGGTACGTGGCAAAAAAGATATCTGGAAACGCACTATGGATGAACGCAGTGGCTCCAGGTAGTATGGATGAACTCTACTCCGGTGGCGGACGGTGCGATGGTAAAAACGAGATGACGGTATCATTTCGAACAATTCCTCAAGCACTCCCCATGGAACATACGGTGCAAAATTCAGAGGGAACTGAAATCCCTCCGCAGACCCAGAGGTTCCAAATGATCCGGAAGAATGGGATTATCGACAATCCGAACGACTCTCTTCTGTATGGAGTCAAATGGAAGAAGCTGGTATTTGGAAGCCCCGGCCCAGAGATGGGAGCAGTAAGTGCTCCACGCGAGGCCGGACTCGTGCTTTATAAAGCAAAAGTCTTTATCTAGGCGTGAAGTACCGCTTCGCTCTGTTGAGGACTTTTGGACTTTTGGCGCATTTTGGACGCCAACTTGGCTTTGCCTTCCAAATGACTCCGAAATTGGACATCGCTCGAAATGTCGACCCCAAGTATCCCGATACTCTCGGAAGGTCGCAGAGATACTCTTTGGAATTGCGGCGCCATGACAAAGGGGTCCTTCTTCGCAGTGAACGCGCAAACTTGTGTCTTTAACGGGTAGAATTGAACCAAGTTCAATTCACCCCATTCGGAGACTCGCCCCAGAGAGTTCTCCACTTCAGACACAAGTTTTGATCGTCTCTCTTGCACCACGCTCCGAAAGACTCTGATGGCCGATATATCGCGCATCCCCTGTGCTGTCATCCGCATAGCAATGCATGCCATCAATAGACATCAAATCGCATTGTCTTCTTGATTTTTAGGTCCGCTACGAGCAACGAGATAATGAAGGTCTTTCACCGAGCGCCTTCTCTAGCAAGTAGACCGACGGTTCGAACTTTTTTTTTTTATTGCTTAGATGGGTGGACGAGCTCACAGCCCACCTGGTGTTAAGTGGTTACTGGAGCCCATAGACATCTGCAACGTAAATGCGCCACCCACCTTGAGATATAAGTTCTAAGGTCATTATTCAGAGTTAGTATACACGCGAGTTTTTCTGAAGATGTCGTTAGCGCGACTCAAGTTTTGCCGGTCATCGTTCTCGTCGAACCCGTCGCAAGGTTAACCCACAGACACAGCCCACTGAGTTTCTCGCCGGATCTTCTCAGTGGGTCGCGTTTCCGATCCGGTGGTAGATTCTGCGAAGCACGGCTCTTGCTAGGGTTCGTGTTAGCAACGCCGTCAGGTATGAGCCCCGTGAGCTCATCTACTATCTCGGCAACTCTAGAATAACCCATCGAGGTTACTAGAATAGGTAGGAAAAAAATATATCAAGTTTTGCTCCAATATATGTTTAAAGAAAAACCTTTATTATTTTTAAAACTTTTTAGTTTTTAAAAAGGATTTTTCTTTAGTGTCAATCAGTGAAGTCTGTCATTCAGTAAAAAATGAGAGTTCAGTTTTGTATAGTTTGTTAATACTGTTTATTTTTTTATTATTAATTTTATTAGAGTTTATTGTCTTTAAATGTTGTTATTCTTATTATATCACAGAAAATTCACAATTAAGTCTTTCATTGTTTATTCATTCTGAAGTAATCCATATCATTATATATTGGGCCGTCAGTGCAAAAGCGGCCTAACCCACAATTCGTATTCGTGCTTATATATATTGCAATTTATTTAAAACATAATAAATTTTGATGCAAAATTGGCGTATCTGTAAACATCATTAAATTTTAGCACGTATTTTTTTGCCTACGAAGTATTGTAAAGGTATATCCGAACCTCATTATCTCCATACTATGGTAAGCTCAGGCCACTTTTGCGCTGATGATGATGCGCCTTTTTTTTTAATCCTTAGATTTGTGGACGAGCTCACAGCCCACCTGGTGTTAAGTGGTTACTGGAGCCCATAGACATCTACAACGTAAATGCGCCGCACACCTTGAGATATAAGTTCTAAGATCTCAGTATAGTTACAACGGCTACGCCACCCTTCAAACCGAAACGCATTACTGCTTCACGGCCGAAATAGGCGGGGCGGTGGTACCTAACCGTGCGGACTCACAAGAGGTCCTACCACCAGTAAAAAGTATGTATCGACGTTATCTACCCTCAAAACTCACTAATTACATTTCACCCTTCAATTCGAGGCGTGTGTTGAAACTGAACAACACCCCGTAGATCGGACGGTATTTCGTTACACCCTGTACATTCGGACGCGACATTCTAGGATTGAACCTACTTCTCGCGTCTCTGGGTCTCTACGCGACTGGTCACGAGTCCATCGCTGCTTTACAAACAATAAATTTTAATTAGATAACGCTTCTTGATCGCTTACGTGCGGGCGCTGTGTAATCTTTCAATCCAAATAGTTATAGTTTCTCATTTATAAGTTCATATCGACGCTTGAAAGGCAAACGTGACTAAGCGACAATAACTGCTTTGTACATAAATGATAGGCAATAACCGTATTCGATGCGGAAAAAAAATATATTTCTAGGTCTATTACAATCATTAAAATCCTACAGCTAGATTCGTTAAAATAGTTTTTTTTCAGGTATTTCAACTTTAAATTAGTCTACTGTAAAGTTCACGTATTGCCGCTTAGTCACGTTTGCCTTTCAAGCGTCGATATATACAAGTAAATGTCGTGCGTAAAATGATACTGCAGGTTGATGAGATGAGTGTCCCTAAACTGGTTAGTGGTGGTAGGACGTCTTGTGAGTTCGCGCAGGTAGGTACTAGGTACCACAACCCTGCCTATTTCTACCGTGAAGCAGTAATGCGTTCAAAGGGAGGGGCAGGAGTTGCACTGTAAAAACTGAGACCTTAGAACTCGTATCTCGAGGTAGGTGGCAGCATTTAGGTTGTAGATGTCTATGGGCTTCAGTAACCACTTAAGACCAGGTGGGCTGTGAACTCGCCAACACACCTAGGCAATAAAAAAAAAGTTACTTTAATTTTCATATATGGGGTTATAGGGGAAAACGTTCCTAGGCGATGTCATTTAATAACATACTTTAGACTAAGTGGTAATACGGTCTATTTTAATTTGTTTTTATTATTATTGCTTAAATGGGTGGACGAGCTCACAGCCCACCTGGTGCTAAATGGTTACTGGACCTCATAGACATCTAAAACGTAAATGCGCCACCCACCTTGAGATATGAGCTCTAAGGTCTTAAGTATAGTTACAACGGCTGCCCCGCCCTTCAAACCGAAGCGCATTACTGCTTCACGGCAGAAATAGGCAGGGCGGTGGTACCTACCCGTGCGGACTCAAGAGGTCCTACCACCAGTAAAAACTTTGACGGCGCGTTTAGAAAGGATATTCGGGTGGATACCTACGTATATATTGGAACCCTTTTTATCATGTATGTACCGATGTATCGGCTAGATAGGCGACTAAGAAATCTTTAGTGAATATAGGAATTGAGTCGCATTATCTTTAATTCGAAAATAGTAATAACGGGAATGAAGGAAGCGCGAATAAGGATCTTTTACTATTTGGATATGTACAACGAATTTTTTTTAACACATATTATATACAAAGTTCCAAAATTTATGGTATGCATTTTTAGATTCTATTTACATTAAAAATAATGGTATTCATGATTAAACAGCGCCTTCACGATTAATCATCAAACTAGCCAATCTTGAGCACTCGTGAGCACGAAACGTAAACACGGATGGTAAAAACATGCACTACATACAGATTTACCGAAAGGCTTCAATACACAGACCACTGGTTTCTATTACCATTAATAATGGAGCAAGCAATGTACGAGGTAGTAATTTTTTTTTATTGCTTAGTTGGGTGGACGAGCTCACAGCCCACCTGGTGTTAAGTGGTTGCTGGAGCCCATAGACATCTACAGCGTAAATGCGTCACCCACCTTGAGCTTAAGCTTTAAGGTCTCAGTATAGTAAAATAAAATAATGGTGAAGGAACACTACTTATCTGCTTAGTGCTGTTTGTTGCATCATTATCATTTATCATTTCCATACTGTTGATTTATTATGTGTGTGTAAGTATATTAGTACGTATTGTATGTAAGTATGTATATTGGTATATATTATATGTAAACGGTATATATTTGTTTATGATATGTATATATTTTACTATATGTAACTATACTTGAGACCTTAGAACTTATATCTCAAGATGTGTGGGGCATGAAAATTGTAGATGTCTATGGGCTACGGTAACCACTTAACACCAGGTGGGCTGTGAGCTCGTCCACGTATCTAAACAATAAAAAAAAACAAAATTACAAGTTTGCCATTGATTTCATTCTGTCCAATAATAATCATTCATTTAATTGAGTAAATAACATGTACGTAATAATAGATATGTTTTTCTAATTGAACGCTGGCAACCCTACACAATATAAGACGATTGCCAAATTGAAAAAAAATTTTTGAAGAAAAATTAGTTGTTGGAAATCGAGTAATTATTTCACTTGAAACCCTACATCGTAAAAGTACATTTAGAACCGATTATAATTGTTACTTATAAACACGTTATACGATAATCAACCTTATATTCATACTATCAAGGTTTATTTTAACGGATACCATTCGTATTTTTTTGTTCTTTGTTGAACATCGACAGCAAACGCGGTAATGTTGCTTATGGGAATAAAAATCAGTGGTGTATATTCGAAATAAATAGCTACTAGAATTCACTTCTAGATCTAGACATCATTGGTAAATCTGCGAATACTTTGTACAATACGTAATAACAAAATAACAAAACGGTATACGATTTAATCTCGTGGATCCCACTTCCCCCAACCCCCCTCCCCCACTTTCCAAGACAGTCTGGTCACCAGTACTTCCGTAGTGAAGCTTTAATACATCTGACATTGACTCTGTCTACAGTCCCCGAAAGACCGAGAGCTCCGGTAGCTACAAAATGTACAGTAAATAAAAAATCAAAGGTAACTAATTACTTCCACTCCGAGATTAAGCCGTAGACACGTTAGCCGAAAGCATCTAAGGTTAACAAGTTCATTCAGTCGTTCTTTCATTCACCCATTCTTTCATTCGTTCACACCAAAATACCATGTATCGTCTACGTATAACTAAAGTACCATGATATCGTATATGCATAACTAAAATACCATGATATCGTCTATGTACAACTAAAATACCATGATATCGTCTATGTATAGGTAAAACACCATGATATAGTCTATATATAACTAAAATACCATGTATCGTCTATGTATAGCTAAAACACCATGATATCGTCTATGTATAACTAAAAAACCATGATATCGTCTATGTATAACTAAAATGCCATGATATCGTCTATGTATAACTAAAATGCCATGATATCGTCTATGTATAACTAAAACACCATGATATCGTCTATGTATAACTTAAATACCATGATATCGTCTATGTATAACTAAAATACCATGATATCGTCCACGTACAACTGGTCCGTGAGTCTACGCACCTTGTACCTCTGGTTGGGCGCGTTGTACAGCTCGATGAGGGCCAGGGCCTGGGTGGCCGCGGTCACGGACACCACGAACGAGGGTAAGGAGGAGCAGCAGAGGTTCGCTAGTCTCCCTTCGGCCAGCAGCACGATGCGTTTGCCGTTCGGCCATATTATGTGGTCCACCTGGGAGAAGTACAGAGTTTTGTGGAACTCCCTGCCGCGCAGCTAATGTATTCATGAAGAATTCCACCATCAACTGATTCTCCATTGCATGGCACAACGGCTGCCCCACCCTTCAAGCCGCATTACTGCTTCACGGCAGAAATAGGCAAAGCGGTGGTACCTACCCGTGCGGACTCACAAGACGTCCTACCACCGGTAATAACGCAAACTATAATTTTGCGAGTTTTGAATTTTTATTACACGAAGTCATTCCTTCACTGTGGAAGTCAATCGTGAACATTTGTTGAGTACGTATTTTATTAGAAAAATTGGTAGCCGCCTGCGGGATTCGAACACCGGTGCATCGCTCGATACGAATGCACCGGACGTCTTATCCTTTAGGCCACGACGGCTTCCCAAAATGGCAAAACGGTTGCCCCTATCCTTCGATCTTGAAAGCATTACTGCTTCACGACAGGTTTAGGCACGATGAGGGTACATACCCGTGCGGGCTACCACCATAAATTACCCAAATTATTATTTTTGCGGACTCAATTTTCATTACACGGCGTTTCTCCTTCGGCGTGAAAGTTTTTCGTGATGGTATTTAATAGAATACACCCGCTAAGTACGCAAGTTGCTGATCACCGAAGGATATCCTGTGAGGAACGCCTGGAAGGCAATTAATAGGATAGACAAATAGGCAGTTTAGCAGATAGGCGATACTTGTCGTGGTCCTTGTTTTTTTTGCTTTTTTTTGGCAGACGAGCATACGGCCCACCTGGTCACCGTCGCTCATGGACGTCAGCAATGTCAAGCCGCTGCCCACCATTAAGTACTCTCCACAAGCCTCGTTTGAAGAAGGACATGTCATAGCGCTCGGGAAACACCGTGGAGGGGAGCTCATTCCAAAGCCGAATGGTACGTGGCAAAAAACATTTTGGGAAACGCACTGTCGATGAACGCAACTGTTCCAGATAATATAGTTGAACTGCTCCGATGGCGTGAGGTGCGATGATAAAAAGGCGTTGAGGGGATCATCTCGAATAATGATTGTGGGGCGGCTCCTAGTTACCTGGCTGCGGACCCTCTCCCACAGTAAGTCTGGGGTCTTTAGGGCGTACACGTCGATCTCGGTGTTGCTGTGGCCCATGTTGCACACCACGCAGCCATTCTTCATCCTCTCCATGTGCTCCCGCGTCACCACGCCTTTATTTCCCGTCGCCGTGATCACGATATCCACCTGCCTTATGACCTATCAACGTATCACATACAAGGTGCTCAGTATACTGTTACGCTTGCAAGAGTAACGCCATCTAGCACCGAATAACCGGAACGAATACCAAAGGATCTAGTAACATTTAGAACGCTCGAGAAGTGCAACGCCATCTATTGTCAGATAGCGGAAGCGCGCATCGAAAATACTCGACTTGTGAGGAATGTTCTCGATGATTCTAGGGATGTCGTATCGACTATAAAAGCGTTGCAGAGATGGTACGCAGTCGGTTAGTAATAATAATAGTAATAGTAGTAATAATAATACTTCGGTGGAATTTTTATTTATCCCGAACCCCAACGCGTAGCAATACTATACATTTTACGACAGCGAAACGTTTTCGGTCCTCGGAAGACATGTACAGCAACTGCACGTCATTGATATGATGATGCTGCGCTGGATGTGTGGCGCATTATGATGACTAGATCGCATTCGTAACGTGGTGGTAGGACGTCTTGTGAGTCCGCACGGGTAGGTACCACCACCCTGCCTATTTCTACCGTAAAGCAGTAATGCGTTTGAAGGATGAGGCAGCCGTTGTACTATACTGAGACCTTAGACCTCATATCTCAAAGTGGTGGCGGCATTTACGTTGTAGATGTCTATGGGCTCCGGTAACCACTTCACAACACGTGGGCTGTGAGCTGGTCCATCTATCTAAGCAATAAAAAAATGTGTATATCCACGGCAGTGTTGGAGTTCGTGACGCAGCTAGTAAGCTGCAGAAAAGTCGTCTCCGATGGTACGGTCACGAAAGACCCCACAGACTAGTAGAAGTAGTTTTTTTTTTTCGGGTTGAGGACCGAACCCCTGCGAGGTCTCCTAGGGGACGCACAGGGTATGTGGGACTGGTCAAGCGACTGCGAACCTCGGGACCAAGGATGTGTTTAGGGCCTTATCACACTCGACTGCCCTTCACGCTCACACCTGATCTCCGTCCAAGGGCAGAACCCGGTTAAAGTAGGGGGGTTCCCGCGGTCAACAATACAACCAGAAACTTCAGAAATACATATCCTCTACGTACCAGATCTCAAGATCTCGCGGTAATGAAAGTCGGTTGGATGTGGTAAAGGCAGATATGGTATAAAGTATGGAAAAAAATAACCTCTTATACGAGGAGGTCGATGACCGGGCAAAGTCGAAGAGTTTAATTAGGACAGCGGAAAAACCTAGACCCTAAACCCTATCCCTGGTACTAGACCCAGAAAACCCTAGGAAGAAGGAAACAAGAGCTTGTGCAAAATTTTTTTCTATGAAAGTCCTACGGGACTTCAGTGACCCTTCCTGCGTACATAAGGCTCACAAGTACCTCGTTGAGTTTGACGACCCGGAAGCCGTCCATGGCGGCCTGCAGTGCGCATATCGGATCGATTTCCGTGACGTACACCTGGAAACGGATGCGAATATTAGCACGCTTGGAGCGCGTCGTACAGGGTGATGTTTTTTTGTTTTAGTACAGATGGACGAGCTCACGATTCGCTTAGCGTTAAGCATGCATGCAAAGCACCACTCTTTTTTTTTTTTTTTTTGCCCGTTTCTGCCGTGAAGCATTAATGCGTTTCGATTTGAAGGGCGGAACAGTCGTTGTACTGTTAAAACTGAGACCTTACGACTCATTGCTCGAAGTGGATGGCGGCATTTACGTCGTAAGTATCTATCAGCTCCGGTATTCACTTAGCACCAGGGAGGCCGTAAGCTCATCCACCTATTTAAACAATAAAAAAAAGTTTCTACTAAATCAACAATGCTTGTATTTTTGTTATGTATACTCACCACGCACCCGAGGGCCTTTAGGGCCTGACAGCATCCCTTCCCGACCTCCCCGTAACCGCACACCACAGACTGTTTGCCGCCAAACATCAAGTCCGTGCTACGTTTTAACGCGTCTATTATGCTTTCTCTAAAAAGAAAATTAATTTTTAAAACAGCGCCATCTACAAAAACTGTTTCAAAAATAAATTGGTTCAATAAATTTTAATAGATGGCGCTGTTGGACAGTCCGTTACAGATACCGTCAAGATTAACTGATGAATGTAATTGTAATGTAATATATGTAAATAATTTAGAATTTGCTATTAAATTTAATATGGTCTTTTGGAGATTTTCCTAGACATTAACAACATAAATCGCCCAATTTAAGACATGAGTTCAAAGTCTCAGTTGTACAGTACAACGGCTGCCCCACCCTTCAAACCGAAACGAATTACTGCTTCACGGCATAAGTAGGCAGGCCGATGGTACCTACCCGTGAGGACGCACAAGAGGTCCTACCACCAGTAATTGCGTAATTTATAAAAATTTCGCGGGTTTCATTAGGAAAATTGTTACCAGCCCGCGGGATTCGAACCCTAATACTGTCACATCGCTCGATACGAATACACCGGGCGTCTTATCCTTTAGGCCACGACTTCCTAACAAGCGCAAGGAGCTTGGAGAGGCAGAGCATTACCCTCATCACGTCTTACCAGAAATGACCTTTATTTTCCTAATCAACCAACTGTCCCTCAAACTCCCAGCGGTAAGTGTCGCCATCCTGCCCATACCTGTCATGAAGCAGTCATAGGTACCCGCCTAGATATCGGGACGCCCGTCACACAACCATCATACATCACGATGATCAGTCCTACCTCTAAACCAAGGACTAATGATCAAAAGGCGCTCACCGGCACGAATATAAATTATCAAATTTCGTTTTCGTCACAGAGTCATTCACGTTCATCGCTGGCACGCAGAGCTTGCCCGCTTTACTGAGCTGATAGAGCCGATGGACTCCCGTCACGCTCTCCTCTACTATACCTGGTGGAAGAGAACGGCTCGGCATTAGCACAGAGCTGCGAGAGTTTTCACAGCAGAGCCAAGCGGTCTCAGTGCTGGTTAAAGACTTTTGGTTTACAAAAGTCCCAGCCGGGATCCTGGTCTCATCCATGGATCACAACTCACAAGGGTAAGGTGGTATGGATATCTCGCGCTTATTACATCTGATATTTCGAATACTTCACGACATACTGAAGTGTTTTTCGTCGACATTTCATTTTTTCTACCTACCGTCTAATTTTCTATAAAAAGAAATATTTGGAATGCTCGATCAGCTCTCTGCTATACTTTAAAGCGCTTTATTCATGTTCCATCTTGATGTACGTCCCGCCAAGGCCATGCACGATGCACGATGCAAAAGTACCATGAATAGGCTTGACGTACGCCGATAATTATTATTAATTGTTTGCTGGATTTGCACGACCAATTTTGCATCCAGCGAGTGCCCCCACCACCGTGAACGTCGTGCAGATAGATAGTGAATAACGCGGACGTACGTCAGAGCGGTCCTGTGTCGTGCGTGCTTGATAGATCGTGAATAAAGCGCTTAAGATACGATCAGTTATTACTGTGTGCAAAGAAACGTAAATGCCCATAAATATTTTTATTTACAAAATTTGACGGTAGTTCGCTCAATATACTGAAATCCGTTTTATACCATAAGGTGGTTGATTTTTTGAGGCGTTTCTACCGTCACCTTCTTCCTACTAAGCTGCGTAAATCACACACACACAAACACAAACACACACACACACACACTTCACACGGTTCAGCTTTGTATTGAAATAGTTAAAAGCGCTCTAAAAACAAACCTTAGTAGTATACTAGTTAATATCTAATGTACCTGTTGCAATCTTAATTAAAAATAGCATTCTACGTTCAATGTCTCTCGTGTCGAGGGTGACGGAGGACGCACAAGAGACCAGGACGAACGGACCCTAACTTCGAAGTGTCTATATCAGTGTTTCCCAACCTTTTTGGTGTCATGCCTTACTGTAACATTTCTAAATTTTTTATGCCCCAGATACATAATTTCAAACATAAAAAAAAATATTTGTTCATTTAAGAAACATAGATGATAGATTTTAGGAAGAAATCACTATGAAATTGTTATCAGAACACAGTAAGTAATATTTCAAAACATATATTATAAAATTGAAATTCTAATTCATAATAATTTTAATACAGGTTTTTTTTATTAATTTAGTGCGATTGTCCCCCTTAATTGCCCCCTTGTGGGGCGTGGGCCCTACGTTGGGAAACACCGTTCTATATCGAGGGTACCGATTTCGGGAATCGAATACACGACTCCCTAACCGCGTCCGTGTGCAGACTGTTCCTGTAATATTACACCTTTGATATTCTTGAAGGCGGCTCCGTGTTTCTTGAGCATGAGGTGCGTGGCGTCACCTCCGTCGTCTAGGATCATGTTGGGCTGCCACGTCGCCGTCGGGGTGCAGCACTGGTCGATGCACCACCAGAAAGCCTCCTCGCTTTCGCCGCGCCACGCGAATATCGCGTAACCTTTAGAGCATTGACAGTTTGAGGGGGGTTGTCCGAGGGGATTGGGGGGAATCCCTACCTCTTGTTTGCTTTGCGTAAGCAGTAGGGTGGGCAAAAAAATTTTTTTTTCTTTCTTTAGGTACTATGAAAATATCGTCCAAGATGACAAAAAAAAATCTGGTAAAGTTTGAGCTTTAATGTTTAGAGGTGCCGTGATTTTTGTTTTCCCATTTAAATAAACACAGGATTTTTTTTTCTTTGTAACTTTATTGTATCTCAACGAATTATCCTGCAGTAAAAAGAAATATATATTCTTGTAGGGAATTAAACGGCCTACAAAAAGGCCTAAAAAGGACGATATTTTCGTAGTACCTAAAGAAAGAAAAATTAGAAGTTTATTTTTGGCTCACCCTAGTAAGCAGTCTCTGGTCTCATATGCGACTTGGGATCACTGGAAGCTAAGATTCGGGGACCAAGAACCGTTGTAGTCAAGTAGAACCTTGCTACAGATAGATGCACGAGGTTCCGTTGAGGTTAACGACCTCTCTTCCTCCCACTCTGGTGTCCTCAGGATTACTGTTTTCGAAAGTCGATCTTTTAACAGTTCCCTTGAACCATCCTCGAATACATAAGCCAAATGTACAAGGCAGTGATTCTCAAACTCTGCGCCGCGACATTCTCGTGTGTCGCGCACTTTGACATTAAGAATTATTATCACAAGTTACTTTACATATAGGGTAAGTAGCTTTTGAGCTTCGTCAAAAGTTTGAAATGGTTCAAAATGTGCCGCGAAACAGAATCGAGAATCACTGATCTAAAATACAAAGATACCAGATACGATTTAAAACATAAATGGAACGCAAGCTTAAAATTCTCACACGGCACGCAATGGAACACAATTAATAATTAGGAAACGCTCGGGGTCGGTGACCCTGTCAATTTACGTTTGGCTATTAATAAAAAAGGTTTAACTTGGCAAACGAATAAAGTTTTGTTTAACTATGAGGCCCGATGATTTATGAATGAAATCGAAATTACCCGCGTGCGCTAAGGCGGCGGCCACTTCGTTCTGGGTGCTGTAAATGTTGCAGGCGGCCCAGCGCACGGTGGCTCCCAACGCGGCCAGGGTTTCAATCAGAACCGCTGTCTGAGCGTTGATGTGCGTACAACCAACGATCTGAGAACAATCGAACAGTTTTGAAGTCGCCGTGGCCCAAAGGATAAGACGTCCGGTGCATTCGTATCTAACGATGCACCGGTTTTCGAATCCCGCAGGCGGGTACCAATTTTTCTAATGAAATACGTACTTAACCAATGTTCACGATTGACTTCCACGGTGAAAGAATAACATCTAAATTATAATTTGCGTAATTACTGGTGGTATGACCTCTTGTGAGTCCGCACGGGTAGGTACAAAAAAAAAAAGGTACCACCGCCCTGACTATTTCTGTCGTGGAGCAGTAATGCGTTTCGGTTTAAAGGGTGGGGCAGCCAACTAAATCTTCGTATTACTTCGTAGTACTCAATGTCAGAGCTTAGAGACGTGACGATCTAGAGCCGCAATGGAATTAAAAGTATGTTTAACTAAACTGTATTCGTTTTTTTTTTGACTTAACAAAACCATAGAGCCACTGCGTTCGCCCACAGTGCGTTTCGAGAGATCTTTTTTGCCACGTACCATCCGGCTTTAGAATGATCTCCCCTCCACGGTGTTTCCCGAGCGCTATGACATGTCCTTCTTCAAATGAGGCATGTGGAGAGTATTAAATGGTAGACAGCGGTTTGGCTCTACCCCTGGCCCATGAGCGACGGTAACCAAACACCATCAGGCGGGTCGTATGCTCGTCTGCCTATACGGCAATAAAAAAAACCATAGCTACAAATTTCTTAGCTTTAATCGCAATTTTTTTTGCTTACCTACAGCTAGCAACCTCAAGGGGTTATACTTAGCTTAACCGAGTCCTTTTTTTTTATTGCTTACATGGGTGGACGAGCTCACAGCCCCCCTGGTGTTAAGTGGTTACTGGAGCCCATAGACATGTACAACGTAAATGCGCCACCCACATTGAGATATAAGTTCTAAGGTCTCAGTATAGTTACAACAGCTGCCCCACCCTTCAAACCGAAACGCATTACTGCTTCACGGCAGAAATAGGCAGGGCGGTGGTACCTACCCGCGCGGACTCACAAGAGGTCCTACCACCAGTAGAAAAAACGTTCGCTGCGTTTCGATATCTTTTCCTACGATTCAGTTGAAATCAAAGTATCAAAATTGACAGTACCTTGGCATCTTTCAAAGGTTTATCGTCCTTGGCTCTGGCACGCAGTGCCATGATCCCTGGCATCTCTTGCTCTGCGATCTCAATCTCCCGCCGACCGAAGGCGTTTTGCTCTATATTCCTCACACAATAAGGTGGGTTGGGCTGACCGGCCGCTATGGCTTTCTCGTGGGGCTGTGCACCTTCGTCTTCATCTGAAGATGACCCTGGAAAGATTGAAGAGAAACTTATCTAACATAGACGCAGAGTTCTAAGACGAGTAGAAGGAGGCGTTTTTTTTTTATTGCTTAAATTGATGGACGGACTCACAGCCCACCTGGTGCTAAAGGGTTACTGGAGCCCATAGACATCTACAACGTTAATGCGCCACCCACTTTGAGATATAAGTTCTAAGGTCTCAGTATAGTCACAACGGCTGCCCCACCCTTCAAACTGAAACGCATTACTGCTTCACGGCAGAAATAGGCAGGGCGGTGGTATCTACCCGTGCGGACTTAAGAGGTTCTACCACCAGTAAGGCGTGCTCGCATTATGATCTGTATTCTGTAATATGGGTCTTTTGATTCTTCGCAAAACCTTCATAAGGTTTTCCGGTGTGAAAACTCTTATATACCATTATTGCTTAGATGGGTAGACGAGCTCTCGGTCCACCTGGTACCGGGTTGCTGTAGCCATGAGACATGAGGTCTGAGTTACAACTATCCTCGTATCCGTGAAAACGAAAACTTTGAGAAACGTTGGAAAAAATAAGTATAATGGCAATAAATTCTTGATTAAACCGTAAAAGTAATTGTAATTGGACACGCGAAAGCCGAAGAAAATATTGAGTCACAATTGTTTATTGTAACTCTTTCAACTCTTCAGACCGGAGCACCAAGCCGGTTCGCGGCTGTCGTTTTTTTTTATTGCCCTCGTAGGCAGACGAGCATACGGCCCACCTGATGGTGAGTGGTTACCGTCGCCCATGGACCTCAGCAATACCAGGGGGCCAGGGGCAGAGCCAAGCCGCTGTCGTATCTACCACCCACGCTGAGTCACAATACATCCTACCGCCAGTCTTTGATCATTGCGCAATTTTTTATTACACGATGTTATTATTTCATCTTGTAAGTCAAAGGATTCAAACACCGGTACTTGATGCTTTTAGAGTCTTTAAGCAGCGGTTACAGCTCTCCTCAAACTTGTCAATTAAGACAGAGTTCGACTTGTGGAGTAGCCCATAGAGACAGCGATTCCGATCCGATGGTGGATTCAGGGAAGCACTGCTCTTGCTTGGGTCGATGTTAGCCATTCTCTAGCTCTCAGGCTGAGCCTCTGAGGCCACGTACCGGTCTGTGAGTAGCTAGAATAGTCCTTAGGCTACCAACATACAAGCCACCCAAAAAAAAATTTTCTGAAAAGTTTTTTTCCTACCTATGCTGATAACCTTGAGAGGCTATTTCAGCTTCTCTTTGATTTGCAGGTGAGCTCACGGGGCTCTAACAGGAAGTGTTGCTAGCACTGGTTCTAGCAAGAGAAGTGCTTCGTAGAATCTACCACCGGATCGGAAACGCGACCCACTGAGAAGATCCGGCGAGAAACTCAGTGGGCTGTGTCTATGAGTTAATTCACTCGTCGAGCCCTTCGTCACAAGCGACAGGTTCGACGAGGACGGTGACCGGAGAAAACAGTGCCATCTATCAATGGACAACTAAACTAACACGAACTCTCCTGATTTTTTTAAAAGTTACAATTACTTACATTCGCTCTTTGTCGAAATCAGAGAATGCCGCTTCTTCACGCTTTGTTTTGTTTCGCCTTTTAAGATACCGCCTTTCGACATTTTTATTATTGCAAAACTTTTCTGCGGTATTTTTTTATTTAATGAATACTAACTTCACCCGCGTCGAAATCACTTTTATAGTTGTGCTGATTAGTAGTAAAACTAAAGGTAGCTTATGCTCTTTCCTAGCATCTATATATTAATACGTGAAGCAAGAACTTTGTATCCCTTTTTACGAAAATTGCGCGGACGGAGGAGTATGAAATTTTCCACACTTATAGAGAATATAGAGAAGAAGTGCACAATGCTAATATTTTTTTAAAATAATGCATAAAAGATACATTAAATCAATAAAGAAAACATTACACACACTGCATACCATGTATCTGACGCACACACGCATGCATACTATTTATTGTTAAACTTTTGTTCTTGACGTCTGTTGTCAAATTGAGATTAAATATTGTTTGTTTTTGTTAATATATTTTATATAGTGTAGTCTTGGCGAAATTAGTGATTATAGAAGTATAAAATACAATCATAATAGTGTAGAAACTTACAATTCCAAT
Organism: Bombyx mandarina; assembly: GCF_003987935.1. The sequence goes on from NW_021011536.1 coordinate 367,908, forward strand.
TAATTATAGTCGAATTTCGACTACTGCGGGACCTCTAGTTCAATTTAATTTTGTACCAAATATCGTAAAAGTCGATTGACAGGTTTAGGCGTGAAAACTCAACAGACCCGTATTACTTACTATCTTGTCTGTGTGCTTAGTGCGAGTTTTTTAACGTTCTCGCTACCGTAAAAGTTAACTCAAATTTGCATGCAGTTGGAACAGCGCCCCTAGCGGCAAATGTATGAAATATTTTAACGCCATCGCCATCGAAAACGTTAAATAACTCGCACTAAGCGCACTGTATGTATTACGAATAGTACAGTTTAGTGAAAGGATTTTAGTATATACTAGCTGTACCCGTCCGCTTCGCTGGGCATTTAATATTAACATTACTATTTCTCACCCCCACAAATATACTCATCATTAACGCCCCCGCAACTGGTGTAGGGAGTCCAACACTCATATAAATATTAGCCTATCCATTAAGTACATGTATTTTCTACGTGGATACCAAGTTTTAAGTCAATCGGATGCATGGTTCAGTAGTTATAACGGAACATCCGTAAAAACCATTGTAGATTTATATATTAGTACCTATAGATAGATTGAGAGGTGAAAGACTTGTTAGTTTAAGTGACATTTTTGCAACTTTACAGGAGAGCTATATAAAGTTTAAAATTGGGAAAAATATCCCTCGATATCATATGCATAGGTAGCCTATGATACAGTCTCCGATCGTATTAATAAAGTTGGCTAGAGTTGATCGATATTGTATTGATCATCGATTAACGAAAACAAAAATAAGCCCTACTTGGAAAAAAAATATTGTGAGGACTACATTGCACAATGACGTCAGTATTCATGTGAAATGTAAAAATTCTACGCCGACACTCACTTTGCGGGAAAGGGACAAAACAAGCCCTCTCGTTTCCCAGCAAATTTGCCGAAGGCATATTTATATATTTAATGGTGGTAGGACCTCTCATGAGTCCGCACGGGTAGGTACCACCACCCTGCCTATTTCTGCCGTGAAGCAGTAATGCGTTTCGGTTTGAAGGGCGGGGCAGCCGTTGTAACTATACTTGAGACCTTAGAACTTATATCTCAAGGTGGGTGGCGCATTTACGTTATATATATCTATGGGCTTCGGTAACCACTTGACACCAGATGGGTCACCCATCTCTGCAATAAAATACAATCCATAATTCTCCTACACCAGTGGAACGATTAAACCAAACCAGTTATAAATGAGACGCGCGCACATATCATTGTTTGCGTTAAGCATATTCAGCATTTAAACTGGAACACATTAATAGTGAGAGCGTTCATGCATGAAACCATCCATTCCGCGTTGACGTCATTATGCAGAACGTGACCAATAAATGTGTTTTAATGTAGATATATTTAATCGCTATTATCGTATATTATTAAGTTCATAAACGACTTTGGTCTAATTTTTTTTTTATTGCTTAGATGTGTGGACGAGCTCACAGCCCACCTGGTGTTAAGTGGTTACTGGAGCCCATAGACATCTACAACGTAAATGCGCCACACACCTTGAGATATAGTTCTAAGGTCTCAGTATAGTCTCAGTATAAAAGTAATTAAACCAGCTTACTTTACTGAGACGTTCGTATTCTAACTTATCCTAACGAAACCTGGGAAAAGTTAGTCTGGAGATCAGTAATACAGATCTTTGAACCTAGTACAGACTTCAGTTCTTTCAAAGGCTAACAAAACAAATTTTAACGTCGAGTTGTATTTGTGCCATACCTTTAAGCCTCAAACGTATACTGTAAGGTCTGTCTCACCCTTCAAACAGAAACACATTACTGCTTTGCGACAGAAATAGGCAGGGTGGTGCAACCTACCCGTGCGGACACAGGCCGTCCCTACCACGATCATCGAAATATTAAAAAATATGTAAATAAGGTTGACTTCCTCTAACGTAAATTCTTTCCACACTTGAGCTGGTTTGAAAATCATTACAAATTAATGTAGAATATCAATAAAACAGCGATGACAGAGATGATGAAATATGAAATTACAAAATTATTTTAGATATATAATTGTGAACAAATCTATATATATAAATGAATTGCTGTTCGTTAGTCTCGCTAAAACTCGAGAACGGCTGGACCGATTTGGCTAATTCTAGTCTTGAATTATTTGTGGAAGTCCAGAGAAGGTTTAAAAGGTAGATAAATATGAAAATGCTCGCAATTAAATAAAAATAACAATTTTGTTTTTCCTTTGATGTGTCCCCCGTCGGACGGATTTCTGTTGTTTGTTTTAAATTTATTTTATACAAGAGCTCAGGTCTTTTATTTATCGATTGAGGCACTACGAAGTCTGCCGGGTCAGCTAGTCTACTATAAAATATACTTTAAATATCGTTTCTTTGTTTCTACAGGTTAGTAATAATTTTTTGTATGATATGTAATTGAAATAAATTAAATAAAAAATGTCGTTAGTACCTACACAGTAACATTATTATTAAAAATTCTTATGACATCAATAAGTATAATTCGATACTTATCGATACTTGTACTTACAAGTTCATAGATTTTTTATTTATTGCTTTGATGGGTGGACGAGCTCACAGCCCACCTGGTGGTTACTGCCCGCGCGGACTCATAAGAGGTCCTACCACCAGTAATTACGCAAATTATAATTTTGCGGGTTTCACTTTTATTACACGATGTTATTCCTTCACCGTGGAAGTCAATCGTGAACATTTGTTAAGTACGTATTTCATTAGAAAAATTGGTACCCGCCTGCGGGATTCGAACACCGGTGTATCGCTTCAACACGAATGCAGCGGACGTCTTATCGCATAGGCCACGACGACTTCAAAAAATATATATATAATAAATAAATTCTTATAAATATATTAAGCTTATTACGTTAATAAACTGTAACTATACATATATCTCCAGATGGACGACAATTGCTGAAGAGTTGACGTGTTTCTGTAGCAGCTTATAACCAAAAAAGACCACCAGCAAAACTTTGGCAATGGAGAAAGCTTTCCTGAATAATACTCCTCTCACAAAAATGAATCCTACCTAAGCTAGTACCTAGTAAGTAAGTAGTAGTGTGGGGAGGCGGAATTATCACGTCGGGGTCACCAGTGTAGGCTTAACGACGAAGAAAAGATCTTCCACCGAGCGGGTGATGTTGCTCGGTAGACCGACGGTCCGAATGTTGTTGTTCGGAACTTGTATATATGCAAGCTTATATTGAAAATGTCGTAAGCGAGATTCAGGCATCTGTCAAATATCTTGTGTTGTATGATGGCTACCCGCCACAGTTGTACCTAGTAATAAGTAACCTAGGGGCTAATGCCAGCGTGACCGGGCGAGTAGGTGAGCTCACGGGGCTCTAACCGGATTAAGTTCCTAACACTAGCCGTAGCAAGAGCAGTGCTTCATAGAATCTACCGCCGGAAACGCGACACACCGCGAATATCCGGTGAGAAACTCAGTGAGCTGTACCTTTTTTTTTTATTGCTTATATGGGTTGACGATCTCACAGCCCACCTGGTGTTAAGTGGTTACTGGAGCCCATAGACGTCTACAACGTAAATGCGCCACCCACCTTGAGATGTAAGTTCTAAGATCTCAGTATAGTTACAACGGCTGCCCCACCCTTCAGACCGAAACGCATTACTGCTTCACGACAGAAATAGGCAGGGCGGTGGTACCTGCCCGCGCGGACTCTAGAGGTCCTACCACCAATAACTGTGTGTGTCACCGAACCCTTGAACGCCAAACGGTGACTGGCATCTTACAATAGTTTCCTTAGACACGATCGATAACTATGTCTCATCTCTATTAACCTAATATACGGCGAGCCAAAAGCCCGCCTAACCATGTAGCTTTTAAAAAAAAGAACTTACTCATTATACACATACACATGCCCAGCTCATAAATAAAAAACAAACTTTGAAATGTGAAGTGAAATACAAATTGAACTTACGTAAAGCTTCTCTATTGTTTTCCTTATGGGCACGCAATTGGTACACGTGACTTACAATTAATTGAATCCTCCAAACCCTTATACAACAATAACGCAATGACGTCACGTTAACAAAACGAATTGTAACTAGGTACACCAATCACATTTCAGATTCTGCGGAGTACTGCTCTTGCTAGGGGCTAGTGTTAGCAAGTTCTCTTAGGTTTAGCCCGTGAGCTCAGCTGACAGCGCGAAGCTAGATTAGCCTCTTAGAATACCAGCGAATAGGCAGGGACAACATGACTTTGGATAAACAAAATAGCAGTAGATTTGGAAGCCACAGATGTTAGTACCACGGTCTAAGAACGTGTTTCAAGATAGGCAGGGAATTGAAAGGCAAAAGGGGGAATTTATGTTACCCGGTTAGACTCTAATCTAACCCTCGCCTAACCGGGTAAAAGGCTTGGCGGCGCACGGTTAATATGGCACAATGCCCAGTTCGGCTCTCGACCTGGACTCTTGACTGAAACGGCCATACTGAATCTCAAACATACCGTCCAGTACTACACAGACAGAGTCACTTCTATCTACACCTGCTTTTTAAACTTATCTAAAGCGTTTGATCTGGTGACGTATGACAGGTTGTGGGATAAGTTGTCGAATGATACTGACTTGCATCATGAGTTTGTCTCTCTCTTGAAATACTGGTATGGTAAGCAGAGCAACTTTGTGAGTGGTCGGGGTCGCAATCGGATATGTATAGGCTGGATTGTGGGGTAACACGAGGTGGCTTGCCATCGCCAAGCCTTTTTAATTTATGCCTAAGTCGTGAACACAACAATGTCAGTGTCGGCTGTTCCATTGACGGTGCGTTTGTTAATAACATCAGTTATGAAGACGATATGGTGTTGCTGAGCCCATCGATCAGGGCTCTCAGAAAGCAGGTTAGGATATGCGAGCGTTATGCAAAGGAACATGGGCTCAGATATAATGCCGTTAAAAGCCAACTAATGCTATTAAAATCAAGCAGAAAGACCTATGAAACTGTCCCATCAGTCACACTCAGCGGCAGTGTTCTTAAGCAAGTATTGCAATTCATGTATCTGGGTCACTGGGTCAACTGAGACGCTTGCAGACGATGTAGGACAGGGAGTGCAGGGCTTTGTTAATCAGGGGTAATACGTTAGGTCGTAAGTTTTTTTTTCTACCTAAGCTGGTAGCCTGGAGCGGCTATTCCAGCGTAACCGTAACTAGTAGGTGAGCTCACGGGGCTCAAACCTGACGACGATGCTAACACGAACCCTAGCAAGAGTCGTGTTTCGCAGAATCTACCACCGGATCGGAAACGCGACCCACTGAGAAGATCCGGCGAAGAAATTCAGTGGGCGGTGTCTGAGAGTTAATTTACTCGTTGCAAGCGAAGGGTTCGACGAGAACGGTGACCGGGGGTTCGAGCGGTGTACTGCAGAAATGAAAGTTCTTTTCAAAGCATACTGTCAGTCTTTCTACACGTACAGCCTATGGGTTAAGTATACCAAGAAATCCTACAATACCCTGCGTGTCCAATATAATAACGATTTCAGAGCTCTGTGTGCTTAGTGCGAGTTTTTTAACGTTCTCGATAGCGTAAAAGTTAGCTCATATTTGTATGGAATGGGATCGTTTGGGTACCTTTGCCGCTAGGGGCGCTGTTCCAACTGTATACAAAATTGGCTTAACTTTTACGCTATCGAGAGCTTTAAGAAACTCGCACTAAGCACACTGATGTGGCTGCCACGTCATTGCGGTGCGTCGGGGATGTTTGCGGATGGGCAAATAGATAGCTTCGCAGCAATCATTGGTGCTTCCCTGATACGCCGCGTGCGGGTCAGTCGCAACAGGTATCTACGACTGTTCGCCTCGCAAATGGATCTGGACTGCCCAATAACGCAACACTGGACACGTGTGTATGTTGAGCACTCTGGATCCAAACCAAGTTTTAGGTTAAGGTAGTTTTGACATTAATTTTTAATACGCTTCTATTAGCTTCAGACGTATGTATTATATGTTAGTATGTACCGGAATCTTTGAACATGATTTTGACCCCCTTCAAAATGTCGAATTAACTCGAAATTTGGTATACGGCTGGTATGGTATGGTTTGGTATGGTATTTGGCTGATGACAATTCAATATTAAAAAAAAAAATTAAAAAAATTAAATTCAACTAAAAAATTAAAAATAAACAATAATTTAAAAAAAAATTACGCCTTTATAGAAAATCCAACTAAAAAATAGATCATAAATTTTATAATTTTTTTGTTTTTATTATTTTTATTTTATTCCGATTTTGTAGATATTATTTTTATCTAATTGTGATATTCTATATGAAATGTTATTGTTAATTAATGTAATATGTATGCAAAATCTGAAGTAAATGAAATAAATAAATATAATATACAGCCGGTATCTCTTCATAATATGAGACTCACGTTGTACACTACAAGATTTTTAGACTCTCACCGAGTGGATGCATCTTAAACAGATTTAATATAGTACAAAAAAAGGGAGGGATATTAATATAAATTTAAAAAAAAACCGAAATGCGAGTTTATCTATATATTAATACGTGAAGCAAAAACTTTGTATCCCTTTTTACGAAAATTGCGCGAACTGTAGAGTATGAAATTTTCCACACTTATAGAGAATATAGAGAAGAAGTGCACAATGTTAATATTTTTTTAAAATAATACATAAAATATACATTAAATCAATAAAGAAAACATTACACACACTACATACCATGTATTTGACGCACACACGCATGCATACTATTTATTGTCAAACCTTTGTTCTTGACGTCTGTGGTCAAATTGAGAATAGATTAAATATTGTTTGTCTTTGTTAATATTTTTTATAGTGTAGTCTTGGCGAAATTTGTGATTATAGAAGTATAAAATACAATCATAATAGTGTACAAACTTACAATTCCAATTAATTATAGTCGAATTTCGACAACTGCGGGACCTCTAGTTTAAATTAATTGTTAGTTTATGTATGACACCGTTCATCAGAACGACTAAAAGGACATTAATAGGTCGTCGTAATATGTGTTAATATTTATTCGTATGCGCCATTCAATGATGCGACATACTTAATGAGTGGAACACGTTTCACTTAACGTATGCCATAGACGCAGACGTCACAGTATGAATACCGTGACCCGCCTTGAGACATGAGGTCGATTGGATATTATTATACCCTTTATTTGACATCTAGGTCATCGGTGCCCTAGGCGGCGCACTGAATTACTGGTGGTAGGACCTCTTGTGAGTCCGCGCGGGTAGGTACCACTATCCTGCCTATTTCTGCCGTGAAGCAGTAATGCGTTTCGATTTGAAGGTTGGGGCAGCCGTTGTAACTATACTGAGATCTTAGTACCTATATCTCAAGGTGGGTGGCGCATTTACGCTGTAGATGTCTATGGGCTCCAGTAACCACTTAACACCTAACACCAGCTAAACCTAAAAGACAACAAAATTAGGCAATCCGGACGCTTAGTGACAGAAATCGACATTACAATATATTTTTTTATTGCTTAGATGGGTGGACGAGCTCACGGCCCACCTGATGTTTAGTGGTTACCGTAGCCCATAGACCCATCTACAGCGTAAATGCCGCCACCTACCTTGAGATAATAGTTCTAAGATCTCGGTTTTTACAGTACAACGGCTGCCCCACCCTTCAAGCCGAAACGCATTACTGCTTCACGGCAGAAATAGTCAAGGTGCCGGTACCTACCCGTGCGGACTCACAAGACGAATGTTAGTAAATTCAGACCTACACAGTAACAACGATGGTCATTGAATCGGCGGAGAGGGCGAAAGGAGATGACCTTTCATTTGTAATAAACCGCTTCAGGCGATTTTGGGGTGACCCTCAAACCGGCATGCGTGATCTTCCCGACAGAAAGAGGCGGGACGGTAAACACAGAGTCATGTGAACCAATTGATTAAAAAACAAGAAAGATTGATTAACGCCTCGGATAAGTAATAAAAAGGGGAAAATAGAAGTATTTCTTTTTAAATTATTAAGTAAATTTCAAGAACACGGTCGGGTAACCAGCTTGAACATTTCAAATGATGTATATCGTGTTTGCTTCTGATGGAAATACAATAGATACAAGCGTTTTTTTGTTAAGTTTTTTTTTTAAAATGGAAATTCTAAATGTTTCATCTAGAGGTCAAGGTTGGAGTGACCAAAAAAAACTAAACACGTATGTTTATAAAAACCGTAAATCGTAGATTCGAATTTATATAATCGCAATGCCGTGAATGAGTTTTCATAGCATTACAAGGCTGTATATAATGGTAATCTTATGCCGCATTTATGATGACGTATCACTCGCAAAAAAACACTACACGCATCACTATAAACAATTTCGAATGAAGAACGCAAACAATACCGGTACCGAAAACGGAAATTCGAAATTCGATTTCACACGAACTCAATTTAAAAAAAAAACAAAACCCGCAAATTCGAAATGGCAAGTTTTTTTAAACGCGTTTCGTCCGAGTCAAGCGCACGTTTGTACTGCGACGGTTTGCACAGTTTGTGTAGTTGTTATGTTACGTACGTATAACGTGGAGTCGGCTTTTTTTTGTTGTTGTTTTTATTCGAATTTCGTATTCAGCGATTTCTTAATTAATTAATTTTATTATTCAAAACGTTATTTATGGTTAAATTTAAACACGGCTATTAGACGTGCTATTTCGCCTGGTATTATCCATGTTTTTTTTTTTGGTTGAAGGGAGAATTACTGGTGTCTCGTACGCCTTTCCAGTTTCACCCGGACAGGTGGGCGAGTACGGGCTCAGCCAGGAGGAATGGAATTAGCTAATAGCTGCCTGAGCGCCTCCGGGGAATACCTTACAGCACAAGGGCAGCAGCTACATCGCGAATAAATTTATTATATCGGAATCATGACTTGCTGAGAAAATCCGACGAGAAACTCAGCGTATGATGTATGGATTAAGTCGCACGTCAAACTTTTTATCGTATCGATACGTTCGGTTCCCAAAGTGTGCGACAGGCGTTAGTTAATTCAATTCAATTGAAACTTGCACCTCGTATTGAGCTAATTCGACTAATCCGTACCAATACTATACCAACTAAAGCAAATAGAAAAATATTAAGTATTAATTCTGGCTACTAAACGTAAACGTTCTAGCATTGATACGGTGTTGAGTCAATGTTAGTGGCAAAACCAACTGTAAGTAATCACAAATCAGTTGATAATACCGCTCCTTCTATTTATTTACAGTTAAGAGTTAGATAACGTGTCTCGTGGAGGATGCTGAATATTTTTTTTAAATTGCATTAATGGGAGCAAAATCTAACAACCCACCCGGTTAACTTTAGCTAATCTAATTAAAACTATTAGCACTTTTTTTGCTAAGGCTGGGTTTTTTTTAATTGTCCTTATATGTAAACGAGAATACGGGCTACCTGATGGTGAGTGGTTACTGTCGCCCATGGACTTATAGTAATGCCAGGGGCGGAGCCACGCCGCTGCCTACCATTAGTGGTGTTACTTAACTCTGTCAGGTTGAGCCCGTGAGCTCACTTAAACGTCCGCGCGTAGCTGCAATAGGCCCTTAGGCTACCAGCGAATAGATAGGGAAGATTGAACTTACTTAATAAGCGCCCGATGTCAACCGACAGAAAGTCAACGACCACTATCAATTCTCATCCCGATCTACCTGAACTGAACATTCACAAGGTGAGGTGATTTAAAACAGGCCACTCATCTTGAAACACGAAGTCATAATTTACATTAAAACAACGAATTTCCTACCCTTCAAGTCAAAACACGTGCCAGACGGACAGGAAAAATTATCCTCATAAAATTAATAAAATACACGCTTAAATAAGCGAAATAATGCTATATTTTTACCCCAGTGATCCCTGTCCGGAAATTACAGAATACAATTATTGTCTTATCATCGATCCTTGATACGTGTACACATTTATAAGTTAACAGGACGTATTGAATTTGATGAAAACACAAATTGAAAGTTTACACAGATAGATTTGGGTCAAGTTGATATGATAAAAGCGTGTCATGAATGGTCAGGACGATTGCCCCTATCTAAACGAGCTCACAGCATATCAGCACTCAAGATAAGAGATAGGCAATTAAACATATCTGACATTTGAAACTGTATGGACGACAGCTCAACCTAAAGCGAAGTTAATATTAAGATACTATTATGGTAATACTATGGTAATACTATGGTTTTAAAGTTCTTTAGTCACATCTCGAGAAAAGAGCACTCGATGGAGAGACTGGTATTCCAAGGCCGGGTGAAAGGCAAGAGATCACGCGGCCGATCACCAACTCGCTGGACTGGCCTAATAAAGAAAGTAACTGGTCCACTATGGTCCAATGTACTCGAAACGCTTCAAAGCACTAGATTTGGAAGCGCATCGCCAGGAAAGCAATACTCGGGAACCTGGACGACCTAACAAAATACTCCTGCATGTACATCGTCAGAGCAACCACGACCACCTGACAAGACTGAGAGTGTCCGACTAAAACGAGTATTACGGTCTTAAAATTTACAACCACCTTGCTTTAGTCAGCTCATTCATGATAAACATTTTAAAGGTTTAAAAAAATAATTGAAAATTGTCTCAATTACATAAGATTAAGTTTACATTCATGCAGCGTACACGGCCTTTTTTATTGCCCTTGTACGCAGACGAGCACACGGCCCACCTGATGGTGAGTGGTTACCGTCGCCCATGGACTTCAGCAATGCCAGGGGCAGAGCCAAGCCGTTGCCTNGTCAGCTCACTCATGATAAACATTTTAAAGGTTTAAAAAAATAATTGAAAATTGTCTCAATTACATAAGATTAAGTTTACATTCATGCAGCGTACACGGCCTTTTTTATTGCCCTTGTACGCAGACGAGCACACGGCCCACCTGATGGTGAGTGGTTACCGTCGCCCATGGACTTCAGCAATGCCAGGGGCAGAGCCAAGCCGTTGCCTACAAAACAGTTACACTGTACGAACTGACAGTATCGTTAAGTGCATTTTGTTTTACATGGAGTATCATTAAATAAAAAGGAAAGTAATTGGAATTTGAATTACATGTGCGTTAAGAGAATCCAATTTTTAGATTTAATTGTCCCTAATGTTACCTTGTCGCAGGTGAACCAGCACTGCCTATGTTCGTTATCCGAAGCGATTATACATTGACAAAGATGAATGAGATTAGTAGATCAGTTGTCTATAACTCTAGATAATCAATCGTGAGCACACCGCGCGTTGCGTGTATATTTAAATTTTGAACAGACATATATAGTTGAGCTTTGAGCTTGAGCTATAGATATGGGCTCCGTTTCAGTCGTGTCATCTTTACCCCGTCTTTAACAGTCTCTTCAGGAATATAGTCCGGGGCTCGGACGCGAATTGTGGTCCTATCAGGGAATTAGAGTCTGTCTGTCATTATCTGTATCTCTACTCTCGACACCACAGTTCACGATGGTCTACTAGGCGGCAGATAAGAACCTTTTTTTTTTTTATTGCCTTTGTAGGCAGACGGGCATACGGCCCACCTGATGGTGAGTGGTTACCGTCGCCCATGGACTTCAGTAATGCCAGGGGCAGAGCCAAGCCGCTGCCTACCGCTTAATAATCTCCGCAAGCCTCGTTTGAAGAAGGACATGTCATAGCGCTCGGGAAACACCGTGGAGGGGAGCTCATTCCATAGCCGGATGGTACGTGGCAAAAAAGATCTCTGGAAACGCACTGTGGATGACCGCAGTGGCTCCAGGTAGTATGGATGAACTCTACTCCGGTGGCGGGCGGTGCGATGGTAAAAACGAGATGCTGGTATCATCTCGAACAATTCCTCAGAGCACTCCCCATGGAACATACGGTATAAAATACAGAGGGAACCGAAGTCCCTCCGCAAACCCAGAGGCTCCAAACGATCCGAAAGAATGGGATTATCGACAATCCGAACGGCCCTCCTCTGTATGGAGTCAAATGGAAGAAGCTGGTATTTGGGAGCCCCGGCCCAGAGATGGGATCAGTACTCCATGCGAGGCCGGACTTGAGCTTTATAAAGTAAAAGTCTTTGTCCAGGCGTGAAGTACCGCTTCGCTCTGTTGAGGACTCCCAGCATTTTGGACGCCAACTTGGCTTTGCCTTCCAAATGACTCCGAAACTGGACATCGCTCGAAATGTCGACCCCAAGTATCCCGATACTCTCGGAAGGTTGCAGGGATACTCCTTGGAATTGCGGCGCCATGACAAAAGGGGTCCTTCTTCGCAATGAACGCGCAAACTTGTGTCTTTATCGGGTTGAATTGAACCAAGTTCAATTCACCCCGTTCGGAGACTCGCCCCAGAGAGTTCTCCACTTCAGACACAAGTTTTGATCGTCTCTCTTGCACCACGCTCCGAGAGAGACTCTGATGGCCGATATATCGCGCATCCCCCGTGCTATCATCTGCATAGCAATGCATGCCATCAATAGACAGCATGTCATTGAGTCAAATGGCGTAGAGTGATCCAAAATGAACTCTTGTGGCGAAACGATGGTCACGACCGTCAGCATTGAGGAAAAACGAAGCGAGAAGAAGAAGGCATGATCAAGCTATTTATTGAAAAACCTTTTTTGTCATAAAATCATTAAAAACGCCATTATAAATCGTAACCATTTGCCACCGGCTTAACTTGTTAAAAAAAGCACTCCTGTCACTTGCGCTGAACTGTCTGTCATCGTGTTTATCATAGATAATTTAAACAAACAACATAATTTACTTACGTAATAGTTTGCATTTTTATCGTTAGATAAATGCTTCAACATTTATCTTTTGATCGGTTTAACCTATTTTTGTGTCATTTACATAATTTTGCTATTCGAAAAAACATACCAAAGTGCGTTGGAGGAAGATATTCCAGTTTTAATCCTTAAATAGTCTATAAAGCTAAATTATCTGGAACCTCTGTAGACAATTTAGATTTTAGTTACGCTAGGAACATCTTGGCTTTGGATTTGGAAGAACTCTATCATGATAATATCTCCCCAGTGTTAATACCTACATGTCTTTCTTCAAACAAGGCTTTAGGAGTAACCTCAAGCACCGGTCATCGTTCTCGTCGAACCCGTCGCTTGCGACGAAGGGCTCGACGAGTAAATTAACCCTCAGACACAGCCCACTGAGTTTCTCGCCGGATCTTCTCAGTGGGTCGTGTTTCCGATCCGGTGGTAGATTCTGCGAAGCACGGCTCTTGCTAGGGTTCGTGTTAGCAACGCCGTCAAGTTTGAGCCCCGTGAGCTCACCTACTAGTTAAGGTTACGCTGAAATAGCCTCTCAAGCTTAGGTAGGAAAAAGCAATTAAAAAATTAAAGCTTTAGGAGAGTATTGAATTGTAGGCAGGTGGAACTCTACCTCCAGAACCGACTGTACACGGCCGAGGAAGCCCTTCCATTTAAATTTGTTTTATCATTATCCACTAATAAGAGCACCTTTCTACCCGTCCAGCGTAGCTGGGATAGCCCCTTAGGCCACCAGCAAATAGATAGAGAAAAAAGAACATTTATCGATTAAACTTATTGATCCCAAAACTAGCTTCACTAAGAATAACATGAACAGTTTTCTACAGCTCTTAGTGTGTCAATGAAAGTAACGAAACGCGAAAGTTTGAAAGTTAATTGAGGTCATCGTGAGCTTTACCTGAATCAACATTAACTGTGAGCCGTTTTTAGGTATGCTTTAATTGTATATATACAAGTATTCTCACGGGGCTTCTGAAGTTAATTCTTAGCCTTTACAATGGCCGACGTCAATACCTATTTGTCTGTCATAGAACGGGCTAACGCCTCCGTGGTTATAGTTGGCAACCGGAGTAATGGAACCACGCAGTGAATGCCGCCACTGGCTTCAAAACTTAAGACCGAATTCTCAACAGTACTAAAACAACCTCTAGATTTTCGAACTGTATTTATTGCACAATCTAAAAGATCAGTAAAACATCAGACATACCTAAACTATTCTAATCATTAAGTGTATTCGTATTTTTGTACCTCCAAACTAGTCATCTAGGTCGCGAGTTCGATTTATTTAGTAGCAGCAGTGTTGAGTGGGTCATCTATTTCGAAGATCGCGTGGTTATGCGATTTTTCTCATCTAATTAATTGTGTCGCTTAAAGAAAATCATATCATCATCATTCTCCTGCCCTTTTCCCAGTCACCTGGGGTCGGCGCAACATGTTTTCTCCTTCAATCAGTAAGTAACAATCAGTAAGGAATTTCGAGGAAATAAAAAAATAAACCGCAGGAACTAGCTAGCTACAATACGAAAGCCGTTTCCATACAAACCAACCGTCGCACTGCACGAACCTGCAGCGAAACGATTGGTTCTAACCAAGCCGCGTAACACTGCCCGTAATTATTATTACTGCCTACTATAAATAAATTTTTAATATGGAGAATTTTAATGATCCGCGTCGCGCGGTTTGCCGATGGGCCGACATTAAAAACAAAAAGGTTACTTACACTCGATCGTTAAGAAATTTCTTTACGAATTCGAACTTAAATATAATTTTGTTTGTGGATTTTTTTCGAGCTTACAAAGGCAAACGGGACTTCGGGAAGATAAATTTTGCGTATTCAGCGAAAGTTCGCTTAAGCCAAATAGCCTTGATATAAGATCGGAACTATACAATTCGGATTGATCTACCGCAAAATCTCACACGCTCAGTGGCAAATCTTCCTTTGTCGATACCACGGACAGTGTCCTTGTTGGAAAATCTTCAGTCCTTTGATACCCACTGCTGGGCCTCTTCTTTTTATGCCATGATGTTCGATAGAGGGGGAAGAGGTCGACCGAAGAAGACATGGATGGAGTGTGTGAATGACGATATGTGAGAGAGAGGAGTGAGGGTCGAGATGACGGCTGATAGAAGAGAATGGAAGAGAAAAATTCGCTGTGCCGACCTCACCTAGTGGAATGAGGAATCCACAGACAGCCCACTGAATTTCTCGCCGGATCTTCTCAGTGGGTCGCGTTTCCGAACCGGTGGTAGGTTCTGCGAAGCACTGCTCTTGCTAGGGCCAGTGTTAGCATCACTCCAGTTTGAGCCCAGTGAGCTCACCTACATGTTAGGGCGAAGCTGATATAGCCTCTCAAGGCTATCAGCATAGGTAGGGAAAAAAAGGAATAAAGTGGAGAAAATGAAGAAGAATGTTCGATAGCCCGCCATTCTCGTCTACGTCTACTCCGCTGTCTCTACAATGCTATCAGTCCATCGGGCCATAAGTTCTGGCACCTCGGCGACTTAATATCAGCCACTATTCCGTCACTGTCCTGCTCCGTATAACTTCGCCTTGGTAACAGTCTGGACCTAACTCCATTTCAGAATTCGGCGCTCTTGAAAAAACACCGCGAGCTTATCTGTTATTTATTTATTAATTTATTAGGCACACAATACAAGCTAAAAAGATACACAATAAGTAAAAAAAGAAGCAAGAATCTGACTTGTGACATGGGCCATGTGCGCACGACCAAACAAGACAAATGTGCTGAGTGTGTATACAAAATTCCTTACAATTACGATAACGAGAATTAATCTTAACTTCAGTATAATATTATTATTATTTTTTTATTGCTTAGATGGGTGGACGAGCTCACAGCCCACCTGGTGTTAAGTGGTTACTAGAACACATAGACATCTACAACGTAAATGCGCCACACACCTTGAGATATAAGTTCCCGGTAACCGTACTCGTCGAACTCGACAAAGAGGTCGACGTGCAACCTAACCCATGTATCAGCCCGCTGAGTTTCTCGCCGGATCTTCTCAGCGGGTCGCGATTCCGATCCGGTAGTAGATTAATTCGCGAAGCAATTGATCTTGAGTTGTTAGGTCTCCTTCGGAGGCGCTCGGGTAGCTGTTAGCAAATCCCATCCCTCCTGGCTGAGCCTTTGCTCGCCCACCTGTCCTGGTGAAGCTGGAAAGGCCTCCGGGCCACCAGTAATTACGCATATTATAATATTGCGGGTTTGATTTTTATTACACGATGTTATTCCTTCACCGTGAGAGTAAATCGTAAACATTTGTTAAGTACGTATTTCATTGAAAAATTGGTACCCGCCTGCGGGATTCGAACACCGGTGCATCGCTATATACGAATGCACCGGACGTCTTATCCTTTAGGCCACGACAACTTCTTAAATATCTATATAAATATATAAATCTAGCGTTAGGTGGTTAGTAAGGTACCGTACCACAGATTTACCACAGCCGTTGTAACCATACTTGAGAAGTTGGAACTTATTTCTCAAGGTGGGTAACGCATTTACGTTGTAGATGTCTATAGGCTCCAGTAACCACTTAACACCAGGTGGGCTGTGAGGTCGTCCACACATCTTAGCAACAAAAAAATATAAAAAAAAGCTACCATACGCAATCATCACGTGATCGAACGGACAATTAATTATGCAGCCGTATTCGTGTCACGGTGGTTCGCTTATTTACCATTTTAAAATTAATCAATAACTCGTATCTACTATTTCTATATATTTTACTGGTGGTAGGACCTATTGTGAGTCCGCGCGGGTAGATACCACCGCTCTGCCTATTTCTGCCGTGAAGCAGTAATGCGTTTCGGTTTGAAGGGTGGGGTAGCCGTTGTAACTATACTGAGACCTTACAACTTATATCTCTCAAGGTGGATGGCGCATTTACGTTGTAGATGTCTATGGGCTCCAGTAACCACTTAACACCAGGTGGGCTGTGAGCTCGTCCACCCATCTAAGCAATAAAAAAAAAAAACTGCTTAAAACTTAACCTACCAACAGTTCTTGTATATAGATAGCCCCCCTATAACACGGTAGATACGTTTCTAAAAAGACCCGTGTTCGACGAAACCGCGTTATATGAGATTTTTTGAACGCAACATCTAATTTCAACGGCCGTCTGGTGTAGTGGTAAGTGACATGGTCACTACACAAGGGGGTCGCGGGTTCGAATCTCGCCAAGAGAAGATATTTGTATGATAAATATAAATGTCTTTTCTAGGGTTATGGATATATATTAAATATATGTATGTGTATAATAAAAATCTTATATTTATTTCCGTTATCTGGTTGGTACCTACCTGTAACTCAAGTTCTTTACGAACTTAGCACGGGACAGGTTAACGTGGCGTGATTGTTAGTAAATATTTATTTATTTAATTGAGATGCCACTATGTTTTTTTTTCTGACAACTTAAAAAGACTCATGGTGATGGGTAAAGTGGATGGAAGACGATCCAGGGGTTGGAGCTAAAAAAGGAGTGACCAAGTGTCCGAGCATCTGGACACGACACTTCGCTGTGCCACGCTGTACTGACGATATGTTACTCAAAATGTGTGCTTAAACTTGTTAATTAAATGATAAATTAAAAAATTCATTAATGAATGAAACATAACTGTCCCTTCGCTAGTATTCCTGGAGCGAAGCAAATTGTCCCTTCGTAATAAGGTGACACTCTACAAAACTTGCATGCGCCCCGTCATGACGTATGCAAGTGTAGTGTTCGCTCACGCGGCCCGCACCAACTTGAAACCCCTACAAGTAATTCAATCCCGTTTTTGCAGGTAGCCGTCGGAGCACCATGGTTCCTAAGGAATGTGGCTCTCCATGATGACCTGGAGTTTGACTCAGTCAGTATGTATTTACAGTCGGCATCATTGCGCCACTTTGAGAAGGCGGCACGACATGAGAACCCTCTTGTCGTGGCCGCTGGGAATTACACACCCGATCCTGTAGACCGAATGGTAAATAGTCGACGTCGCCCAAAACACGTCATCTCGGATCCTCCCGATCCATTAACGGTGCTTTTAGGTACCACAAGCACCGATCACCGTCCTAGTTGAACCCGTCGCTTGCGACGAAAGGCTCGACGAGCGAATTAACCAATAGACACAGCCCACTGAGTTTCTCACCGGATCTTCTCAGTGGGTCGCGTTTCCGATCCGGTGGTAGATTCTGCGAAGCACGGCTCTTGCTAGGGCCAGTGTTAGTAACACTCCGGTTTGAGCCTCTTGAGCTCACCTACATGTTAGGGCGAAGCTGAAATAGCCTCTCAAGGCTATCAGCATAGGTAGGATAAAAAAAAAAGTATTCCTGTCTCAAGTACATATTGATTGACTTGACACAGTAGGCGGTGACTTGACTCTGTCTCTGCCATCACAGACGTCCCTTAACAACGGTACCCATTCAACAGACTATGAAAGCCATAATAAAAAATGAATCATCATCATTCATGTAATTCCAGAACAGTCTCACTTGTTCTGAAGTTTAAACCATGAACTCTACAAAGACACACCTGTATTGGGCCTTCATATTCAAGCAACACTGCGAGTCTCTATGTAGAGAAAGCAGCAGTGTCTCTACCACACGGAAGATGAAGCAAGAACAATAGACTGAAGCATTAGGGACATTGAAATTCAGCAGATGTTAATGTTTAAGGAACTTATTTATTAATTTCACGGTCCCCCTACTGGTGGTTCTTACTGTTGGTAGGACATCTTGTGAGTATGCAGGGGTAGGTATCACCACCCAGCCTATTTCAGCCATGAAGCAGTAATGCGTTTCGGTTCGAAGAGTGGGGTAGCCGTTGTAACTATACTGAGACCTTAGAACTTGTATCTCAAGGTGGGTGGCGCATTTACGTTGTACATGTCTATGGGCTCCAGTAACCACAAAACACCAGGTAGACAGTGAGCTCGTCCACCCATCTAAGCAATAAAAAAAAACCTAGCTTGACGTGGTTACAGGAGCTCATAGATATAAGGTTAACATTGTCACCTACCTCAGGGCTTGAGATGAAATTTTTTATTTAACATTCATAATCATACAGCACATACTGACCTTTAACATTAATTTGAATTTATTCTCATTTAACTCGGAAATAAATGCACTAGTCTTGCACTTCAGCAACACAGCATATATTATAATGTCAGGGGTAGTATTTTTTTTTAATTTACAACATTAGAAGTCTTCTTGAATTACAACCATCAAGAGGGACATTAAAAGAATCCTTTTATACCGATATTCCAACTTTCCCTTGAGACATTCATAATTATTTATTTATCGTATGGCATTCGTTTACACTGCGTGGTTATAATTTAAATTTACAGCTTATGAAATAATCGATAGCTTCTTTTGTTACATTTTTGAGATTTTCCACTTGGCCTGCGAATCTCGTTAGTGGGCATTCCATGACAATGTGGCGTACAGTTTAAAACCTTTAACAAATAAATCTAATTTTTCCTTACATATTCACTTACCGGTATAAGACGTGGAGCTGTATGAATCGGCTGAAGACGCAGAGAGTGATCTACTTCTGTAACGGGCGGACTTCTTTAAGGCACCGGCTTTCCCGCGCGGGCCGTCGAACTTAGCAGCCCCACTGTCGCTATTCCCTGCCCGGACCTGTCCCGGATCCGTCACGGGACTGTCACTAGGCACCGCAGCCCCGGCCACGCTCTCTTTCCGACACTGATTAGGTTCGCCGTGGCCTTCGGACATATTTTCTCGAAAATTGCAACGTCACACGGCAATTTTAAAGCTATTTATAGGTACCAATCGATTCGTAATAACGTTAAGATGTAAATAAAAATATCGGACTTTATTTACACAATTAAAATGACAATTAAATTAATTAAAACACAAGTGCGTTAGGACGCCTGTTATGTGATTCAAATAAATAGTTCATATTACTTCACATGGATTGAAATCATTGAAATGAAAATTGGTTTTTACTATTTTAACGTGAAAAAAAAAACGCGTGTATGTTTTTTAAACAGATTTGGAAAAAAACTTCAATTATCCGCTGAAATTACAATTCCCTCTCCAAGGCATTTCCTTTCTGAAACGTCAATTTTTTCGATCGGTGTGAACTAGTGTCGGGCAGTACTAAATCGATGCTCCTGAACCGATTCTTTCATGGCTTTGAGTCGATTTATTTCGATTATTTATTGCAAAATCGGGACTAGAAAACATTCCGGTCGTCGTTCTCCCCGAACCCTTCATCGCTGCGATGAAGGGTTCGGGGAGTATATTAACCCACAGACACAGCCCACTGATTTTCTCCCCAGATCTTCTCAGAGGGTCGCGTTTCTGATCCGGTGGTAAATTCTGCGAAGCACGGCTCTTGCTAAGGATCGTGCAACATCGTCAGGTTTGAGCCCCGTGAGCTAACCTGCTAGCCCGGTGACGCTGACATGGTCTTTCTAGAGTCTAAACAATCAGCGTAGGCATGGAAAAAAAAGAAAACATTCCGACCATTTTTTTAAATGTTTACTTATGTTTTTAAACTAAAATTATTACAAACTGTTGGATGTTTATATTTGAGGGATTGGGTTCTGTAGGTGATGAGGGGCTATTTAAAAACACAACTGCTTCATTATAATTATATTGCAGATAGCTTGAACACTTTTACACCATTATACAATTATTATCTTTATATTTTTTATAAAACTATTACATGTTTGTCTTGCCGTGTCTAGATGAGAAGCACTGACATTTTCTTACGAGAATACAATGATCTGTTTTTTAAACTTTTAAAATAATTCCAATATTCGAAATCTAATCAAGTGTCAAGTGTTGCCTGCCATTACATTTAATATACAAACTCTAACACAAACTAAGTACAAAAATGTTTAATGTTAAAGTGAGCTTTGCGACACTATAATCTCCAAAGCAAAAACTGCTTGTTAGTCGAATGCATTTCAGTGATTTTGATCTTCGACATAGGTCCCAATCTTCAAAACCGTTATTCTGACGCATTGATCTTCATACTAAACTTGTACGTAATCACTAGTCCAATATGGAAGTGAAACGTGTTGACAACCGTTGTGCGCTCAAACAATTTAGCAAATAAATAACTTCCATCAAATTTTCATTTAAATATTTGGTAAGTGAAAATAACTACAACCGTATTTTTATTATCATGTATTCCCATTACATTGGGAGATAAATGATTACATTCTTTATTCAAAAAGTGTACGAAGCAACATCGTCATTGATGCGTTTACCGGCAGACAAAGGTATATTCCTGCATTTCTAGCTTATAAATACTTAAAAATCGATTCTAGAGCGAGATAAATAAAAGATTAGGCCATAAATTAAACGTTTTCATTGATCTCTTTCGAATGAGCATACGTTTAAAAATTTATTTTTCTGTAAACTTCCATTGAAAAATTTTTACGTCACAAGTATTATTTTCATTGCACATACATTATTATTATGTAGATTTATTTACGTAGTTGTAGTATTGTGTATTCGTTTTTGTGCGGTGTGTGTTTTTTAGTAAAAAAATGTACTCGTTTTATTGATTAATGTTAATATGAGAGATCTGCTCATAGTTACTGTTTCGATCGCAGTTGTTAAGCTCAGATCGATGTGACTCATGTTTCGAGAAAATAAACTTGTTTTCGTTTTTTTTCTATAGGAGATTATAATTTTGCTTATTAGATAGAATAAATAGTTTATTCATATTCATGCATTTATACCTCAAATCACAGCATAAAGTAAGCAATCTTAAGTTTCAATAATATGCATATGAAACAACAGCAATATGGAACACAAAAAAAACATGAAATAACAAACATTTTTATTATTATTATTTTTTATTGCTTAGGTGGTTGGACAAGCTCACAGCCCGCTTGGTGTTAAGTGGTTACTGGAGCCCATAGACGTCTACAACGTAAATGCCGCCGCCTGCCTTGAGATATAAGTTCTAAGGTCTCAATAAACTTACAAAGGCTGCCACACTCTTCAAACTGAAACGCATTACTGCTTCACGGCAGAAATAGGCAGGGTGGTGGTACCTACCCGTGCGGACTCACAAGAGGTCCTATCACCAGTACATATACATAAATAACAGCATCAATTGAAGATATACACTAACTTGATTATACATAACAAATTGCTACTGTTTTCTCTAAATTTAATAATTGCAAAGCAAAAGTAAAGTAAAGTATATACAAGTTGCCTGGAAATTTAGAAATGTTGTAGCTATAAAAATGGCTGTTGAGCAGGTACTCAGATATCTTTGTTCATTTTATTTCATTTGAACTTGTGTCTGTGAGACCGTCTACAACTAATGGGACTGTGGTGAGCTCACTAAGATTTTATAACAGTTGTTAAGACAAATGTTGCCAAACGAACATATCACACCATTTTGTCGGTACATTTGATATTGAAGTCCTAGCTCTGCACTCTCCCCGTGCACGACTGCACTTGGGATGGGATGGAATAGAACACTCAAATTGGAACGAATTCCAACTGTTATGATAATAGACAAAAACCACATTGATAGATTCATTACAAAATGCGTTGTGCTGTGATATAAGATAGAAAAACAGGTACAAAGTGTAAATCAAAGTTCCATATTCACCGTTAGGATGCAGTAACTGTCATAAAGAAGTTTATATATAGAAATTACCACTATATACAACTTTCACGATTCCAGTATATAATGTCAACGGGCCGTGGTCGTGGCTACACTGGGCGGCATCAGCTCCGTGAGCCGAGGCCCGGTGATACTGACAGAGAGGAGGAAAAAGCAGTCCGGACACTTTCGGAACTTAGTCCCAGAGCTACTGGTTAGTGTACATTTTTTTTCTGTGAACTTATAAGGTGTGTTCGGTCAAGGGCTCCTAATTCGAACAGTGTGCTTAGTGCGAGTTTTTTAACGTTTTCGATAGCGTAAAAATTAGCCCAATTTTGTATGCAGTTGAAACAGCGCCCCTAGCAGCAAACGATCCCATTCCATACAAATTTAAGTTAACTTTTACGCTATCGAGAACGTTAAATTACTCGCACTAAGCACACAGAGCCTGAACCACTACATGCCCTTGTCCTTCTTCAAACGAGGCTTGTGGAGAGTATTAAGCGGTAGGCAGCGGCTTGGCTCTGCCCTTGGCATTGCTGAAGTCCATGGGCGACGGTAACCACTCACTATCAGGTGGGCCGTATGCTCGTCTGCCTACAAAGGCAATAAAAAAAATTTAAAAAAATGCCAAAAGTGATAGCATTCACAAAATGACTGAAGTTGGTATCAATAATAGTTCACAATTAAAATTACTTTAAAAGTTCTTGAGAGAGCTGCAAACCGGAGAAGTGGTGCTTTAAAAAAAGCGAGAAAGAGAGTCAAACTCTTAGAATTATATTTTTAGCTATGTCCAAAAATTATAAATATGCTAATTTTACTGTTAAAAATATTGATAACATTTTTTTTAAATGTCAATCAGCTATTACTGAGCATTTCAAGCCAGGGTTGTATAATATTTATGCCATTTAAAAATCGAAATCAATGCTGGCACTTTATGACAAGGTAACAAATATTGTTACGTGTTTGGCAAGTTCTTGAATTGAATTGTTGTCATTACGGTAGATAGACCAACAAAAAATACTGTGGAACTTATTTCTGTGTGCTTATAAAAAAGTTTGACATGTCTAATTATTGAACCTAAGTATCCTAAATTCAAGCCGGTAGAGTATATTCACTTCTGTGTTGAAAAATTGTTGCAATAAAAATTGATTAGCAATCACTCTTTAACACTTGTTAATCAGCTTGACCTGTATCTATTTAATCTCAATGTAATTTATTGTGTCCAAGATTATCGATTAATTTTAAATGTGCAAGTATTTCAAGAACCAATAACAGTAAAATAATTTCATGGCTCTGATTTAATCATTTGAATTTTAAATATGTCTGTTTTCTTTTGTTTTCAACCAGTATGTTTTGTTACAGGATACAAAGTAACGATCGTTACAATAACAATCATTGACATATCATTTCTCTACCTCACCTCGGTATCATATTCATGAATAAACTTTAAAATTTTAAAACATTGTTTGTCAGCTACGTATAAAATAAATGGTACATCTCTGTAAATTTTATTCCGCTCTATAGATGTCAGTCACTATTGTACTGTTAAAATGGTCGAGGAATGATGTACGTTTTCAGTAATTTCATTTTCATTGCTAAAATTCATTCTTCGTAAATATAATGAAAAAAGACAGTTTCCTATTTCGACGCAGATGCGAGCAGGGAGTCACAGAGCCGGGACAAGAGGGAGACCGAACAAGATGAGAAACAGGACACCAAGACAAACACAGATGATGCAGTGCTCAGTGAATTGCTGCACATTGACGAGCAGTACACACCGTTGCTGACTTTGGTAAGAGATTATTTTTTGCAATCTACGTAATGCATCAATAGTAGGTATTAAAAGCTTAAAGGAAGAAGCTTGAAGAATCTAAAAAAAATTACAAACAATTTAAAAATGCAATGAATTTAGTTTTTAAAATATGACCCATAGAATTCTTTTCAGTCACATTCATTGAAGTTATTAATGGCAGTTATTTGTTTATTGCCCCTGTAGGTAGAGGAGCATACGGCCCACCTAATGGTGAGTGGTTACCGTCGCTCATGGACGACAGCAATGTCAGGGGCAGAGCCAAGCCACTGTCCACCTAAAGGTTCATAAAAGTTTGAAAAATAAAACTTGAACGCAGGAAATACATAATTTTGAATGAACTAATATAATACACCACAGTCAGCTACCTACTGAATTGAATTCGTACTAATAAAATAAAAAATTAAATTCTATGATATAATCAGGATACTAAGAACATTTGAAATGAAGCTTTATTCATTGAGTAGTAGATAAGAACTCGACAACTGGTGGTATGGCATAATAATGTAAACCCACTTGGGTAGATATTTAGATACTGCCTATTTCGGTCACAAGGCAGTCATATATTTTGGTTTAAAGGGTGGAACCACAGTCATACAATACAATTGAGACTGACCACTTATCTCCAGGTGGGCGGAAGGGTATTCACACCGATACCTATGGGCTTTGATAACTACTGCACAATAAAAAAGTCTCAAACTACTTCTTGCATTGATCCTTACGTACTATGCCCTATCAACTTTGTAATGATAATATAAGAAACATCCTCATTTTTCTTAGAAGAAGACTGGATATCATATCTGGGTATTGACGTGGAAGAAAAATAAAACAAAATTATTATTCTCTTCACAGCTGGAACAGTTTTCTCCTGGTGAAGACGGTATACAGTTCAATAGGAAATTGAGACACTTTGAGACAACCATATCTAGCATGTGCCCTGACGAAACAAGACTTCAGTGAGTAATTTTACATACATTTATTTAATGGGATCATAACAGGGCTTTTAGATATTGATTATAGATACTCTGTTCACAGTACGAATATATATGGATATATCAATACATCTTTACTAGTGGTTAATTAATGATTAAAAATTTCATTATTATTAATTTATTATTATTATTATAAAAATTCATTAAGTAATAATATGTAAATCGCAGCCAAAGTTTAAAATATACTATAACAGTAAATTTAATATTTGAATAAAAACTTTGGTATACATTTATTTTTGAATAGATTTCTTTGAGGTTAGAAGCATTGAGTTTGGCTAATATTTTGTCAAATTGCAAGTGTGCTTCACAAACGAATGCTATAGCAAAAAGTTGGATTTCAATGTATGTGGATTCAATGTACGTGTGGTTCTGAACCTCAAAGGGTTATTACTGGTGGTAGGACCTGTTGTGAGTCCGCGCGGGTAGGTACCACCGCCCTGCCTATTTCTGCCGTGAAACAGTAATGCGTTTCGGTTTGAAGGGTGGGGCAGCCGTTGTAACTATACTGAGACCTTACAACTTATATCTCAAGGTGGGTGGCGCATTTACGTTGTAGATGTCTATGGGCTCCAGTAACCACTTAACACCAGGTGGGCTGTGCGCTCGTCCAACCATCTAAGCAATAAATAAAAATAAAAAAAAGGGTTAACATGAAATCGTTAAATATTCGCCCAATCAGAATGTCCCATAAATCCAGTACGTTTTGTGTTTGTTCCAGACAAGCGTTTGCAACGTTCAGAGCTGCCGCCCTATTGAATTCGGTGACGTGCCGCAAGCTGGCGGCTGTGGGTGCTTCGTTCACGAGACAACAAAGACAGCAGTTGCTACGAGCATCCCTCCTCAATGTAGTAATGCAGGGAACGTTTTCTAGTAAGTTATTGTTTATCTTCTTGTTGAACTCGGAAGATATGACAAGTTTTTTTTAAATTTTTATTGCTTAGATGGGTGGACGAGCTCACAGTCCATCCGGTGTTAAGTGGTTACTGGATCCCATCTACAGCGTAAATGCGCCACCCACCTTGAGATATAAGTTCTAAGGTCTCAGTATAGTTACAAGGGCTGTGCCGCACTTCAAACCGAAACTCATTACTGCTTCACGGCAGAAATAGGCAGGGTGGTGGTACCTACCCGTGCGGACTCACAAGAGGTCCTACCACCAGTAAATACATAATATTTTCATTTTCTTTTCGTTTCAGAATTAGATGTGTTGGAACGAGCAAATCCACAATATCTAGTTAACGCCGCCAACCTGATGGGTGATTATTTTGCAGGTATCTTCAATTCAATATTGAATTAAATATAGAATGTTTGTCCATTTATATTGTGCAAAAACATGAATGTCCTTGCATGAATTTAAATAAATGCCAAGCGGCAATGATTGCATTAGTGTATTTTGTGTACAATATAAAAAAAAAATGCAAAAAAAAAAAAGAAAGTATGTACATATGAGTCGTCTATTATCAAAGGTGGCAATCTGTGCATTAGACAAAAAAATGTTATTGATATGTGAATACAGATTGATTTGAATATAATAGTCTCCTTCAAAGAATACGGTTCAAAACCTGCATTAAATAAAGGTTAATACTTAACCTGTTATTTATCTAAGATGTCGTTCAGAAGAGTTTTGTGACTGCCAATGGAATACAAAGTCAATAATTCGTTTTTCTGATTTACCAATAATTGTCCAAAAGTCACATTGCCGGCTTTGATAATAGTCGACTCATATATTGTTTTGTATCTTGTAATATTTATATATTATTATTATATGTAATGATTACTGTATGCACTAGGATTATGTTCCTAATTCTTTTTTCCTTCTGCGGGCGTACTGGAAGAGATTTCAACATGAAGTAGTGCCCTTGTACTCTGTATCCTTATTGTCGTGTTTCTTCTAACAGCTGTGTTTACAAAATATATTAAATAAATAAATAAAGAATACATTATATTATTCTCAAATTATGTTCCACTTTTCATGTGCACCTTATGTTGGTTTGCTAATCGACCCTAAAGCAGGCCACTAAAGAGACGAATGTTTTATTTTTTCAGAGGCCAGACTATGCAACGGCAACAAAGTCCACATATTGGCAAGTCCATTACTGCAGTATGTGAGGTCCTTGTTAGCCAGTGATGACGTGAGAGCACATCGGAGTCTCGCCACACAGGTATTTAATGACAATGTACAAGTTTGTAACTAGATTTAGTTATGAAATAATCAATCATAAAAGTAGTGTAAATTAAGTTTTTTAACCGACTTAAAAAAAGGAGGAGGTTCTCAATTCGACTGTTGTTTTTTTTTTACGTTTGTTACCTCATAACTTTCGGACTGGGTGAATCGATTTTAATGATTCTTTTTTTATTATAAAGCTGACGCTTCCCGTGTGATCCCATTTTTCCAATTTAGTCCAGTTCTGATAATGATATCCATGAGAAAACCGTATAAGTCTTAAATTTGCATTAAGTACGTGCGCGACAAATAGATGAATAACTCAATATCACGCCAACCGATTTCGATGATTATTGTTTTTAGTGTATATTAATTTGTTTTGGAATATCTTTTTTTTCTAGTTTTCGTATTTTTTTAAAGCTTATCTATTTACAATTATTATGCTAGCAAGTTTATATTGCATTTTAAAATACTTAATTGTATAGAAAAATATGTTTGAATTTTTTGGCTCGCATTAATAGGTGTGCAACAAATGAATATGCAATTTCGAAAAGGGCACATGTCGCATATTTTGTCAAATACGTTTTTTCATATACATGTAGTTTTGAGGCATTTTATAATAATTCCAGTCATTTTCAATTGCTAATTAACACTAAAATATATCTCAAAAGTTAATATTTTAAATCTTACAATAGAATATAATAGAATAATAGAAAATAAGCAGCTTTTTTTTCATTTCCTGAACATTTTACATTTTCAGAGATCTGCCCTTTTCGAAATTGCATATTAAAATGTTCATAGGTTCATATGATCAACTGTTAATAATTTTTTTCTTAACTCTTCCACAGTTGATGCAAAATGGACGCGAGCTATTGACAGTGCTAGGACAGGAACTAGAAGACTTATCAATCTCTATACGGCTTCGTTTGTTAACTCCACCACCTCCCAGCATCATATGGCTGCTACTCTCCGCTGATCTCTGCCTAAACAAATTCTTACCTCTCCCCAATACTCTACAGCAATTCTATGCAGCCCATCTAGAATTATCAACAGACGATACTTACAATGAAGTCACATATGGATCATGGAAGGAAACTTCAGAGAAGGAAACATTAGCGCAGAATTTATCTCAAGTCATCCTAAATGACGATGCAAAACCCAAACTCAGACCAATATTAGGAGCCGGTGCTGGTCTCTTGAGACAGGAACAAGCAATGTGTGTCAGTCAAGATAACTTTGATACGTGGACAACGAAGAATAGTCTGAGTAAACGATATGATTTAAACAGTTGGAGGCAGGCAGAAGAGGAAAAGAAAGACGATGAACCAGTTTTCAATCCAGCCGTTTTACCACCGAACTATACAAAATACCAGAACCAGTACAAACTCCCTGATGACTATTCAAACTATCTGCAACAGGGTGACGGGAATTACATACAGAATCAATTGAACAATGTTAATTTCAATGCTCAAGGTGATTATTTCACGGAAATTAACAATGAAAGACAAACTTATGAGAATGAAACTAAAAGTCAAATTGAAGTGAGCGAGTCAGATGTGGAACGCAAGACTGAAAGGGTCAACAATGAAACCCAGAAATCTAGCAGGAGGCCAGCTGAAAACTGGAGAAAAGAGATAACTGATAATGAAGATACAAACCAAAATAGAATGAAAAATTGGAAGCAAAACAGCAAAGACGGTATCAATGAAGAATACAAGGAGCGGTCAATCTCTAGAAGCTCTAGGGACGGGAAGACAGGGCGAAGGGATAGTGTTGATACGGACTCGTCGGCTGGAAAGCCAGTGCGGAGAAATGTTACAGAGGTACCCAGGAATAAGAAATATTGGGACCACGATGATCGTTGTGACAAAGACTACAGTAGCTAGTATATGACTATTGAGAAAAATTAACAGTGAACTATAAAATTACAGTGGAATAGTGGAATAAAAAATTTTAAAAAAAAACTTCTAGTAAATTCCAAGTGAAACGTTAAGTGTATCGCGAAACCATATAGAAATGCATTCGGTCTGCATGAGAAAATTCAAATCGTTCCTTGGATATGTACAATTGTGAGTTCTTTTCTATTGTATTAGTCTTAAGTATTTAGGTTTATAATAATATAAAATTAAGTGTCTCTTAGAGTTAAATGAATTATGGTCTTTATCCAAACACAAAAATTTTTTGAGAAGATAGACTTCTGTGAGTTTCGCATTTGCTGACTGAAATCAATAGTGGTTCAAGTCAAAATATACCTATAGCTAGTAATAGCTATAAGTTTCTGATCAACATGAAGCTATAGAAGACTATTTAATCAATTTACTCTTCCTCTAAAATGAAAAAAAAACATAGATATTTCTATATGTTTTTTTTTGGTGATATGCTCCGATGATATGACTTAGTTTAGAATACCGGGATATACTATACAAACTGTTTAAGAAACATAGCCACACATAGCAGATAGCAATTTGTTTACAAGAGGCAAATATATTAAATAGAACATGGTAAATTATGGGACAATTTTAATGTTGATTAGTCAGTTTCTACTTATATGGGCATTTTTTGGGAAGATTTAATCTAGTCTATATTTTAGACAGATTTAGTTAGGCGACTAATGGAGATAGGGAACGCTAGCATATAACGGTAAAGATATTTGTGGGAAATATTAGCTGTTTTCTGATTCAATGTTTTGTGAATTTCTAGATATATACACTAAAGTATTCACGTCACTACTTACTAGACTTAACTACTTAAGTAAAAGCTACTTAGTAAAAAAAAAGTATTATAAGAAATGTTACGACAGATTGCAAAGATAGTATGAAATAACCGTAATGATGCAACTTTATTGTTTCTATACAAATTTATCTAGGTTCAAATTACAGTGTTGTTACTATTTTGTAAATCTGCAATCTTCCTTCAAGCATCTAATCACACATGCATACATAGGAGCAGGAAATAGGAGTGATATGTTGCACCCGATTTGTGTGTGAGAATATTAAAGGCGTAATGTTTAAATTTTTTATATTTTTTAAAATAATACCATACCATAAATTTAAAATAATATTTTTAAAATAATTATAACTTGTGCCACTATAAAATTAAGTCAGCATAATGTGTGCATGTACAAATATTAACCACCGTTCGATTTGGTTTACTGCATTGCATTAATAATGGCGTCCACATGTAATACTGTATGTACCTAAAATATAGAGATTTACTTGACATAATCTTTGCACAGAAAAAACATTACTGTTCACAAGCTGACGTGCGAAGTCAATGACCCCACGCTCATATTTGTCTAATCTAAAGTCAGGCATTACCTGAAATTTTAAATTTAAGTGGGTGCACTAAGGTCTAAATTCCTATAAAACCGAGGGCATACTTAGAAAACTATATTTATTAACTTTAAAAAACACTCATCATGTATATATAAATAATTAGAATCCGAGGTAATTAAAATTGAATTTTTGATATCCGACTTTATGCCTCTACTGAGCTTTATTCTGAGTTTGACTAATACACAGATGTATGTTTGTAAATGTTCATGCAGTAATTTTTTGGTAAGCCAAAAAAATTTCCCTCTAATTATTAAACATGACAGCTGATTCCTGTTAATAGCTCAACAAACGGACGAAATGTCCTGTTAAATTATTGTTTTATTAAATTGTTTAATCTAGTATTGTAGAAATTGACCGACACCGCTCATTATTAAATACTTAATATAAAATTAGGGATAGTTCTTTAAATGTGCAATTGATAGTAAAAAAAATATCATATTATGGCAATTGTCATAAATCAAAACTGTGACATGTTGTTTAAGGTATAAAAACATTATAACTAATTGATTTTAATATATTTATTCAGAATAATAGAACTGACACTCCAATAACCTGGTGATACATTACTCCTGTATAACACAGAACGTAATATGAGTCAAATGAGTATGTTTATTAAATAAATTTGACGCTGAAGATATCTGAAAGTCTGGTGAAGCCACATGAGTGGGTACCAAAACCATCCCTGGTTCTTCTGCTAAACAATCATGCCTTCGGTTTGAAGATTGGGGCGGCCGGTGTACTATACAATTGTGATTTAGACTTCATGTCTCGAGGTGGATTGGGATTGTATTGTTTATGTCAATGGGCTCCGGTAATCACTTAACACCAGGTTGACCCATAACTACATTTGGACCTTGAACACTTAACATATAAGTGGGGCAGCTGTTGTAACTATACTGAGAGACCTTAGAACTTATATCTGGGTGGAGCATTTACGTTGTAGATGTCTATAGGCTCCAGTAGCCACTTAACACCAGATGGGCTGTGAGCTCGTCCACCCACGTCTAAGCAATAAAATAAAATAAAAAACATGTGTACATTTTGAGATAGTAAATGACTTGCTCATTAGCATCATATTTAGAGGTTTAACCGGCTGCGCTGAACATGTGTGGTCTCATGGCGCTATTGCTTCACAGTGGCAAACGTGGGTAAGTTTGGCGGCTTCAATTCAACAGTTAAGCTCTTTGATGTGCCAAAAACTACCGTCAAAATGCGATAGGTTGCGACAGCACGTGCATATATATCTTTTATATCACTCACTCAGGAGCTACATCTGTAGTATAAACGACGTGTGAATGGTTCTATGTACAATGTATGTGCCACCATTCATTCGTTAAGACGTATACTGCAAATAAACGTGCAAGACCATGGTCTTGTGGCCGAATGTACTGCGGAACGCAGGGCTGACCCTAACGATCTAGGGTTGGCGCGGACGCGTTTTATTTCTAAAAAAAAGTATTTGTAATAAGTTAAGAAATATAAATATAAAAAATATAAATAACAAGTTGGCACTAGTTGACTAGGAAAGGAAATTTGAAATTTATGTGGAAGCGATAAATTATTTTTTAACTAAATTGAATAGTGTAAAAACGCCTTTTGTATATATAAAAAATATTAACGATTAGTTATAATGCTTTTAGCGAGGAACAAAGCGCTCGTGTAGCGTATGGACTGCGGCGGGTGTCTGAGTTTCGATCTTGGGGAGTTAAATTTTAAGGTAGAAATTAGCTTAAGGACTACCGTTAGTGTGATTTTTGGTGGAGTTATCGCAAGTTAGCTATTTCCCTCGGTTTCCATTCAAGAAATTTTCTCGTAGTTACATTATTTATAGAGAGTAAGATTGAGAAGCGTTATTTTAAAAGGCACAAAAAAGTAATTGTAATTTTGATAAATTTTCCAAAATTGTTATTGTCTTCAATCGTTCGATTACAATAAAGTGAGTTGAATGGAGGTGACGTTGAGAGGGTTGGCGAAAGAAAAAAAAAACGTGAATAATAATAATAAAAATTAATAATTTAAAAAAAAATATATTCGGAACACGTTAATTATGTTTTGAAAAGAAAGAATAAAAATTTGAAATGAGATTTTTGTTTGTGGTTTTATTTAATTAATAAATGAACTTCAGTCGAAGTCTCAATTGTGTTTTATATCGACTCTCCCAATCTTTGAACTGGTACTCATGATGACGGCGGATTTGTGCTTAATGATTTTGAATTTTTTTTTTACTGCCTTTGTATGCAGACGAGCATACGGTCCACCTGATGAGTGGCTACCGTCGCCCATGGACTTCAGCAATGCCAGGGGCAGAGCCAAGCCGTCGCCTACCGCTGAAGCTTATGAAAGCGGTGCTTGAAATTGGTTGATTTTTAACAAAAATTATTGGGTGCTTTTAATTTTGAGTTTTATTAAACTTGTTATGCTTAACCGCTTATTGATCATCGTACAAGAGTACAATCATTGACGTATGAATCAAATGAATTAAATTAATAATAAAACTAAAAGAACTCTACCGCTTAATACTCTCCACAAGCCTCGTTTGAAGAAGGACATGTCATAACGCTCGGGAAACACCGTGGAGGGGAGCTCATTCCATAGCCGGATGGTACGGGGCAAAAAAGACCTCTGGAAACGCACTGGATGACCGCAGTGGCTCCAGGTAGTATGGATGAACTCTACTCCGGTGGCGGGCGGTGCGATGGTGAAAACGAGATGCCGGTATCATCTCGAACAATTCCTCAGAGCACTTATGTTCACATTTAAAATATTCAGGGCGAAACCGTGCGTAATTTATAAGTAAATAAAAAATCCAATCCTTTAGATTCCTTTATTGCTTAGAATATCCTTTACAACAATTAAGCCACGTACACATAGCTAAGAACTATTTTTTAGCTTACCTATTTTGAAACTATAATATAATCGCCATTTTAATTACATAGTAATATTTTGTTGACTTGAAATTTTAAAGACTAGGTTATTTATATTATGTACTATCGAGGGATGAAAAGATATTTGGTTTAAGGGACATTTTGCTTACATTAATACGTGACATTTATCTTTTAAAGGTGCGTCTTATTTGGTATTAACATCAACAGTGGTTTACATCTTTTTAATGGTGGTAGGACCTCTTAAGAGTCCGCGCGGGTAGGTACTACCACCCCGCCTATTTCTGCCGTGAAGTACCTAGTAATGCGTTTCGGTTTGAAGAGTGGGGCAGTCGTTGTAACTATACTGAGACCTTACAACTTATATCTCAAGATGGGTGGCACATTTACGTTGTAGATGTCTATGGGCTCCAGTAACTACTTAACACCAGGTGGGCTGTGAGCACGTCCACTCATCTTAGTAATAAAAAATAAAAACAAGTTTTTTTTGTTATGATTTTTTTTTTCCAAAATTTGAACTTTTAAATAGCTCTCATGTAAAGTTGCAAAAATGTCGCATTAATCCAAATAGCCGTTCACCTCTCGAATTATTCATACTAGGCACATACGATTATAATTACGTCTTTAGCGTATCCGAATTGTGCATAGCTAATAGTGTTTGTATCGTGAGAAATTATCTTGAACGCGAACCCTAGCGAGTAGTGCCGTGTGCTTAGTGCGAGTTTTTTTAACGATCTCGATAGCGTAAAAGTTAAGTTTGTATGCATTTGGAACAGCGCCCCTAGCGGCAAACGTAGGCAAACGTTCATACAAATTTGAGTTAACTTTTACGCTATCGAGAACGTTAAAAAACACTCACTAAGAACACTAAAGCCGCGTCGATTGTAAGTGAACAAATAGAATGTGGCCAAAGTGATATCCGCCGCGTCGACCGTGAGTTCGAACGCGCTACGCAATGGATTTAATAAACTAGATCTTAATATATACTGAGACCTTAGAACTTATATCTCAAGGTGGGTGGCGCATTTACGTTGTAGATGCCTATGGGTTTCAGTAACCACTTAACACCAGGCCGTCCATCCAACTTAGCAAAGAAACAATCTACATGCACATCACACCTCGGACGCTACATCGCCGCTGTATGTGTTTCCAAGTCACAACTTTCCACTCATATTTTTTGTCCATTTAAGGCAATTCTCTTTACCGGTACCCACTATATAAAGGACAAGCATCCCACTGAGTTTCTTGCCGGATCTTCTCAGCGGGTCGCGTTTCCGATCCGGTGGTAGATTCTGCGAAGCACTGCTCTAGCTAGGGCCAGTTAGCAACACCTGGTTTGAGCCCCGTGAGCTCACCTACATGCTAGAGTAACGCTGATATAGCCTCTCAAGGCTATCAGCATAGGTAGGAAAAAAAAGACAAGCATTTACAGTTTCCCAATTTCTATGATTTGAGTGAATAAATTATCGCCAGCCATAAAGCTATTAGTGCAACATCTAAGCGTAATCCATTTAAATCAACGCGAATCATCTTAAACAGCTTAATACGAACAATTGTTGATTGTTAATCTTGTCTTGTTTGTTAATCGATTTTAGTTTGAAAATAATCGACTAAAATCGATTCGAAAGTTTGAGATTCGCTGACCCACCAGCTGTTTGAGGGGCGAGTCAACTACTGTATGGCACACGTTATCGGATGTGTCAGTAAATAGTTGAGAAGAATTGGCGTTCCGGCCGCCACTTCCAGATGCATGTTATCCTCCTCCGACTCGTCGACTTCCTCCGAAGATATCGATGCCTTCTCTTTCTCGAGAAGCATGTCGGTTGAGGTGTTATCGCTTGGAGCCGTGTCGACAAATACCTGGAACGCGTTGTGTTTCCGAAAATTTCGCTTTTTGCAAACAACGTTACCCTAAGGTGGTAGGACCTTTTGTGAGTCTGCGCGGGTAGGTACCACCACCCTGCCTATTTCTGCCGTGAAGCAGTAATGCGTTTTGGTTTGAAGGGTGGGGCAGCCGTTGTAACTGTACTGAGACCTTAGAACTTATGTCTCAAGGTGGGTGGCGCATTTACGTTGTGGATGTCTATGGGCTCCAGTAACCACTTAACATCAGGTGGGCTGTGAGGCCGTCGGCGTAAAAGTGGCCAAGCCCACAATTTTTCATGTTCGTGCTTATATATTGCAATTTCTTTAAAACATAATAAAGGAGAAACCCCATTCTGGGCCTAAGCGTTACACGAATGGCATATGTATCAAAAAATTCGTCTATTTTGCTTTATTGAGTCGACTATTATCAAAGGCGGCAATCTGACTTTTGGACAATGATTGGTAAATCAGAAAAACGAATTATTGACTTTGTATTCCATTGGCAGTCACAAAACTCTTCGGAACGACATCTTAGATAAATAACAGGTTAACTATTAACCTTTATTTAATGCAGGTTTTGAACCGTATTCTTTGCAGGAGACGATTATATTCAAATNNNTTGAGTCGACTATTATCAAAGGCGGCAATCTGACTTTTGGACAATGATTGGTAAATCAGAAAAACGAATTATTGACTTTGTATTCCATTGGCAGTCACAAAACTCTTCGGAACGACATCTTAGATAAATAACAGGTTAACTATTAACCTTTATTTAATGCAGGTTTTGAACCGTATTCTTTGCAGGAGACGATTATATTCAAATAAATCTGTATTGACATATCAATAAAATTTTTTTGTCCAAATGTACAGATTGCCGCCTTTGATAATAGACGACTCTATTAACCTATTGAAATCTTAGCTTCATTGACAATGGCCAAGTGTAGAAAAAAAGTTGAATTCTATTTTTTGTTTTAAACAATCTCTGTAAACATCTACAACACTTATTTCAATATACATAACTAGCTCCACAAACGTGCGGATTATTAGCATCCCTAAAATGGGATCGATTTAGTGGAAATCGAGTGTAAAAAATAATTAATACTCTTTTGTTTTAGGATAAATGACTTTTTATAGATATTTTAATCAATGTAAATAGACTATGGCCATCGAATTGTGACACAACTACTTACAATGGCGGCAATTCAAAATATCTACAGCTGACAACATTAAATATAGCATGAAAGGGTAGTTTTGCATTTTTATATTAATGTGACTATGCCATAGAAAAACACAAATGTATCAAATCGTGTTATGTTATCTTTAATATTGCCAACTGAAGATATTTTGGATTGCCGCTATTTAGCTGTGCCATGATTCGCTGGCCAGACTTA
The DNA here is from genome assembly GCF_003987935.1 of Bombyx mandarina. Next base: position 404,739 of record NW_021011536.1, read on the forward strand.
ATATCATTGAATAACGCAATAAAGCACCAAAATCTACTAACAAAAATCATTAAAAGAAATAAATAACTGTGCCATTTAGTTATGACAAGTTGTTTTTAATGTTTGGCTTTGTTCGTTTTCGTAAACAACCTAATGCGCGATTTCTCGTAACAGGTTCCATTTTTATTTTCAAGCAACCTGTTGCTGCAACAGGTTTCGTAAAAAATTACTCATCTTTAGCAGGAAACAGCCTCAAAAATATCGTTTTTTATTAAAATATCTCGAACAATACCTAAACATAACCTAAAATGTAAACATTGTGTGATTTGAGTCGTCTATTATCAAAGGTGGCAATCTGTGCATTTGGAGAAAAAAATGTTATTGATATGTCAATACAGATTGATTTGAATATAATCGTCTCCTTCAAAGAATACGGTTCAAAACCTGCNTTGAATATAATCGTCTCCTTCAAAGAATACGGTTCAAAACCTGCATTAAATAAAGGTTAATACTTAACCTGTTTTTTATCTAAGATGTCGTTCAGAAGAGTTTTGTGACTGCCAATGGAATACAAAGTCAATAATTCGTTTTTCTGATTTACCAATAATTGTCCAAAAGTCACATTGCCGGCTTTGATAATAGTCGACTCATTTACCAAATTGGCCATTGCTGGGAGACCTGAAAATTGGGCTCATGAAACCTTCTAAGGTATTGTAATTTATGCCCAAATTCTAGCACTGTAACGCCGGGCCCAAGTTTGTATGAATTTCGGGTTTCTCCGTTTGATGAAAAAAACGGTTTATCCCTAGTTTCACACATAGATAACAGATGGCTTTGTAAACATTATTTTTGGCTACGAAGTATTTAATGTAAATTCAACTATCATATATAGCTTAGGTCACTTTTTTTTTATTGCTTAGATGGGTGAACGAGTTCACAGTCCACCTGGTGTTAAGTGGTTACTGGAACCCATAGACATCTACAACGTAAATGCCGGCACCCACCTTGAGATATAAGTTCTAAGATCTCAGTATAGTTACAACGGCTGCGCCACCCTTCAAACCGAAACGCATTACTGCTTCACGGCAGAAATAAGCAGTGTGGTGATACCTAACCGCGCGGACTCACAAGACGTCCTACCACCAGTAAAAAGTGAGTGTCGTCATTTACGTTGTAGACGTCTATGGGCTCCGGTAACTAGTCAATGGCGACTGGGCTGTCAGATCGCCCACCCATCACAATATTAAAAGAAAATATCTTTTCACCTCGTCATCTTCCTCCTGCTGCATCGGCTGCGGCGCTGGAGGGAGGATCTGCTGAGGGTAATAGTCGCTGTCGTCCGACGAGTAATCCTCGCTCTCGTCACACTCGAAGTAACGGCTCTATAATAAAGAAACCGTGATAAGCTCCGATGCCATAAGAGTTTATGATCAAATTTTCCGTTCGCGCCTATTTGAACTAGTACCTACTGTAGGCTCCCAAAGATTACTTAGGTAACTAATGATTGTAAATCGAAATGCTTTAACAAAAACCGACTTCAAATAGAAAAAGATATTCCGAAACAAATTAATCTTTAATCTATATATATACATATATATATATATATATATATATATAAAAATGAATTGCTGTTCGTTAGTCTCGCTTAAACTCGAGAACGGCTGGACCAATTTAGCTAATTCTGGTCTTGAATTATTTGTGGAAGTCCAGGGAAGGTTTAAAAAGTAAATAAATATGAAAATGCTCGGAATTCAATAAAAATAATAATTTTGTTTTCCCTTTGATGTGTCCCCTGTCGGACGGATTCCTTTTGTTCGTTTAAAGTTTATTTTATACAAAAGTTTAGGTCTTTTATTTATCGATTGAGACACTACGAAGTCTACCAGGTCAGTTAGTATACACTAAAAACAATAATCATCGAAATCGGTTGGCGTGATATTGGGTTATTGAGTTATTCATCTATTTGTCGCGCACGTACTTAATGCAAATTTAAGACTTACATGGTTATCTCATGGATACCATTATCAAAACTGAACTAAATAAAATGGGACCACAAAGGAAGCTAATAAAAAAATAATCATCAAAATCTATTCCTCCAGTCAAAAGTTAAGAGGTAACAAACCTAAAAAAACATACAATCGAATTGAGAACCTCCTTTTGTGAAGTCGGTAAAAATAACACAATGGAAGGAATAAAGTATAGATAATATAATTCTGTTTCTCTCTCTTAATCGAAGTATCCGTGGCTTACTGCGTGCGATGTCTGATAACTCCGGAATAAATAAATAACATTTATTCTTAATAAAATCAGGACCGTCATCTCTGACTCCTGTAAGCAGGAGTATTTCCTTTCTGTGTATTTCTACGGCGACTTTGTCATGTGTTCCGATTGAAAGCTTCGGGCATATGATGAAACTTCGAACTCATTGGTCAAGATGTGCAAAAAGAACAAGAAAATATGTAATAGATATAAGTAGGTTATTGAAATAGTAAGAGAAATAAGGATATGGCAACAATGGACATAGATTAATAATAAAATATATATAAGACAGGTGGGGTTTATTAGAATAAGACGAAATATTGTTAGTAGTCAGTAACGAAATATTAATAAAGATAAAATAAATAATAGTAGGTAGGATCTCCCAAAGAAAGAATAGAATGGATAGGGTGTAAGTTAAAATCTAAATACGAATTGGATGTAAAAAGACTCTGACCTATGTTAGGGGAAACAGTAACGCTCTGTGATGACGGGTGTTAAAATATAAAAAAAAAAAAAAAAAACTCATTGGTCATGGAGGATGGTATAGGTGATCAGGTTGACTGCCTTATCTCAAGTCATAAAAAGAAAAGAAAAAAAATGGCGTACTGTCATAATTAACAGCAAATAAACATCTATCATAATACAAGGAAACCTATATTTACATTAATTAGTCAGATTACAAAATGTATGACCCACTGATATTTCTAATTATTTGCATAACTAGTTTAGTTATAGCAAAATATAGGTATCGAGGTAAGGAGGTCAAAATAAGCATGACCTCATTTTAAATCTGCAATCGGATCGTCTCCAAATTTTTTGTTTGCAATACATTGTGTTTTTAAAACTAGTTACTTTGTTTATGGGCTTTAGAAACTAGCAGTGTAGATTAAAAAATATTGACCTTGTCAGCTGCGTTTAATAGTACTGTAAAGTTGGCACGCCTGCGTACTGCGTTCCGTTTGTAGAGTATTGATGGAAAGTTAACGATTGGATAAATGCCTTGGGAATAATTTTATTATTGTTTAATATTCTTTTATACCCTCTTTGTTTTTGTTATAATTATTCTGTTTTTTATGTTTTAGATCGTTTTATTCCAATTGAGCAGTCAATTTTGAAATTTACAAATTTGTTACGTAGTACGGATCGTAGCTAGAATCAGGTCAGCCAACCGGGGAGGAGTAAAATCCAAATGTCAAAGTTATGACGAAACATTTTTGTGTTGATTGCAAAAAAATAGCAATTTAATTCAAAACAAAGGAAATGTAAACACGGAAACGTCACGAGAACGCAGTACAAATATATCAGACCACGTTAAGTTTGTACAAGTGATTTGAACGAGAGAAATGGCCGATCAATTCCGAAGAAAACCTTGAAAAAAGTTTTATCATATTTGTTGATGTTCCTTTGTTACGGCGGGAACCGATTGCTTTCGCACACAATGGCAGCGGCTCTCGCTCATGATTCGCCTAAATACCGTGGCAGTTTGATATGCTGTAATCCCAGGACTTCCGTTACGGATCGAAGCCCATCCTCCTCGACTTCTGGTTGCGTGTCTGCTGACGAGAGTTACGACTCAAACTACATACCGAAATCGATAGCGAACAAGAAACTTAAGATACACAGCTCTGCGACCAAAGAAGATATCGAAAAAGCTATAAATCAATGTAAAGAACTAATTTTGAACAGTTCACAATGCTCCGACGAACGCAAATGGCTAGTGCGTTATTTAGTCGAGCTCAGGCTGAGGTTAGAGGACCTGAAGGACAATGAGGGTCAGACCAGGGTCAAAGTATCCATCAAAGGTCATCACTTCGAGCAGCAGGTCAACCCAAACAACCGCAAACAGTATTGTGATCACTGCAGCGGTGTAATATGGAGTATAGTTCAGAGCTCATATATTTGTACAGACTGTGGATACTTGTGCCATTATAAATGCATCGATCACATATGCAGAGTGTGTGCTCATGTCGTGATGACAGAAAAGGGGGAGTTTGACATGAACATCTGCCCGGAAAGAGGCTTAGCAGCACAAGATTATAAATGTGCTGAATGTGAAACCACATTAACTTTTAAGGATTCTTGGAACGAGCCTCGATTATGTGACTATACAGGTCTTTATTTCTGTACAACATGCCATTGGAACGATCAGTTTGCGATACCTGCTCGAGTTGTCCACAACTGGGATTGGGAGAAACGTTACGTCTCACGCCTGGCCTACCAAATGTTAAGTATAGCATGGTCACGACCATACATAAACATTGAAAACATTAATTCTAAGCTCTTTAGCTTCATTGCCGAATTGGAATGGGTTCACAAGATGCGCAAGGACCTGGAATGGATGCGTAGATACCTGTGCGCTTGCACCGAAGGCACAACTCTCCTGTCTCCTCTATTCGTCCAACTGGGAGATGTAAACAAGAAGTACAGTATGTCACACTTACAGGCGATCAATGACGGGTCGTTAGAAACTGAATTGACTGAACTGACAGAGGTCTGTCGGACACATATAACAAACTGCCCTCTATGTTCAGGCAAAGGTTATTTGTGTGAAGTGTGCAGCAACAACGAAGTGTTGTACCCCTTTGATAGTGGAGCGATAATGTGTGAGAAGTGCAATTCTATGTATCACAGAGGCTGTTGGCTCCGTAAAGGACAGACCTGCCTCAAGTGCACCAGGATAGACGAGAGAAATAAAAGCACCGAAAAGGAAAATGAGAATTTACATTCTGATTATGACATTGACAAATTTGTTGATACCTCTATCGGGCCTCTGAGTGAAACTATCTAGCTCCTTAGTAGTGGTTTACTTCTCATTCTATTGTAATAAATCAATTCGCCATTTCATTTTTAAGACAATTTGTTTTATGTGTACGCTTTAGACAAAATATTTTATCAATAGAGTTTACTAAACACCTCATTAATTGAAGAGTGAATTGTTTGAGTAATTATTGGATTGAAGAGAATCTTTCTCAAAATCAAAGGCTGGATTCTGAATTAAGTTTGATTGGAAGTGGCAAAAAATTAAAAATGACCGCTGATTGATATTTCAGGCTGATTAAAAGCATAGTAATAGAAAATAGTAGAACAATACCAACATCGATTTTGAGATAATCCTAAAGTTAATTATTTGTACATGTGATGTACCAAAATTTATAATTTATTTATAGGGATAAAATGCAGTGGATGGTTTCATGCAATTTGTGACAAAGAAAATCATGAATTCAATTTAATATTTTGCTATAGTCAAAGGTTAACATTACATTCTCAATATCTTGTGAATTGTATTAAAATTTTTCTCATTGATTCTATCTTCAAAAGCTAACTTTTGTCATTTGAGTCAACTATTATCAAAGCCGGCAATCTGACTTTTGGACAATTATTGGTAAATCAGAAAAACGAATTATTGACTTTGTATTCCATTGGCAGTCACAAAACTCTTCTGAACGACATCTTAGATAAATAACAGGTTAAGTATTAACCTTTATTTAATGCAGGTGTTGAACCGTATTCTTTGAAGGAGACGATTATATTCAAATCAATCTGTATTGACATATCAATAAATTTTTTTTGTCCAAATGCACAGATTGCCACCTTTGATAATAGACGACTCATTTAACTAAATTTATTTAAAACTTTTTAATCCTGTCTCATTCGAAAAAATTATTTTAGTTTTCATTATCAACCAACTTCTTAACATTATGTGTTTGAGAAACTGTTTCAAACAATACTTTCCATTCAGAGGGAAAATTAAAAAATAAGTGCACAAAAACAGATAATTGTAAAGTTTGTCTCTGAATAGACAGCGACAACACACAATGACACTATTCAAACAATAACAGGGAGGAAATAATAATGAGCCATAATGAATCTAGAATGTATCTAGAAGCTTTATTTTTCTTAACCTTTGGTCTGTGTAAAGGAATAAGGAAATGTGACGTAATTACGTACGCTTTTTTATTGCTTGGATGGACGAGCTCACAGCCCACCTGGTGTTAAGTGGTTACTGGAGCCCATAGACATCTACAACGTAAATGTGCCACCCACTTTAAGATATAAGTTCTAAGGTCGCAATGATAGTTACAACGGCCCACCCTTCAAACCGAAATGCATTCACGGCAGAAATAGGCAGGGCGGTGGTACCTACCCGTGCGAACTCACAAGAGGCCTTACCACGCTTGCAGATTTGAGACTTCAATTCATTGGCTATATTTTGTAAATGTTGGGTCGCGGGCGCCATTTATATTATTTAATAAACTATGGACAGTATGGAAAATTATTAGGTACCTTATTAGTTCGACTTCGTCGCGTGAATATAGGCATTAATAAAATTAGTTTAACTTATATATTTTTTAAATTTAAGCTTAAATGTTAACGTGAAGACAATATTTTGGATTGTGTATATTGGTGCTGAAATTTTTTTCTTAAATCGGTTACCTACTGAATTTGGCAATAAACAATAAAGTTTTTACTATTGGAATTTTTGTATTATTTTAACGTTTTTTTTTTATTGCTTAGATGACCAGAGGATCCTCAGCTACTTCGGTCATATTGCCCGCCGACAGTCAGATAACTTGGGCAATGTGATTGTGACGGGCAAAGTAGAAAGAAAGAGACCCCGCGGCCGATTACCTAGCCGTTGGTGTGATCAAGTAACCGCTCTAACTGGGTTGCCAGTCGTAACCGCCATTCGAGCAGCTGAGGACCGGACGAGATGGAAACAGCTCACGAGACAGGCAACGGTCAAGTTTCAGGGACACGACCTTCAACAATGAAGAAAGCGACGAAGAAGAAGAAGATGGGTGTATGAGCTCACGGCCCACCTGGTGTTATGTGGTCACCGGAGCTCATAGACATCTACAACGTAAATGCCGCTATCCACCTATACAACGGCTGCCCCGCCCCTCAAACCGAAACGCGCTATCTGCCTTCTTCCTTTGCGAATTCCCAACACGCCAGTGTGGTGGTGGGTGGTGGTGAAACGCCCTTTAGAACGAATCTGAATAATTCTTTGACGATACTACCTACATTATAATACCGTTTACTGGGGGTAGGACGTCTTGAGCGTCCGCACGGGTACCACCACTCTGCCTATTTTTGCCGTGAAGCAGTAATGCGTTTCGGTTTGAAGGGCGGGGCAGCCGTTGTAACTATACTTGAGACCTTAGAACTCATATATCAATGTAGGTGACAGCATTTAGGTTGTAGATGTCGTCGAGAGCTGGTCCACCCATCTAAGATATAAAAATAACCCTGAAAAGTTGAAGCTGTAAGTGATTAGGATCCCGGGCCTCACCTGACAGTCGAGACAGCGACAGGACTCCTTGTACGTGCAGGTCATCAGCGCGCTTTCGATGTGGCGCAGGTATTGGGTCTCGTCAGCGTCGTGGCGTCGCTTGCGTCGCGTCAGCGACGACAGCAGCGACAGGAAGTGACGACGCCGACGCGGCTTCGGAGACGACGCACTGCCGCAAATATCAGCTTATAAGTCGCGGCCTGGAGGATAAGACGCGGGGGCAGTCGTATCGAGCGACGTGACTGTACCCGAGTTCGAATCCCGTAAAAAGGTAAAAAAAAATCGAATATATCTATAAGGAAACTTTTCCTTAACCCGTCTCCACCCAATGCTGAGTGTAGGTCTCTTCGAATGCACCTCATTCTCTTCGGTCTGCTGCCTTTCTCATCCACTCCCTACCAACCACTTTGATCAGATCATCGGTCCACCCCGTTAGCTGTCCGTCCAAATTACGACGTCCAGCACGAGGTCCCCAATCCAGTATTTTTTGTGCCCCACCGATTGTCAGTGCGTCAGACGGAATAACATCGTTCAATAAAAATCGTACCAATTAGATATGTGTCGTTCGCGAACGAACGAGTCAAACGACCCTGTCTCAAATTCCGCGCGAACGATAGTGTCACTTCAAAAAATATGAGTCGTTCATTCACTAAATCGACTCGTTTAACACAAAACCTACGAATCAGAAGAAAAGAACCATACGAGTACGACGGTCATTCGGGTCATTTCGGGTTGCCGCGTCTCGCCCCGCGCCCTTCTCGCTTAGTCGTTCGTTCGACTGAACGGGTCGTACGAACCGGATCATTTTGTCAACAGGTCAGTACTGATCTGAATCTCTAAAATTGAACGAACGACACATATCTAGTACCAATCCGCAAAATATATTATTATAATTCGCGTAATTGTAACGCAATCGAAATATAGATCTCAAGTTTGAAGGCCTATATATATTTTTATTTTTATTACCTAGATGGGTGGACGAGCTCACAGCCCACCTGGTGTTAAGTGGTTACTGGTGCCCATAGACGTCTATAACGTAAATGCGCAACCCACCTTGAGATATAAGTTCTAAGGTCTCAAGTATAGTTATAACGGCTGCCCCACCCTTCAAACCGAAACGCATTGCTGTTTCACGGCAGAAATAGGCGGGGTAGTGGTACCTACCCGTGCGGACTCACAAGAGGTCCTACCATGATTAATTACGCAAATTATAATTTTGCGGGTTAAATATATAATAATGTTATGAGTATAGCAGTTTTACACAGAGTAAAGTGGGCTGGGTTGAAGAGAAGTGTGGTAATTAATGGCGCTGTTTTTAAAATCGTTCCACTTGCTACAGTAGTGCCATCTTAATTAGGTCCCTTTCAGCGAACACTTTTTAATACACTGAGATTATAATCAGTTCTATCCTTGATGGTCCTGTGGCTGAAGTCTGCTGACGTCACGCCTACCTATCTGGATCGATGTTCAACAAGGCAGGCTTAATATCGTTGTCCTTTTCACAAGAGGCCGTCTCGCTTTCGCGTCGCATCGAACGACTTATGATTCCATTGCCTGTGTTTTCCTCTCTTAATTTCTCATCGGACACTGAAAGCAGGACATATCGTAAATAAATCAATGTTTTTTTTTGTTATTGCTCGCGGTTTACCTGATGTTAAATGGTTACTGGAGCCTGTAGACATGAAAACGTCAATGCAGTACAACGGCTGCCACATCTTCCAAGCCCCTACAGACTAAAGACGGAACGCGATCGTTCCGCCTTCATACTAGGACGCTTCTATCCAATGATTTGCAAATGAAGTAAATTGTTCCTTCGTAATAAGGTGACACTCTACAAAACTTGCATACGCCCCGTCATGACGTATGCAAGTGTAGTGTTCGCTCACGCGGCCCGCACCAACTTGAAACCCCTTCAAACCATTTAATCCCGTTTTTGCAGGATAGCCGTCGGAGCCCCGTGGTTCGCCAGGAACGTTGACTTACACGACGACCTGGACCTAGAGTCCATCATTAAGTATCTACAGTCGGCATCAATGCGCCATTTCGTGAAAGCGGCACGACACGAGAACCCTATCATCGTGGCCACCGGTAACTACATTCCCGATCCTGCGGAGCAAGGAGGGACATCGTGCCCCGGTACTCACAAAGGGGCGCCAAATAGTCCACAAAACAAATAATTGCTGGATATCTTTCTTGTATTATAATTGATTTCTGGAAAATATTATGCTAAAAAGGTATTGTGATCTGGGCGCGAGTTAAGATCGCTACGCCATTGCCAAGAACCCTCAGACACAGCCCACTGAGTTTCTCGCCGGATCTTCTCAGTGGGTCGCGTTTCTGATCCGGTGGTAGATTCTGCAAAGCACGACTCTTGCTAGGGTTCGTGTTAGCAACGTCGTCAGGTTTGAGCCCCGTGAGCTCACCTACTAGTTAAGGTTACGCTGAAATGGCCTCTCAAGGGTCTCAGCTTAGATAGGAATAAAAAAAAAATTGCCAAGCCGCGGCAGAAATAGTCGGGGCGTCGCTACAGCATCTAGAGTTTAAAACAATTCGCAAACTCACCGTTAACTTCGTTTTCGTAGCTCCAATTGCATTCTTTAACGCGGTTCTTGTTGTCCGAATCCTTCATCTTACCCTCAGGCCACAGCTCTTGCGCCGAACGATTCTGATAGATGGACTCCGTTGATTCGTTGCCGTTATCCAAATCGAAACGATTTTCGGGCCGTTGGAGGACCTGAACGGAAAGTTGTTGTGGCTTTTTAAAGGAAACAAATTACAACAAATAAAAATTTTACTGGTAGTAGGACGTCTTGTGAGTCCGCGCGTGTAGGTACCACCGCCCCGCCTATTTCTGCCGTGAAGCAGTAACGCGTTTCGGTTTGAAGGGAGAGGGAATGACGGGGATTTGTTTAAAAAAGTTTTGTCTAAGGTACTTTTTCGTTTTCAAAAACCCTCTGGCAGTTTTTGCAAAATATGTGAAAATAAGCTCAGCACTAAAAGGGTTAAGATGCGTAAATGCACTGGCTGGACTTTTTGGCGGGAACGCGAGGAGTGAAGTTGTGTGATTTGTTTTATTTTGTCTATTTAGTGTTTCTTCAGGTTTAAATGTGTAATAACGATGGTTTATTAACTGCTTAGCATCTGTGAAAGAGCACAATTGTGGGAAAATGAAACAAAGCCGCTGGACGTAGCTTTGCGGGATCCTCCAAACAGTCCACTGAGAAAGTGGCAGTAAATGACCACTATTTTACTAAGATCATATTTCATCCCATATCATCTCATCTCATTTGCATCATGCCGATTGATTAAGTTTCCATTGTTTTTTACTATTCATAAACTATAAAAAAAATGACGGCGAATTATAAAAATTTTTATCACTTGACGCTGGCTAATGCACAAACCGTGCCGGAGCCAAAAACTAAAGAAGAAGAAATGCACTGGCTGGCATTACATATCTGAAAAATGATCATATTATTTTGTAATAAAAACCTGATAATGAGCTCTAGTTCCGAGGAAAAATACAGCTCCACTGCCTCCTGTAGACATTTGTCTGAAAACAAAAAATTAACATTTCTCAAGATCTAAAGCTCATCACTACATAGTTTAACAAAGTCGCTTTCTCTGTCCCTATATCTGTCTGTCCCTATGTATGCTTAAATCTCTAAAAGTACGCAACGGATTTTGATGCGGTTTTTTTTAATAGATATAGTGATTGAAGAGGAAGGTTTATATGTATAATAACATCCATTAAATAGTGGAGAAATCAGTAATAAATTACAGTTTCCGAAACGAAGCGAGGGCGGGTCGCTAGTTTTAATATAAATACGTTTCATCTATCACTATTAAAACATAGGTTATAAGCCGTTTGTTATTATTTTTTTGTATTGAATCATATTTGTAAATAAATACATTGATTGTTATGACAATACTTTCTGTATATTATTATATACATTTTTTTTTCATTAATTCGACTGAAAATCCTTGTATAATCATTACAACATTTAATTTGCAATGTCAACATCGTTAAACATTTAAACATATTGATCACTTTACTAACATCGGAAATGTTAATAAAAATATCCAACAGACATTTGTTCAAAACATTTTATTATTAATTACGTTTATTAAATACTTACTTTTAAGATAAATATTGAATTTTGTGTGTATTTTAAACTCCTTTTTAGTTATTTTATAATTATTACTAAGTATCATCAATAAAGAATCATTAAATAAGTACCTCAATTGTCAACTTCGATCGCTAATTTCAAAGTGCCATCCAGTGATTGGATAGTGACATTTATTTGCAAATAATTTGTGAATAAGTCGCGTGAGTACTACAATATAACTATTTTAACGATTAATACGTGTTTAGTTAGCAATTTCAATTCTATCAGTGTTCAATACGTAGATTTGACAAAACATAATATGACATTGTATTGACTTGCGCAGTAAAAGCTTTGGGTGGCCAGTGGAAATTGAAAAGTACAACCGATTTTAGGTACTTCTTTGCTGTCTCAATAGACAGTGGCAGGACCTAGTCCCTAGTACGTGACTAAAAATACCATAGAAGAAAATAGAAGTTCTCGCCAAATGTAATATTTGAGATTAGTTCGCATTTGCGATTAGCAGATGGCATCTTTGACATCTAAAACAAAAAGTTCAGTACTTTTTCAGTAAAAATGTATAGAATTCGCTAGATGGCGCTGACATACATGATACATAATTATTTTTGTTGGAAGACAAACCTACCGTGTCTGTCCGTGAGTCACAGGAGCTTATATTAACTCGGATTAGTCACATAAAGATGAAATTTTGAGAATATGTTTGTATCTATACAAGGCGGCACAATAAAATAGAAAAAAAAATGACGCTATTTCTGCCGATAAACACTCACACGATATCTCAAAGAATAGCGAATAAAAGACCTAGAATTTAGATTTAGGATAAATTTTAATATAAAGAGAAGGAAAATGGAACAAGGTGAAAATTGACTTATTTATATCGGAAAAAAGAAAAAATATCATCACATGAAATCGCTCATAGCAAATTAAATATTTTTATTTTAAAACCAAACTGTCGGCGATATTCGAGTGAGTTAGTTATTAGTTTTTATCACAAATAAAAACCGACTTTAACAAACAAAATAGAACATAATCAAGACAATCATCGAACTTGCTTGGATGCGTTTCCAAGTTTGATTCCTTTGAAACACACATCACCGAATAATACCTACGGTTAGCGTGTCGTGTACTAAATAAAGTATTTCACAAACAAAAAACATAATTTCTGTAGTCGAATCAGCTAACTATTTCTAGTTTCTCGCCGGATCTTCTCAGAGGGACGCGTTTCCGATCCGGTGGTAGATTCAGCGAAGCACGGCTCTTGCAAGGGTTAGTGTTAGCAACGTCGTCAGGTTAGAGCCCCGTGAGCTCATCAAATTTGTTAGTGATAGGGTGGAAAAATTAAAAATTAGTGGTCGTGATGCTGTCCACGTATAATTGTCTATGATGCACTATATTTGAATTTGTATTATGTTCCTTTTACTTTTGATGTGCGGTGTCATTCTGAATTATATTTTCTCTTATACAAGTCAACACAATGTTTTCAAGTATTTAATTTACGTTTTAATTAATTGCTATAGCCGCTAGTCCACCCTATCAGTGGTAGCAGAGCNATTCAGTTAGCTGACGTAATGACAAAACCATTGTCAAAAGTAAAATTTGAAAGACACTGTGCAAGATTAATGCATGTATAGAAACGTGTCTCGGCAACATGAGTGAACATCAGGAGAAGGTGTTGGAAGGTCGTGATGCTGTCCACGTATAATTGTCTATGATGCACTATATTTGAATTTGTATTATGTTCCTTTTACTTTTGATGTGCAAGTCAACACAATGTTTTCAAGTATTTAATTTACGTTTTAATTAATTGCTATAGCCGCTAGTCCACCCTATCAGTTAGGTTACGCTAGCATAATCTCTCAAGGCCACCATCTTAGGTAGGAAAACAATTGTATTATTATGGATAACTTGTGGTCGGACCTTGATATGATTAAAATAGGATCACCGATCAGACAAGAAGCAGTAGCTTTTAAACAAAAAAGAGAGAAAATCATTAATATCGGTTCACGTAAAGAAAAATCTAAGATTTATTTGAAGTGCTCTTTGTGCTTAGTGCGAGTTTGTTAACGTTCTCGATAGCGTAAAAGTTAACTCAAATTTGTATGCAGTTGGAACGTTTGCCTACGTTTGCCGCTAGGGGCGCTGTTCCAACTGCATACTTTGAGTTAACTTTTACGCTATCGAGAACATAAAAAAATTCGCACTAAGCACACTGTATAATTGTTTGAGATGAATCCATCATCTCGTTTTTACCATCGCACCGCTCGCCACCGGAATAGAGTTCATCCATACTACCTAGAGCCACTGCGCTCATCCACAGTGCGTTTCCAGAGATCTTTTTTGCCACGTACCATCCGGCTATGGAATGAGCTCCCCTCCACGGTGTTTCCCGAGCGCTATGACATGTCCTTCTTCAAACGAGGCTTGTGGAGAGTACTTAATGGTAGGCGGCGGCTTGACTCTGCCCCTGGCATTGCTGAAGTCCATTGGCGACGGTAACCGCTCACCGTCAGGGCCATACGCTCGTCTGCCTACAAGGTCAATAAAAAAAATCAGTTAAAAAAAATAACTACCAAAAAAGGAGTCAAATCAACCACGTGGGCTCGGAAATCTCAAACTTCAAGCATTTTTATTCAAGCATTCGTCATTCTATAGATAAATGTCGCCGGTACCCGAATACAGTCAGAGCAATTTAAGTGTGCAGTCGACAGAATGGCAAATGTTGAAATTGGTTCGTTAACACCGTCACTTAGGGTCTAAATTTGGATGTATGTTTGCATTTGCGAGTTTAGCGGCTGCAACATACCGCTTCGGCCCGTGGCGCAGGACTCCCCGGTAGTCTAGAACCGAGATTTTGCTTTTATTCTACGTTACGCGTAAATGTTGATAGCGCGATTCACGAATACAGATTACTATGGAGTTATAGAGAAAATTCGTATTTAAAATTAATCGAATTTTTGCGATAACGTATCCAATCTTGCGTGTCATTTTTAATATTAAATTGTTAAGCGCTGGGGTACGGGATAAATAAAAATTCTACCCAAGTACAAATTAAAAATGTATTAACACTTACAACACTTAACGAACAGTTTAAAATTCTTAATTCACTTCTTCCACTTCGCTTCAGGTGATCTGTTCGCTGTTTCGCTTCGAATAGATCCGATTGCTAACTGACTTCATGACGTCCCTGCAACGTTTTTATATTCGACACGACATCCCTAGAATTATCGAAAACATTCCTCACAAGTCGAGTATTTTCGATATGCGTTTTCGATATCTGACAATAGGTGGCGTTGTACTTCTCGAGCGTTCTCGATGTTACTAGTTCCTTTGTAATTCGCTTCTGCTATTCATCGATAGATGTCGTTACTCTTACCGGCGTAACAATATAGTAATGCATAATAATATTAGAAATGAATTTCAAATTCCATTTCAATCTACTAATAGTTATTAGCACTGGTGAAATGCTCAATCGATCCGGCTCCAGCCGTCATAGCGAAAAAATCTGGTTTTTTTTCTCCATTCCTAAACACGCGGCGTCATCTGATTCATTGCTGTTACTGCTGCCCGTGGACTACACAACGATGCTCTACAGATATAAAGAAGCTAATGTTTACGCCATTGACATAACTGAAGTTTTTTTTTTTTATGATCATTTTAAACTCTATATGGCTCTCTTGTAAACTTGAAAAAATATTGCTTAAACAAAACATCCTTTCACCGCTCGATATAGTAACAATTAAATAAATTTAAACTCTCTATGCGCAGACTAATCTTCGTTTTCTCGTCAGCTCTGCTAGAGGGGGTTGCGATCAGGTTTCCTACACAGACAACGAGTTAAGGGGAATATCACTGCTTTCCTATCCTATCAGCTTTCCAGTCTAACATGACTCTTATTAAGACTAATAGCGGTTTATAATCGTGTGACTTGTATTGGATTTTAGATCTTTCTAGATGTCTGTTGAGACATTTGCGTATCAGTACTGTTCAATTAAAATATGAACTTTAGATTTTTATTGTAATATTGTAATGGTAATAAATGTTCACAATTGACTTCCACGATGAAGGAATGACATCGCGTAATAAAAATCAAACCTGCCAAATTATGTATGTAATGTAGATTTCCTACTTCAGTGATGTAATGTAATGTATGTATGTATGTAATATATTTATTCGTAAAAAGTTACACTTACATTCAAAACATGCCCCGCAAAACTGCTTACGCAGTTTGACTGCAGGTAACTCGCTTTATACAAACATAGCCTATAAACCATTAAACTAGGTTATACTATAATAACACAATTAATTTACGTAAATGGTTACAACGTATTTAACAAATGTTTTTTTAATAAACTTTTAAATTTAGCAAGTATAGGCTCACGTCTTATGTCCTCGGGTAAACTATTGAGTAAGTATGGAACTCGTTTTTTTAACGTTCTATCTCCATAGTAATTTTGTACCATGGGTATTTCAAATTTTCCTTTGGACATTGACCTTGTGCCAGTTTTATGTTGCACCAAGTTAGTTAAACGATCCTGTTTACTATGATTGTTTACAAGTAGAAGATATTTATGTTTCAGGCTAGCCGGTAAAATTTTACATATTTTATATAGTTTAGAGTNTTTAACGTTCTATCTCCATAGTAATTTTGTACCATGGGTATTTCAAATTTTCCTTTGGACATTGACCTTGTGCCAGTTTTATGTTGCACCAAGTTAGTTAAACGATCCTGTTTACTATGATTGTTTACAAGTAGAAGATATTTATGTTTCAGGCTAGCCGGTAAAATTTTACATATTTTATATAGTTTAGAGTAATCTCCTTTACATTGTCCCTCCTATACTTTGTGTAATTGCTAGCGGACTTCTCGCGGACGGGTAGGTGAGCTCACGGACTCAACCTGAGGGGATTTGCTAACACTAGCCCTAGCAAGAGCAGTGCTTCAACGAATTTACCACCGGATCGGAATTGCGACTCACTGAGAAGTTCCGGCAAGTAGAGGAACATGCGGCTCATATGGTGGGGAATGGTTCCCCTCGGTCATGGACACCAGCAATGTTAGGGGTAGAGGCAGGCCGCCTCCCCCCGACACAGCGCTACATTTGGGAAATTGCTTACCGTTTTTTTTTTTCTACCTATGCTGATAGCCTTGAGAGGCTATTTCAGCGTAACCTTAACTAGTAGGTGAGCTCACGGGGCTCAAACCTGACGACGTTGCTAACACGAACCCTAGCAAGAGCCGTGCTTCGCAGAATCTACCACCGGATCGGAAACGCGACCCACTGAGAAGATCCGGCTAGAAACTCAGTGGGCTGTGTCTGTGGGTTAAATTACTCGTAGAGTCCGTCGCTGGGCTCGACGAGAACGATGACCGGTTATTTGAAATGATAAGTAGTTATAATCGGAAGGAATATCGATGCTACATACCCCATCCATGATAACTGAAACTGCTACGCTTGGTGATGATACGATCCACCACCAGATCGTGTGGTACTGGTATGCGTACCGCCATTTTGGATTTTTTTGCCGCGAAGAGCTTTAGGGTACTGGTTTGAAGAGTGAGGTAGCCGCTATAGAGTACAATCGAGAGAGAGAGATTTAAGTACAGTATAGAGTCCGATCTCTATCTCAAAATGAGGGACGGCAATCAGGCGATGTTTTTGGGCTCCGACTAGTTTAACAACGACTAGACTAAGCTTTTTCAATCTACGTAATAAATAAAGAAAAAGCTGTATTTATTCGTGGTACAAATTAAGACATGATGAAGACAGAGCGATAGAGAGAAAACTGTTTTCCGTCTTAGTGGCCATAAAATTCCAATTGGATGTCTTTTAAAATCTTTGTTTCGAAATCGAGTTTTTTAACGTTCTCGATAGCGTAAACGTTAACTCAAATCTGTTTGGAGTTGAAACGTTTGCCGCTAGGGGCGCTGTTCCGACTGCATACAAAATTTGAGTTAACTTTTACGCTATCGAGAACTTTAAAGAAATTCGCATTAAGCACACTTATTTTTATTTCAATTACAAAGTTATTGCACAAAAGCGCTTCGGTAGGCAGCGGCTTGGCTCTGCCCCTGACATTTCTGCCGTGAAGCAGTAATGCGTTTTGGTTTGAAGGGTGGGGCAGCCGTTGTAACTATACTTGAGACCTTAGAACTTATATCTCAAGGTGGGTGGCGCATTTACGTTGTAGATGTCTATGGGTTCCAGTAACCACTTAACTCCAGGTGGGCTGTGAGCTCGTCTACCCATCTAAGCAATAAAATAAAAAAAACATTGCTGAAGTCCATGGGCGACGGTAACCACTCACCATCAGGCGGGCCGCATGCTCGTCTGCCTACAAGAGCGATTAAAAAAAATCTTATCCTTAACCTTAAAATTATTTCAGTGACAATATCACCCTTAAGCGTTCTAGACTAGATAGCATGGATGTGTGCGTGAATGCTCTGAAATGCATTGGAGCAGACGGAATCCGTTTTAAGTTTTTTTTTTCTATTTTGCAATTCATCGGAGCAAACTTATTTCTATTTGAAATTATATTTCAATATTAAAAGTTTTTCAAGCGACGCTCTGAGTTGAAATTAGAAAAATTTTTTTAAGATGTTTCTTCTTCATTTTTTCAATATGGCGATTGGCGACGCTGTGATTCTTGCTTAAATGTGTCGAGTTTTATTTAATTATGTTTTATTATAAATATACTTAATTATAATTATGTATTACAAAAAAAACATTTCTATTTTTGAGTTTGACACTATAAAAATAGCTCTGTTTAGTTTGTTTAAGTGTTTATATTTACTAGAGGTCCCGCAGTAGTCGAAATTCGACTATAATTAATTGGAATTGTAAGTTTGTACACTATTATGATTGTATTTTATACTTCTTTAATCACAAATTTCGCCAAGGCTACACTATAAAAAATATTAATAAAGACAAACAATATTTAATCTATTCTCAATTTGACACAGACGTCAAGAACAAAAGTTTGACAATAAATAGTATGCATGCGTGTGTGCCTCAAATACATGGTATGTAGTGTGTGTAATGTTTTCTTTATTGATTTAAAGTATCTTTTATGCATTCTTTTTAAAAAAAAATTGCATTGTGCACTTCTTCTCCATATTCTGTATAAGTGTGGAAAATTTCATACTCCTCCGTCCACGCAATTTTCGTAAAAAGGGATACAAAGGGATTGCTTCACGTATTAATATATAGATTTTCTATTCAATACTAACCTTTATTAAAGAGTTACTTGCACAGTGACAGAAAACATTCTAAACGTTCAGATAATATATTTAATTTTTTTTTTGCTATGTATCGCATTTTGTCCCCGAACCGGTAGGTACCACCACCCTGTCTAATTCTGCCGCGGTACAGTCAAGCGTTTCGATTTGATGAACGGGAGAGCTAGAGACCATGCGAACTAGCATCCAATTTTTTTTCATACCTGTCCTAGTAACCTCGAGGGGTTATTCTAGATTCGCCGAGCTTGTAGGTGAGCTCACGGGGCTCAAACCTGACGACGTTGCTAACACGAACCCTAGCAAGAGCCGTGCTTCGCAGAATCTACCACCGGATCGGAAACGCGACCCACTGATAAGATTCGGCGAGAAACTAAGTATAATCTTTACAGTTCTTGATGTTTCCATAGGTGTGGCGTGTGGAGCTTGCATAGTGCGAATGTAATAATAATAATAAAATTTTAATAGATCGTCATGTGAAATCGCACGGATACTTCCACGCTGTTTGTTTCTGTCGTTTTAACAGTAAAAAGGCCACCCTTAGAGCCGAAACGCATTATAGCTTCACAGGAATAGGCAGGATGGTGGTACACCGTGCGGACTCATGAGACGTCCTACCACCAGTAATAACGGTTATAACGGACGACTGAAGTGTTACTTATCGACATTTTTGAATTGAAACTACAACCTAATCTATAAATATAAAAATGATTGCTGTTCGTTAGTCTCGCTAAAACTCGAAAACGGCTGGACCGATTTGGCTAATTTTGGTCTTGAATTATTTGTGGAAGTCCAGAGAAGTTTTAAAAGGTAGATAAATATGAAAATGCTCAGAATTAAATAAAAATAACAATTTAGTTTTTCCTTTGACGTGTCCCCCGTCGGACGGATTCCTTTTTGTTTTTTGGTTTTAAGTTTATTTTATACAAAAGTTTGGGTCTTTTATTTATCGATTGAGGCACTACGAAGTCTGCCGGGTCAGCTAGTGTTCTATGAAAATACGCAAACTTAGCTTAGTCTGTTTTGAAAAAAAAACCGCATGTTTTGTTGTAACGAGTTAAAAGCATTATACTTTTTTTTTTGACGTTTGAAATCACACGCCGCATCAGTCGTGGTTCGTTTATTATTATCGCACTGATAGTTCTTCGCTTTTTCCCCCCGTTTCGTTCCCGCCTTTATTACTAGCCAGACGCAAAATGGCAGACGAATCGGCTTACGTCACATCATAAAATTCACCGCCCACCAAAATGAGGTGTGCCAGATGAAAACAATTAAATATGCAACCCAAGAATTAGATTTAAAAAAGTATGTGATTAAAATATTATTATGACAAAGACAATGACCAGTACCAGGCAATAAATATTTCACATCCATATTTAGAAAGAGACAGTCGTCTAATTTTGTTTTTGTTGTAGAGCGTTAACTGTGTGCGACGAAACACCAACGATATGGAGACTAAATGTCAATTAGGTAATGTGCGACAGATATAACGCTCTACGAAGCAAAAATGAACCGTCTCTTTCCCGCGGTCGATGTGCAATATTTATCGCCGGGTACTGTACCTCTTCATCGATTTTTTTAGAGCCATTAACGAGATTTAATATTACCATAAATAAAATTTTGAAAAAAAAAGGCCATAGAATAGTGATTTAGTAAAGAGAAAACGTAATGTTTATGAATCTAAATATTAGGTGTCAGTAGTTTTAGTCGAAATTTCGATTACTGGCTGCGCATTGGTTATTGTCACTGGTCAATAAAAGTGAACGTGTAATTGTTGTAAGCGTACCACATAACAGAACCATACCATATATCACGATCCACCGAAACTTATGTGGATACTTTTTATTGGCATTAAGTATGATGTATTTTTCGGGAATACTGTATTACCATAATATCCCTGTAAGGCTTGCGAATAACAATTCGAACATGTATTGGTAGGTTGTAGCTTTGGTAGTAAATTTTAAAATATTCGAAACATTTTTACTGGTGGCAGGACCTCTTGTGAGTCCGCACGAGTAGGTTCCACCGCCCTGCCTATTTCTGCCGTGAAGCAGTAATGCGTTTTGGTTTGAAGGGTGGGGCAGCCGTTGTAAGTATACTGAGACCTTAGAACTTATATCTCAAGGTGTGTGGCGCATTTACGTTGTAGATGTCTATGGGTTCCAGTAACCACTTAACACCAGGTGGGCTGTGAGCTCGTCCAAACATCTAGGCAATAAAAAATAATAAAAAATCCCTACCTATTTACTGGTAGTATAAGGGGCTATTTCAGCTTCGCCCGGACGGTTCAAGACCTCACGGGCTCGACCTGAGATAAATTGCTAACACTAGCCTTAGCAAGAGCAGTGCTTCGCAGAATCTGCTACGGATGGATCGGAATCGCGATCCACTGAGAAGACCCGGCGAGAAACTCAGTGGGCTGTTCTCGTTGTAAGCTCTATGCTCTATCGACTCTAGCGTGGAGATACGACTCTATATTACAATACGTACATTATGTTCCATTACACGCTCGTCATTGATATTGTGTCAGTCGAATTTCATCAA
The DNA here is from genome assembly GCF_003987935.1 of Bombyx mandarina. Next base: position 426,172 of record NW_021011536.1, read on the forward strand.
AAACCAATTCACGATTATTTCAAAGCAATTTTAGACATAGTTAAATAACTTCTGTTTTATTTCTTCTTCCCTACCTATTCTAGTAACTTCGACGGGTTATTCTAGATTCACCGAACTAGAATTTATTTATTTTATTATTATTTGTGGTCATAGGTTAAAATCAAAACGAATGTAATGACAATTAAAGAGGCGAAATGTGACCGTAAAAGTACTTTTGATTGTATTTGGTATTGTATTTATGCGTCTTTTTTTAGAACGCTTTGAGATTAAAGAAACAGTTCTTGTTGAATTAACAAGAGCGTTACATAATGTGTATTCGTACGGATAGATCGTATCAACCTCACCGTTTCTAATGCGAACCATTCCGTATTAGAACGTAGTAAAGTTTAGTAGTCGTCGTGGCCTAACGGATAAGACGTCCGGTGCATTCGTGTTGAAGCGATGCACCGGTATTCGAATCCAGCAGGCGGGTTACCAATTTTTCTAATGAAATACGTACTCAACAAATGTTCACGATTGACTTCCACGGTGAAGGAATAATATCGTGTAATAAAAATGGAACCCGCAAAATTATAATTTGCGTAATTACTGGTGGTAGGACCTCTTGTGAGTCCGCGCGGGTGGTTACCACCACCCTGCCTATTTCTGCCGTGAAGCAGTAATGCGTTTCGGTTTGAAGGGTGGGGCAGCCGTTGTAACTATACTTGAGACCTTAGAACTTGTAACTCAAGGTGGGTGGCGCATTTACGTTGCGGATGTCTATGGGCTCCAGTAACCACTTAACACCAGGTGGGCTGTGAGCTCGTCCACCCATCTAAGCAATAAAAAAAAAAGTTACTTTTGCATTACCATTGCGATATCGAAGACGTCCTACGAATAATGCTACAAAAACAAAGACTGACTAGTATTCGACGCCTTAATTGTACCGTGCATCACAGCTGCAGGTGAAACCTTATCGAATTAGCCGATACACTTGGCGCTGGGAAAACGAGGCGGACAACTCATGGAATCGAATTTAAAAATAAATGTTAATATAATTTTTGTAGACGGGTCACGCAGTGTCCTGTCAGTCGTGTGTTGCTATGGAAATTTTAATGTATGGTTCGTTGTGTATTATGTCGAGCAGTGCAAGGCCATTTGACTTAAGCGAAATCTTTGCATATTTACAGGAGCGCCATTTAAAGTTTCTCTTCTTCTTTGTCCTTTATCCCTGTAGTAGGAGTCGACACAACGAATTTTTCTATTCCATTCTCTTCTGTCAGCCGTCGTCTCAACACTGACTCTTCTGTCTCTCATATCGTCATTCACACACTCCATCCATGTTTTTTTTTTATTGTTCTTGTAGGCAGACGAGCATACAGCCCACTTGATGGTGAGTGGTTACCGTCGCCCATAGATTTCAGCAATGTCAGGGGCAGAGCCAAGGCGCTGCCTACAAACCGCTGCCGCTCTCTTCTTCGGTCGACCTCTTCCCCCTCTACCTTGCAATACCATTTCTATAGATCTCCTACTCACATGCATCTTCTCTCTACGCATCACATGTACATACCAAGCTAACATCATTAACCGTCATAAACATTTAAAGTTTAAAATTTGGAAAAAAATATCTTAGGAAATAAACTTCTTCCAGTATTTGAATGGGGTAAGCTTAATAAATAAAGCCCCCTGGCTAGATGGTGCGATGACCTCCGCACGGTGGCCGGCAAGAAGTGGATGAGGAGAGCCGCAGACCGGGCTCAGTGGTGTAGATTGGGAGAGGCCTATGTCCAGCAGTGGACGACTGTGGGCTGTTGATGATGATGATGATGATGATGAAGCTTAGTTGAAGTTCAATTAAAAACATCGAATTGTTAATGCTGATACCAAATTAAATACACTTCTAATTACAAAGATAAATATCGCGTATTAAGCGAAATGTCGCTTAAACCAAATAACCTTTTACCCGTCGATATAATGAATTAAACTCACAGTGATTGAGTCGAGATAGGGCTTGAAACAAATTTAATTATTACTCGCTGACATTCGGTTCATGACAATTTTAATGCAACAGCTATTTATGTAGCCGAAATCCATTGTAACTTGCAAGCTTTTCTTTTATTGTCTTTCTCTATTGACAGTAATAATATTGTTACTAGTTCATGAGAATCCTATTCTAAGCTATAAAGCCTTAAATATTTTGGAACTTAGTCGATACATTCGTTTTTATTTCCTTAACAGGCACACGAGCGAACGACCTACCTGATGTTAAGTTGTCACCAACGCTCATAGACAACAGTAACACACAGCCAAGCGGCTGTCTACAGCCGCGGACTCTCCTATAACCCTTATTGAAGACGTTCAGTTCATAGCTACTCGCTACCTCTTGCTGAACCTGGCTGCAGTCATACAAAACTGAACCATCCTATTTGCAATCATATTCAAAGTATGGGATCTAACCTGTGAGTATGCGCACAGACATTAGAAAAGTCTAATTTCAAGCAACTACCTTAAAAATTTAAAAGTAGAGCAGGTAGCGTCACCGAAAAAATACTTTAAATACGCTTTATTTATTGCAACAATGCGTAAGCTCTTTAGCCATGCAAATGCTGATCATATTAACACATGATGAGGTCGAAAACTGGAGGTAGGACCTCTTGTGAGTCCGCGCGGGTGGGTACCACCACCCTGCATATTTCTGCCGTGAACCAGTAATGCGTTTCGGTTCGAAGGATGGAGCAGCCGTTGTAACTATACTTGAGACCTTAGAACTTATATCTCGAGGTGGGTGGCGCATTTACATCGTAAATTTCTATGGGCTCCAGTAACCACTTAACAGCAGGTGGGCTGCGAGCTCGTCCACCCATCTAGCAATAAAAAAATAAAAAAATAAAAACTTGTGTTGTATAATGATACTAACTTCATATTTATACGTATAGTTGTTTCTCCTCAGAACTAGGAATAAACTTTGACACGATTATAGTCTACAAATGCTTTTAATAATACGCAATTGCTCATTAATGAAAATTAGCTTTCACGAGGAGTGTCAACAAAAGATACTGTTGATAATCTTATAGATTAATATACTGTTGAAGGATACTGTGATGCGCTTTGTTTAGCTCTACACGCATCTATAAAGACAGTTGAAAATAATTTTTAGTTATACAAAATATTAAAATAGTTTTTTTTATACATATTTTATGGCCGGATTTATACTTCTTTAAGCCAAATCTTGTATTTTCTTCTTATTTTCTGTTATAAATCGAAACGAATCGAAATGAGATGAAGTTGATTCACTTGAGACGGAAATTAATTGGGATTTTTTTTTTTTTTTATTGCCCTTGTAGGTAGACGAGCGCACGGCCCACCTGATGGTGAGTGGTTACCGTCACCCATGGACTTCAGCAATGCCAGGGGCAGAGCCAGGCCGCTGCCTACATGCCTGGGACGAAATCAAATTAAACGAGATGAGATGGAATGAAATAAAGTCTCTCTAATCACAGATACTGAAAAGTCATTTGTTTTTATGAACCCGATAAGCTACGTCCTACCTCTTTGTTTCATTTTCCCGCATTTGTGCACTTCCACAGATTAAAAAAACAATGATTAAACAAACCACCGTTATCAAACGTTTAAAAGCTTGAGAAAACATTAAATTAACAAAAGAAAACAATTCAAACAGCATCGCTCTTCGCGTTCCCGCCAAAAGAGTAAGGTCAGTAAAAAAACAACGTTATTTAAAAACTTGGAATTGTTAAAACGCGACTTAACCGAGTTACACAAGACCGACTCCGAACAACGCCCCCGAAACTGACCAATCACGGAGCTTGGTCTGAATCACGCTAACGATGTTTTCACGGAACTCCACATAAATACACCTGGTGTTTTGATAACTGCGGGGAGTCCGTCATTACGGGGTAAGCCGGTGGTGGTGGCGGGCCGGTGTAAGCCGCCATCAATCAGTTTATAGCGTGGTGAATCCGAACGTTTATGTACTTGATTTAAATAATGAAAAAAAATGATTTAAAATAGAAACGAGAATTCATTCTCAAACCGCCCTTGTAGTGGATTTGACTTCCTTTTTGGTTTTTTTTTTAAATTTTTTTTATTGCTTAGATGGGTGGACGAGCTCACAGCCCACCTGGTGTTAAGTGGTTACTGGAGCCCATAGACATCTACAACGTAAATGCGCCACCCATCTTGAGATATAAGTTCTAAGGTCTCAAGTATTATTACTGGTGGTAGGACCTCTTGTGAGTCCGCACGGGTTGGTACCACCGCTCCGCCTATTTCTGCCGTGAAGCAGTAATGCGTTTCGGTTTGAAGGGTGGGGCAGCCGTTGTGACTATACTGAGACCTTAGAACTATATCTCAAGGTGTGTGGCGCATTTACGTTGTAGATGTCTATGGGCTCCAGTAACCACTTAACATCAGGTGGGCTGTGAGCTCGTCCACAGACATAAGCAATAAAAAAAAAAAAAAAAAAGTATAGTTACAACGGCTGCCCCACCCTTCAAACCGAAACGCATTACTGCTTCACGGCAGAAATAGGCAGGGTGGTGGTACCTACCCGTACGGACTCACAAGAGGTCCTGCCACCAGTAAAAAGTTGGTGTTTTTTTACGATTACCAAAGAATGGTGACGACTATCCTAGCCACAGCTGGATTCTCGCTTTTTTTTTCTACCTATTCTCGGGTACTAAGGGGCTATTTCAGCTACGCCCGGACTGGTAGGCGAGCTCAAGGGCTGGACCTGAGAGAATTTGCTAATATTGGCCCTAGCAAGAGCAGTGCTTCACAGAATCTACCACCGGATCGCAATCGTGACCCACTGAGAAGACCCGGTGAGAAACTCAGTGGGCTGTTTTCGTTGTAACCTCTATGCTCTATCGACTCTAGCATGAAGATACGACTCTACATTACAATACGTACATTATGATGCATTACACAGTCGTCATTGATATTGTGTCAGTGCAACTTCATCAAAAACCAATTCACGATTATTTCAAAGCAATTTTAGATATACTTAAATAACTTCTGTTTTATTTCTTTTTCCCTACCTATTCTAGTAACTTCTAGGGGTTATTCTAGATTCACCGAACTAGTAGGTGAGCTCACGGGGCTCAAACCTGACGTTTGCGACGGGGCGAACACTAGCAAGAGCCGTGCTTCGCAGAATCTACTACCGGATCGGAAACGCGACCCGCTGAGAAGATCCGGCGATCATGAAAATGAGATGGCAGATTTTTTTGACTACTTATCGTTGTATATTGAGTAATTAGCGCTATATATTTATAAATTATGGACTTTTTTTTTATAAAATACATATTATTTTAATAACCTTAAAAGTACATGTTATTATCCGCCACACGCTTCGTCAGATTACAGCAATAGAGTTATCCGCAACATGCTTCGTCACAAAGTACAATACTTACTGACAGCTACAAGCGTCGTCATGATGAATTAAAATAAATAAATAAATAAATATTTACTAACAATCACGCCACGTCAACTGGTCCCGTGATAAGTTCGTAAAGAACTTGTGTTACAGGTACCAGATAACGGATATAAATGTAAGATTTTTTATTATACACATACATATATTTAATATATTGTTTGATTTTTATTACACGATGTTATTCCTTCACCGTGGAAGTCAATCATGAACATTTGTTAAGTACGTATTTCATTAGAAAAATTGGTACCCGCCTGCGGGATTCGAACACCGGTACATCGCTAGATGCGAATGCACCGGACGTCTTATCCTTTAGGCCACGACGACTTCATTTATACATCATGACCTATGCAAGTGCAATGTTCGCTCACGCGGCCCGCACTAATTTGAAACCCCTTCAAGTCATTCAATCCCGTTTTTGCAGGATAGCCGTCGGAGCATCGTGGTTCTTAAGGAATGCGGATCTCCATGATGACCTGGAGCTTTACTCAATCAGTAAGTATATACAGTTGGTATCAATGCGCCGCTTTGAGAAGGCGGCACGACACGAAAACCCTCTTGTCGTGGCCGCCGGAAACTACGTACCCGATCCTGTGGACCGAATGGTAAACTGTCGACGTCGCCCTAAACACGTCATTACGACTCTTCCGATCCACTAACGGTGCTTTTAGGTACCTCAAGCACCGGTCACCGTCCTCGTCGAACCCGTCGCTTGCGACGAAGGGCTCGACGAGTAAATTAACCCTTAGACACAGCTCACTGAGTTTCTCGCCGGATCTTCTCAGTGGGTCGCGTTTCCGATCCGGTGGTAGATTCTGCGAAGCACTGCTCTTGCTAGGGCCGGTCAGTGTTAGCAACGTCGTCAGGCTTGAGCCCCGTGAGGAGGACTGTGGCTTTTTTTTGGAACCGGTGGTAGAGTTCACATTGTTATTTATATTTTGACATTCAAAAAGTGTGTGATACTGACATCTAAGTTGAAATAAATGATTTTGAATTTGTATTTTGAATTTGAGCTCCTCTACACGACAAGGAGAAGCTGAAATAGCCCCTCGTGTTACTAGAATAGGTAGGGAAAAAGAAGTAAAACAGAAGTTATTTAAGTATATCTAAAATTGCTTTGAAATAATCGTGAACTGTTTTTTGATGAAGATGACACAATATCAATGACGAGCGTGTAATGCATCATAATGTACGTATTGTAATGTAGAGTCGCATCTCCACGTTAGAGTCGATAGAGCATAGAGCTTACAACAAGAACAGCCCACAGAATTTCTCGCCGGATTATCTCAGTGGGTCGCGTTTCCGATCCGGTGGTATATTCTGCGAAGCACTGCTCTTGCTAGGGCCGGTGTTAGCAACACATCCAGTTTGAGCCCCAAGAGCTCACCTACATGCTAGGGTAAAGCTGATATAGCCTATCAATGCTATCATCATAGGTAGGAAAAAATAATCATACAGTGTGCTTTGTTCAAACTGTAAGTGACTCAAGTCTCAAGTGACTCAAGTCAAATCTCAGCCACTTCACTAGGTTTAGTTAGGTACCTAATTAGTGATTACGTTCACAGAATTTCGGTAAATGCTTTCTGTCCTTTCTATCTTAAATGAGCCAAATTTAAATAAAACACAATTGTAATTTGTTCAAAGAGCTTGCGTGCTTTAATCAGAAAATAATTTTGGATATAAATAGTTTGGTTATTAAAATTCTTTGTCAAAAAATATAATTAATATTCGGTATAATTTATCTTAATTCTTGTAACATTCCATATCCATGACATAATTTAAAAGTGAAGCTATCTTTTACTATTCTTGGGGGAATTCCCGGAAAGTGTTTTGTTTTTGAAAATATATTTTTCTGCGGTCTTCCAGCTTTTGTAATAGTAAATTTAATTCGCCCACAAACGTACGTCACTTGGAGAGCTCCAATATAAGGGAATAAATTAATTGTAATTACTTACTGATTGAAAAAATAAAATATGTGCAAGTAATTTTGTTTGGCGTCCTTTATTATTGAAACGAAGCAAATAAGTTGATTGTTTTTAGTGACAGTTACAGGTCAGTAGTGACATCTAGTTCCTGCGGGAATTTTTTTGTAATCTTTAAAAAAAAATGAATTGCTGTTTATTAGTCTCGCTAAAACTCGAGAACGGCTGGACCGATTTGGCTAATTTTGGTCTTGAATTATTTGTGGAAGTCCAGAGTTAAATAAAAATAACAATTTTGTTTATCCTTTGACGTGTCCCCCGTCGGACGGATTCCTTTTGTTTGTTTTAAGTTTATTTTATACAAAAGTTTAGGTATTTTATTTATCGATTGAGGCACTAAGTACGAAGTCTACCTTGTCAGCTAATATTAAAAAAAAAATACGTGACGCTTTTCACTGACCACGCGGGAAAGCGACTCTCGAAAGGGACTCTCAATACGCATAAAAAGCGCGAAATACGCTGAATACGCGATATAAATGAAACTAAAACAATAAACTTAATCGTAAAACAACATTAATGTTGAATCAAAACTCTAATAGTGTCTTGGTTTAAGACAGTAATGTCGTAAAAGGTTGATAACACGCTGTACGCCACATGAAAAATCAAATATTTTCATTCAGGCCACGGTGCTCACTGGTCAGCCTTACTTTACTGAACCGTTTGGGCCACGAGGGTCATCCGTGAGCCGCGTGAAGGTTTTTTTTTATTGCTTAGATGGGTGGACCAGCTCACAGCCCACCAAAAGCGCCACCCATCTTGAGATATAAATTCTAAGGTCTCAAGTATAGTTACAGCGGCTGCCCCACCCTTCAAACCGAAATGCATTACTGCTTTACAGCAGTAATAGGCAGGGTGGTGGTACCTACTCGCACGGACTCACAAGAGGTCCTACCACCAGTAAAACGTAACCAACGAACGTAAACGTAAGCGCTTCCTACGGGCCACAGATTGCGGCTATCAAACAAAAATCTAGTAGAATCTTGTAACTTTTATCAAGATTCGCCCACTGAGTTTCTCGCCGGATCTTCTCAGTGGGTCGCGTTTCTGATCCGTCGTAGATTTTGCGAAGCCCTGCTCTTGCTAGGGCCAGTATTAGCAACACACCCGGCTTGAGTCCCGTTACCTACACGTCAAGGAGAAGCTGATATAGCCTATCAAGGCTATCAGCATAGGTAGGAAAAAAGGAAAAAAAAAAACAAATTTATGATAGCCTTTTAAAATATCTTAAAAACTAGACGGTAAAAAACATTAATTGTTATGCTTCCGTGCAAATTATTGCATTTTATAAAGTTTACAATGAAAATCTCAAGTTGATAAAAAATACTGATTCCCTGATTTTGGCTTGGCCTGAACGGTATAGTAGGCTAGGTCGCATGTCGTTCAACAAAAAGGAAGTCAAATCAGCTACTAGCGTGTGGATGAGGCCTTAGCCTCTTTTTTCAGTTTTCAACAGTTTGTCGCAGTATATCTTTTTTCTGAGTTTCTATTCTCATTTTCTCTTTCTATCGAGCTTAATTCTCATTATAGAGCGGGTAGCAGGGAAGCAGACCGGATCCCTGCCAGTACCGGCCCACGCAGTAGCTACGGACCTCCCATTAGAAATAATGAGTTCAAGTCTTATATACGAACTTTCGCTAAAATGTCAATAGCGCGATTCAGAAATGAAAATTCTAATGCCTTTTACAAGCCTCACAGTGACAGAACATTAAAAACTACCAAACGTTCTTATTTCAAATTTGTTGTATTATTCGCTTAAGCGAATAGGAATAAGTCTACAAGATCATTTGAATTGTTATTCCAAGATTCTTATTTTGAATATTTGATATGGAATTCTAGTGTGTTGGAGAGAGACAGTTGCTATTCGAACGTGTAGCTCCACGGCTACGGTACAGCGCATGCCACAGTTCACTCCGATTCAGTAGTTTATTTTTATTTTCGACTCTACACTAAGCAGATTCGACTCTACCATTATTGATTTGTAGATAAGGATAACGTTATACTTAACGCACAGGATAAAAAGAGATGGGCATATGATCAAACTTCACAGTGCAATGTACTCTGACATTTTTATTCAACCTTTCAAGGTCAGGGTCGTTCACTTTTAATACTTTCGCTTCAAACTATTAGAAGTAAGTATATTAATACTACCTATGTTTTAAAATGCAAGTTTCGTTTGTTTTATTCTAAATTACTAAATAATTTTTTGTTCTAAAACAAGGAAAAGTGTTTACAAAAAAAAAAAAAATGGAATACTAAATTATGATATTATTGTATTTAATAAATAACAATTAATTAATTTAGAGAGGATTACAAAAAAATTTACATGCTTAGACCGAAAACATTTATGGGATTTTGTTTTATTTATAGGGATTTATTTTTTCCTCTTTAGAAAGTCTACAATTTTTTTTAGTATGGCAACTCAGTTTCAAAATGGCTTGATGTTCTTTATTAATAGCGTTTGAGTCAACGTGCGCATACAATTCGTAAACGTTTTACAATAAGACATAAGATTATTTCCGAGACATACTTAATATTTTGTTGTTAGTTTTTTTAGTTGTCAGTTTATAACATTATCAAATTGTGTTTAAACACGCCATTGTTGCCATTAAACCGTAAGTATTGATTGTTGCTATATTAAAATTCCTATGGAGAGTAGAAACACCGATAAATGCTTGGGTGTTGCAAGAAAAAATTCCGTTTGCAATCCCATACTTAAATGACGTGTGTTTGTTTATTGTGGATATGCACACTATGCAAATTTATTTATACAAATTCATTTTGAAACTGCACGCATCTTAAAACAGCTGAATACCCATACAGAAATTGTAAATAAGAATATGGCGTAAGTCCCTGCATATTTGATGAAGTACCTAATGTGTTTGTCAGATTTTAACGTATTAAAATAATAACTAACGAATATTTGATTTGTGATGATAACGTAACATCGGAGTGGGTAGAAGTTTTTGGTAAATTGCAAAATTTTTAATAAAAGACCATGTCAATATTATTTAGTGTTACGTCAAATTGGATGCGCTATGAACTGGCACACCCTAACTTTTTTTACCATCAAAAAATATTAATTATCTTGGTTGTAAGTTTATTAACGACGACCAAAAATTCAAAATATCGATAATATTTTAACTATCCTAAGAACATCTTCGATAATTCTTCATTGAAAAGACAAGATAGCTTCATTTCAAGGGTGACAGCTTGAAAATGCTCCCTATAACTTTATCAAGATATATCAAATTTTTAGGTGGAACGAATCATGTCGGATTCAAGTGACGACAACCAAAAGCCCCAGATCTTGACAGCTGAGTACAAAGATGGTAAGCTTTTAGTCAACTTTACAGAAGTCCAAATATTTATTCAGAAAAATATCTATATGGTGTATGGTATAATAGAAATGACAATGATGCACACCCTGAGGAATTGCTTGAGACAGCTTTGTCATTAATTTATTCAAACTATGTTTAAAACAAAATTGTAATTTTATTCCTCATCTTTCCAGGACAATTACAGATTGTTGAGGTCACCCCGTTCGACCGTGACAGGGTAAATATATTTTTGGTAAAAGTGAAAATTGGAACAGCATTAATTAGTAATTCAGTCTAACTCGTCTAAATAATTATTGTGGTCTATATAGTAACAAGACACGAGGAAAAAGATAGCCATCAGACCATAAAATCATGTCTGTGGAAAACAATAGATTGGTGAAGTAGGTATCAATTAGAGTAATCGCTGGTCTTTTTTTGGACGTGGCATTATAAACGGGCATATACATATCGTCTTCTCGCATTAAAACCGTATAATCTCAGAACTTACTAATTTTACAGGAGAGTGTTTTAAATGTTTAACATGTAATATTCTTTATATTAATCAAAATTTGCAACATTTTATTTTTACCAGTTACATTATCTGTCTTTTAAATTAAGATAAAATGATGTCTTAATTTTGTTAATAGTAGTCAAAATATAGGTAAATTAAAAAAAAAACTAAACTACGTTTTTTTGACAGTATTTATGAGAAAAATAGTGGTGATACCAAATGATTCCGCATATTAACTCAATTTCGAATATTTTTGGAAATTGTACACTTTTAATGCGAAAAGGCGAGATATCCACAACTGACCAGGTGTTCAGAAAATAATAGAAATAACTTATGATGCAGTCTCTTAGAAATTCATTAGACGCCTATTTAGGCCACATACTTTTGTGCATTAGTACTACTAACATTAGACTCTATATTATTACATTACAACAGTCAGAACAAATCTGAATCAAAATATAAAATAAAAATGGTTTACCTTTATCAAAGTTTAATGTTTATGTTAAACATTTTTTTCTGCAGACTGAGAGCCTCACGGAGCTGTCTTGTAGTGGCTCGTCGAAGCAATACATGCAGGTCATAGATGGTGATAAAGGCCTTGTACAATTTGATCTGCTAAATTTAACTCTTGTCAGGTAATTTATACTCTCTTTTTTATGTAAGCTTCGGACAACACAAGTGATGAAAATTTTCCGCATATTGTCTTCTCGCATTAAAACTGTATAATCTCTAAACTTATTTTACAGGAGAGTTTTTTAAAGGTTTAACATGTGATATTTTTAATATTAATATAATCTTTGCAACATTTATTTTTTACCAGTTCTGTCTTTTAAAGTAAGATAGAATTATGTATTAATTTTGTTAATAGTAGTCAATACATAGGAAAACTACAAAAAACTAAAACTAAACTACGCTCTTTTGACAGCATTTATGAGAAAAATACTGATGATACCAAATATTTCCGCATATTAATTCAAATTCGAATATTTTTGGAAATTTGTACACTTTTAATTCGAAAAGATGATATAGTGTTATTGGCATAGTCATTGAATAAAATGATTTTTTTTAACTTTTGACAGATCTCAAGATGGTGAAGAATCTTATCAGCTGCTCGCCAACGACTGCGAAGGCGAGGGTAGCGAGAATGCTGTCACCTGTGTCCTACAGACAAGCGATACTGAAGGTATGAAGATTGTTACGTTATAATACTAATTGCAAAAAATTCATATTTAAAAAAAATCTGATATTAAAAATAATAATCTATATATATTAATACGTGAAGCAAAAACTTTGTATCCCTTTTTACGAAAATTGCGCGGACGGAGGAGTATGAAATTTCCCACACTTAGAGAATATAGAGGAGTGCACAATGCAAATTTTTTTTTTAAATATACCATAAAAGATACATTAAATCAATAAAGAAAACATTACACACACTACATACCATGTATTTGACGCACACACGCATGCATACTATTTATTGTCAAACTTTTGTTCTTGACGTCTGTTGTCAAATTGAGAATAGGTTAAATATTGTTTGTCTTTGTTAATATTTTTTATAGTGTAGCCTTGGCGAAATTTGTGATTATAGAAGTATAAAATACAATCATAATAGTGTACAAACTTACAATTCCAATTAATTATAGTCGAATTTCGACTACTACGGGACCTCTAGTAATAATAATTTCATATTTAAAAAAAAAAAAATAGACATGCCCGCTGAGTTTCTTGCCAGTTCTTCTCAGGACGGAGGCTAGTTCTTGTGAATTGGCGGTAGTTCTTTTGACGTTCAACAAGTATGTACTTTCATTTATGTTGAATAATTTTTTTTTTATTTGATTTGATTTGTTCCATCGTAGATGTATAGTTACATTACCACATCAAACTTGGTTCATTTAACGCCTTCACAGTTCTCAGATGATTATGTGGTTAGATTAAAAAACAGATTACATTAATATAGCACCTAAACGATTCGTGCACTGGTATAGTTTTGTATTCCATTGTAGGTCAGTGGTGCTCAAACTTTTTCCAACTACGACCCTTCAGTAGAGAGAAAATTTATGGCGATCCTTAGATAGGGATGGTGTGGCGTATTACGATCTGCTAAATCTTTTTTTTTTTTATTTTTTTTTTCTATTGTTTAGATGGGTGGACAAGTTCACACCCCACCTGTTGTTTAGTGGTTACTGGAGCCCATAGACACCTACAACGTATATGCGCTACCCACCTTGAGTTATAAGTTCTAAGGTCTCAAGTATCTAGTTAAACGACTGGCCCACCCTTCGAACCGAAACGCATTACTGCTTCACGGCAGAAATAGGCAGGGTGGTGGTACCTACCCGCGCGGACTCACAAGAGGTCCTACCACCAGTAATTACGCAAATTATAATTTTGCGGGTTTCATTTTTATTACACGATGTTATTCCTTCACCGTGGAAGTCAATCGTGAACATTTGTTAAGTACGTATTTCATTAGAAAAATTGGTACCCGCCTGCAGGATTCGAACACCGGTGCATCGCTCAACACGAAGGCACCGGACGTCTTATCCGTTAGGCCACGACGACTTCATACGACTTTGCCCTAAATATAAAAAAAAATTGCCGACCCCCCAAAACCTTTGGGTTGAGACCGGACCAAAATCTATTATTGATTTCTATTGTTCAGATCGCGATAACCAAGAGTACGTTATGGTGGACAGCGACAACGGTCAGGGTCCGTTGTTCTTCCTGCAGTCTGCTCTGCCCCAGGTCAACTCGCAGCAGAAAAAGGACGAGACACAAGTGGTGCATGTTACACAAGTAAGTTATACTTTATCATCCACACAACTATTAACTGGACCGGTCCAGCTTACTTCTGCTACCTCATGTCTCAAGCTGGATGACTGAGGAGGATAAGGTGGAAAAAAATTGTAATAGATATTAAAATTTTTAACTAATATTAAAAAAAAAAACATGCCCGCTGAGTTTCTTGCCAATTCTTCTCAGGACGGAGGCTAGTTCTTGTGAATTGGCGGTAGTTCTTTTGACGTTCGACAAGTATGTACTTTCATTTATTTTGAATAGAAAAAAATTAATTTGATTTGGATGCATGTTTGGCTGTTATGTTGGTAGTGTTGACTAATGTTTCAGGTCGTTATCGGAAGTGAGATAATTATAATAATTAAATAACACAACTGGTTACTCCTAGGGCCTTGAAATTGCGATACTTTAAGACAAATATTTGTTGTGTATGGAAACTAGCGACATCTTTTAGCGGATGCCCCTAAACTTATATGTTGTTAAAGTTAGGCTTTTAATTATTGTATAATTAAACACAGAAAATAAAAAATAAAAAATCACACAAGTCATTATTTGTTATAGACAAATTGATTAAATTTTATCAATTTGTGGTTTCTGAAAATTTACAAAATCCTTCATTAAATATAGGATAGGTAATATGTTACCGCCATCTACGGGAGCAATGAGAAACTAATCGAAGTGAAGCCATCTGGTGGCCGATGCCCGTAAACATTTTTGTTGAGTGCTCGAGTTACTTATCTATAACTAATTTATGTGTATTATCTATGTTATGACTACGCACAATTTTTTTTACATAACAAACTGTATGCCTACACATGATTCACGCCGTGATATCCATGAGATATGACCACTTAATGCCACATAGCACGTGAGCTCGTGCACCCGTCTCTATGATAGTCTATGTAGTGAATTGTTTTACAAGAATCACTATAATATGCTGTTTCCCTTTCAGAAGAAGGTGCCGTCTGCCACCGAGATATTGGAAAAGGCTAAAGCATTACAGAAAGTCAAGTGAGTACTGCGTCTGTAATTGATTGGCCACGTCATTGGCCATTTTGAAGTCGTCGTGACCCAAAGGATAAGACGTCCGGTGCATTCGTATGTAGCGATGCACCGGTGTTCGAATCCCGCAGGCGGGTACCAATTTTTCTAATGAAATACACGTACTTAACAAATGTTCACGATTGACTTCCACGGTGAAGGAATAACATCGTGTAATAAAAATCAAACCCGCTAAATTATAATTTTCGTAATTACTTGTGGTAGGACGTCTTGTGAGTCCGCACGGATAGGCACCACCACCCCGCCTGTTTCTGCCGTGAAGCAGTAATGCGTTTCGGTTTGAAGGGTGGGGCAGCCGTTGTGACTATACTGAGACATTCGAACTCATATCTCAAGATAGGTGGCGCATTTACGTTGTAGATGTCCATGGGCTCCAGTAACCACTTAACACCAGGTTGACTGTGAGCTCGTCCACCCATCTAAGCTATAATTTTTTTTTTTTTTAATTTTCACTAACCCTATCAGAAACTCGCGTGACGTAATGAACTCTAGGTGCCTAGTTGGCTTGGTTGACTAGTAAGCTGGATCTTGGTAAGTTTGGAATCGTATGCGAAGTATGGAGTCCGGGTCTGCTTGTTGCAGGGCCACCATAGCCCAGGCGGCTCCCCGGCGGAGGGGCCGGAAGCGGAAGAGCGACCTCCCGCCGCCCCACGAGCTGCTGGCCTCGCCCAACTTCAAGCTGTTCCTGTACGCGTGCAAGATGTGTCCCTTCAAGTGTAACTCCATCAAGGAAATGTCAGAGCATAAGGTAGGGCCGATATTGTTTTGTGAACACACCAAGTAGTGATTTAAATTTGTGTTGGTTTTATTTTTTGTTGCTTATATGAGTGGACGAGCTCACAGCCCACCTGATGTTAAGTAGTTACTGGAGCCCATAGACATGTACAACGTAAATGCGCCACCCACATCGAGATATAAGTTCTAAGGTCCCAGTATAGTTATAACGGCTGCCCCGCCCTTCAAACCGAAACTCATTACTGCTTCACGGCAGAAATAGGCAGGGTGGTGGTACCCACCCGCGCGGACTCACAAGAGGTCCTACCACCAGTAATTGCGCAAATTGTAATTTTGCGGGTTTCATTTTTATTACTACATTTAAAATATGCAGTATATAAATTCTCAACTATTTATTTAAATAGGAAGTATTTCTGTCCTTCTTTTTTTTACCTACCTATGCTGATAGCCTTGAGAGGCTATTTCAGCTTCGCCCTAACATGTAGGTGAGCTCACGGGGCTCAAACCGGAGTGTTGCTAACACTGGCCCTAGCAAGATTGGTTGAGTAATGTTGTTGTTGTTTTTTTTTTATGATTGAAGTACTACTGGTGGCCCGGAGGTTTTTCCAGTTTCACCAGGACAGGTGGGCGAGCAAAGGCTCAGCCAGGAGGGGTGGGATTTGCTAACAGCTACCCGAGCGCCTCCGAAGGAGACCTAACAGCTCAAGAGCGGCTGCTTCGCGAATGAATCTACCACCGGATCGGAATCGCGACCCGCTGAGAAGATCCGGCGAGAAACTCAGCGAGCTGATTCATGGGTTAGGTTGCACGGCGAACTCTTTGTCGAGTTCGACGAGTACGGTTACCGGGGTCCCTAAGCCTGCTCCTAGTGTTAGAGCTGAAGGCGTCTAATGCAAAGGTTATTGGATCTGATGGATCCGTAAGGACGTGTCTAGGGCGTCGACGGCGACTGGCTCCTGCGTGATCAGGATTCGGGGGTAATGTAGTGTCTGCGTGCGTGCAGGCGGCGATCCACGGCGCGGCGCGGGCGCGGGGCGGGGGGCGCGGCGCCGCCGTCACGCTGCAGTGCGCGCGCTGTCCGCTGCTGGCCGACACGCACACGCAGGTACACTCATTTTTCGATACGTTTTTATTAGCATTAGCACTTGTGAGCTAGGGGACAGAGAGCAGCAGCTGAGGGGAGAGAGCGGCGAGTCAAGCGTATTGGTCACCGTGCAGAAGTCGTATTATTAATACGCTTTTATTAGCTTCAGACGTATGTATGTATGTACGTAACGGAATCTTTGAATATGATTCTGACCCCCTTCAAAACGTCGGATTAACTCGAAATTTAGCATAATTATTAAGGACCGATGACAATTCAACATTTAAAAAATATTGAAATCAACTAAAAAATAAATAATAGTTTAAAAAACTAACAAAAAATACGCTTTTATAGAAAATCTAACTAAAAAAATAGAAAATAAATTTTAATAAATTTGAATTGAAAATAGTGTAAGAAAAAATGATTTTATTGTAAAAAAAAGCGTTTCTATTTTTTAGTGGGATTTTCTATAAAAGCATAATTTTTTTTTTTTTAAACTAATATTTATTCGAAGTGAAACTTCTAATGCGACTTCCGACAAGGTTGCGTTAAACTTTGAACGCTCCTGGGGAGGGGGGATAGAAAGAGACAGAGCGAGAGTGAATGCGTGGCACTCGAACGCACGCGCGTAGTATATCTGCTACAGGCCAGCGCGAGCGTTAGCAACGAGTAACATCCAATAAATTAATGAAGTATTTAAAAAAATATATTAATTTATTTATTTTACAATCTATAATTTAAACTATATATAATATAAACGTTGAAGATGTCGCATCTCTTATATACACCACTAGCGACGCGCCCTCGCTTCGCTTCGGAAACATTAAAACACACATGAAACCAAAAAATAAAAAAATAAATAAAAAAAAGTAGCCTATGTTCATCAGGGACAATGTCGGCTTGTAATGGAAAAAGAATTTTTCAAATCGGTCCAGTAGTTTCGGAGTCTATTCGAAACAAACAAACAAACAAATCTTTCCTCTTTATAATATTAGTATAGATTCCCTATTACAAGAGCAATTTGATTTAAGGATGAAAGATGAAGAAAACCACAGTACTACACATCGAAAAGAAGTTTCACTTCATTCACGTGCACCAAGTTGCATGCGCACCGTTTATTTCTTTTCCCCTACCTGTGCTGATAGCCTTAAGAGGCTATATCAGCGTTGCCCTAGCGTGTAGGTGAGCTCTCGGGGCTCAAACCAGAGGTGTTGCTAATACTGGCCCTAGCAAGAACAGTGCTTTGCACAATCTACCACCGGATCGGAAACGCGACCCACTGAGAAGATCCGGCCAGAAACTCAGTGGGCTGTGTCTATGGGTTAATTTACTCGCTGTACCCGGATTCGGCGAGGACGGTGACCGGGACACAAGTGCGCGCAGTACATTGCTCGCCCGTTATCTATTTCAAAAAAATGGGTACACAAAAAGCACAGCCCACTAAGTTTCAAGTTTAACAATATTTGCTATGTGTATGTGCATTACCATAATTCTCATGTTGTATTTGTTATTTTAGCTGTTCTACACACACACACTCATCACTTTTAATTAATATTCTCATAATCCTCTCGCAGGTCTGCTGGAAGAGATTTCTTAAAGAAATATGCAGTGCCTTTGTACATAATTTTCCTATTACTCTGTACTGTGTCTTCTTTTTGTGTGTACATAAATAAATAAATAACTTTCTCGCCGGTTCTTCTCAGCGGATCGCGTTTCTGATTCGATGGTAGATCCTGCGAAGCACTGCTCTTGTTAGGGCTAGTGTTAGCAAGCTCTCTCAGATTGAGCCCGTGAGCTCACCCACCGTCCGCGCGTAGCTGGATTAACCTCATAGGCTATCAAACAAAAATGGAGTTACGAACCCTTCAAAGACCTCCGTGTTATTGTTTCAGCTCGCGAAGCACGTGCAGGAAGCGCACTGCACGACCGCCCCGGGTAAATATATATCAGTTGTGTGTTACGTTTCGTAGGGTAGTTTTTTTTTTTTTCGTTGTTATTCGGAACTGAAGTCTCGATCTACTGACGGTAGGATCTGAGTCCGCACGGGTAGGTACCATCCTGCCTAAAGTAGTAATGTATTTCGGTTCGAAGCCGTTGTCACTATACTGAGACCATAGAACTCATATCTCGAAGTGAGTGGCGGCATTTACGTTGTAGATGTCTATGGGCTCCGGTAACCACTTAACATCAGCCATAAAAATAAAAAACCTAAAGTGATGACAGTTGCCTCGCAATGTATAGCACCGTGAGGTCATTGACTCCGTGACTAGCCTCGTCCTCAGTTTGTTTTCCATTGCGCGCATTGTAAGAGATCGTTGTACGTACACAGAGACGATACGCTTGAACACTGAAGAGGTGGAGGCGGCCGACGTGCTGGTGTGCGGTGCGTGCGGGTTCGAGTCCAGCTCGAGACACGACTTCAGGCGGCACATCGAGGACGAGCACGGAGTCAACACGTGCTGATAGAGACGCGCGCCGGGAGCCCGCGAACCGCTGCACGACGCCGCGAGGACAACTAACATGTAACCCTGCCTCCGATGACCCTATTATCCATTATATGGGTGGACGAGCTCACAGCCCACCTGGTGTTAAGTGTTTACCGGAGCACATAGACATCTACGACATAAATGCCGCCACGTACCTTGAGATATAAGTTCTAATGTCTCAGTATAGTTACGGCTGCCCCGCCCTTCAAACCGAAACGCATTACTGCTTCACGGCAGAAATAGGCGGGGTGGTGGTACCTACCCGCGCTGATTCACAAGAGGTCCTACCACCTTCGGAAATAAAAATGGTCAAACGGGAAACATCGTACTGATCTTAACATTAAAATTAGTGTGGTGTGGTCCACGGTCCGCAACGCCAGCGAGCTGTGCCCCTAAAGCATTTACATTTGAACGCGTTTTTGAATCTGGAGTTAGGGAAAAGAAACTGTTGTATGATGTACAGAAAATGATTCGTTTGCATTTTATGAATATATTTTGTAATTGCTTTTATTTTTAATTGTCATTTTCTCGGTATCCGTCGATAACGGAATCTTATTGTTTAGTGAACGTTAGTCATCTATATATTAATACGTGAAGCAAAAACTTTGTATCCCTTTTTACGAAAATTGCGCGGACGGAGGAGTATGAAATTTTCTACACTTATAGAGAATATAGAGAAGAAGTGCACAATGCTAATATTTTTTTTAAATAATACATAAAATATACATTAAATCAATAAAGAAAACGTTACACACACTACATACCATGTATTTGACGCACACACGCATGCATACATTTATTGTCAAACTTTTGTTCTTGACGTCTGTGGTCAAATTGAGAATAGATTAAATATTGTTTGTCTTTGTTAGTATTTTTTATAGTGTAGTTTTGGCGAAATTTGTGTTTATAGAAGTATAAAATACAATCATAATAGTGTACAAACTTACAATTCCAATTAATTATAGTCGAATTTCGACTACTACGGGACCTCTACTTTACAGAAATACCAAAAAAAAACGATTTTCGGTATAAAATTCGGATCTCTAATATTACTTTCACATATCGTCATCTCGCATTAAAACTGTATAATCTAAAAAACTTACAAATTTTACAGGAGAGTGTTTTAAAGGTTTAACATGTAATGTCCATATATATAAAAATGAATTGCTGTTCGTTAGTCTCGCTAAAACTCGAGAACGGCCGGACCGATTTGGCTAATTTTTTTGTCTTGAATTATTTGTGAAAGTCCAAAGAAGGTTTAAAATGTAAATAAATATGAAAATGTTCGGAATTAAATAAAAATAACAATTTTGTTTTTCCTTTGATGTGTCCCCCGTCGGACGGATTCCTTTTGTTTGTTTTAAGTTTATTTTATACAAAAGTTTAGGTATTTTATTTATCGATTGAGGCACTAAGTACGAAGTCTACCTTGTCAGCTAGTATAGAATATTAATCATAATTGCAGCTGGTATTTTTTTATTTTTTACCAGTCACATTATCTGTCTTTTAAAGTAAGATAAAATTATGTATTAATTTTTTTAATAGTAGTCAAAACATAGGTAAAGTAAAAAAAAAAACAAAAACTAAACTACGCTCTTTTGACAGTATTTCTTTATTTGTACACACAGTTAATACAGTAATTACGATAAGATATAAAAAATGGCGAGCTTAACTCCAAAATTGAGCTATCTACCAGCTAACCGTTCTTAAAGAAGGAAAGCTTTACATGAGTATTTATGAGTTATTAATACTGGTGATACCTAAATGTTTACGCATATTAACTCAATTTCGAATATTTTTGGAAATTGTACACTTTTAATGCGAAAAGGCGATATATTCATTTTGTAAGCCACCTCTAGCTGTATGTATATCTGTGTCGGATGAGGGCAATAGCGGCGGCCTTAGTCCGGAGAACATATCGACGCTTGTAAGGCAAACGTGACTAAGCAATAATGCGTGAAATTTACAGTAGACTAATTTAAACTTGAAATAGGCATAGTTGCGGTAGGCAGCGGCTTGGCTCTGCACCTGGCATTGCTGAAGTCCATGGGCGACGGTAACCACTCACCATCAGGTGGGCCGTATGCTCGTCTGCCTACAACGGGCAATAAAAAAAAAAGAAATACCTGAAAAAAAATCTATTTTAACGAATCTAGCTGTAGGATTGAAATGACTTTAATAGACCTAGAAATATATATTTTTTTGCGCATCGAATACGGTTATTGCCTATCATTTATGTACAAAGCAGTTATTGTCGCTTAGTCACGTTTGCCTCTCAAGCGTCGATATGTACCCAGCGTATGTATCGAGAAAGAAACAGTGTATCCTAAAAAACAATAGTTTATTCGACAATTGATCAACTCCAGGCTGGTGGTCCCTAGCACCATGCTTACACGTCGGTCGGACTCCGGCGAAATGTATATGTATATCTATAGGCTTAAAAGACTCGTTACTAGGCCATAAAATCTTAGAAAAAAAACTATATGTTCATGTATATCTATGTAATCGCTCAAAATGAAACAAAGCCACTGGACGTAGCTTCGCGGGATCATCAAAAAAGTCCACTGAAAAAGTCTCTGTAAATAACCAATATTTTACTGAGATTATATTTCATCCCACATCATCTCATTTAATTTCATGTCAATTGATTATTGTTCCAAATTAATCAACTTCATTTCATTTCATATTATAATTTTTTTCATAAAAAAATAATAATAGTTTAGGCTGCATGGTATGATACCTTTGCCTTTCCATTTGGAATAAATAATAGTTTAAAAAAACTAAAAAACACGCTTTAAATAAAATTCAACTAAAAATATAGAAAATAAATTTTAATAAATTTAAATTGAAAATAGTGTAAAAGAATATATTTATTATTGTAAAAAAAACGTGGAGTGCTTTTAAAGATATTATTGAAATAATAATTCTTCTACTCATATCTGTCAGAAAAATATTAATAATTAATAACACCATGCACCCCATGTGTAAAAATAGAACTTCTACATACTCTATGTAATTACTCAATGTCATTTTGACAGGCTTCAAGATGTCCGATTGGGATTTTTTGGCGGGAACGCTAAGAGCGAAATCGTGTGTGAAATGTTTTACTTTTTCATATTAGTGATTTTTCAAGTTTAACATTATGTAACAACAGTGGCTTATTACACTAGATTTACCAGACCAGTCATTTTGACTGGTCGTGCAACTTCAATTCAAAATTACTACTACATTAAATATTTGCTTTCCAAATTGATGTTATAACTTTTGTAGGTATAAGTAGAGAATACATTTTATGAACTTAATTTTACTTTATATAATGTTAGTAACAAATATATTTTTTGTTATAACTATTTATACCAGAACCAGTCAAAATGACTGGTGCATGTTTCTAGGAAGAAATGTATGATTTCGGGAGAATCATGAGACCGTGAAAATACAAATAGTGCCCATGCTTCTTTTGTTCATTACGTTATCGTTATCGAGCCGATTTAGGCGATTACGGTAACTATACGATTTTTTTACGAGTACTTAGTCCAAGCGATCTCCAAACGTAATCATTCATCTTTACCCATACAGTGACACGTAATAAACATTTATGAGTATTTGAAAAATATTCAAATATATGTTCTTCAGCAAGTAGCCTGCATATCCTTAGCCCCTAAAAATGTCAAAACGAAAATTTGTACAGAGCTAGAAGCCTCTCGAGTTTTGGGGAAAACCTGGATAATCACGCAAGAAAAATTGAAGGCATTTCTTGCAATATTGTACGCACGTGGGGCATACGAAGGAAATACTTTGAGACTTCAATATTTGTGGAATAAAAAATGGGGACCATCATTTTTTTCTAGCACTATGAGTAGACGAGATTTTACAGATATTTTACGATACATTCGGTTCGATAAAAGAAATCAGAGGAGTCAACGTTTGCAAACAGACAAGTTCGCTTTAGTCTCAGCAGTTTGGGATAAATTTATTGAAAACAGTCAAAATTGCTTCAAACCGGGAGCTTCTATTACTGTGGATGAGCAACTTTTTCCAACGAAGGCCAGATGCAGATTTACTCAGTATATGCCAAACAAACCCCATAAATTTGGCATCAAATTTTGGTTAGCGTCTGATGTAGAAACAAAATATGTGGTAAATGGCTTTCCATATTTAGGAAAAGACGAGACTCGAAATGCATCAACTCCCCTAAGCGAATTTGTCGTAATGAAACTTCTTGAACCATACACCATGAAGGGTAGAACTGTAACAACTGATAATTTTTTTACAAGTATTCCTTTGGCGTTGAAATTACGATCTAAAAACACTTCGTTACTTGGAACAATACGCGCAAACAAGAGGGAACTGCCGAAAATTTGCAAACTGAAAAAAGACAGCATGGCACGTTTCTCGACGTTGTTGTACCAATCTAATGGATGCACACTTACTGTTTATAAGAGCAAACCAAATAAAAAAGTACTTTTACTAAGTACAAAACATAAAAACATCAAAATTGATAAAGCAACTAAAAAATACCTGAAACTGTATTGTTTTATAATAAAACTAAATTTGGCGTCGATGTGACTGATCAAATGGCACGAAAATATACGGTGAAGTCTGATTGCAGAAGGTGGCCACTTCAAGTGTTTTTCAATATTTTAGATTTAGCCGGAATAAATAGCTGGATATTATACAAAAACACAACAGGAGAAAATATCTCACGGAAAGACTTTCTGTTTCGATTAGCAGAAGAACTTGCTTCAGAATATCAGACTTCAAGGCAAAAACCACACCAAGCTGATATATCAACTACCGCTGGCACGGATTCTGTGCGCAAATGGTGTCAAATAGGATATTGCAATAACAATAAGACTACAAATATTTGCAATAAATGCAAGAAAAGTCTATGCGGAAAGTGTACAAAAAGCAAAATCTACATCTGTAGAAATTGTGAGCGATAAACTATAAAAATTGAGTGTTTTGTTATTTGACAATGTCCATAAATCCATTTTTGTATAAAAATTAATATTGTTGAATTCTTTTTACCATTTTTTAAGAGTGAATAAAGACTGGAAACTCAGTTAAGCATTTTTTTATACACCAGTCATATTGACTGGTTATGGTAGAAATACGTATATTTAAATGGCTGGTAAATCTAGTGTTACTGTTTAGTCTCTGTTTAGTCCTACAAATGTAGGAAAATGAAACAAAGTCGCCGGATGTACCTTTCGGACTCTTCCATAAAGTCCACTAGTCTTTTTTATTGCTTTTGTAGGCAGACGAGCATCCGGCCCACCTGATGGTTAGTGGTATCGTCGCCAATGGACGTCAGCAATGCCAGGGTACAAAGCCAAGCTGCTGTCTACAAGTCTATAAATAACCGGCTTTTTACCGAGACAATATTTAATCCCATCAAATCTCGTTCCATTTAATTTCATCCCAGTCGATTATATTCTCAAATAAATCAACTTTTTTCGTTCCACTCCATATCATTTTAAACAGATTATCCAAAATATTAGGCCGCATGGTGTGATACCTTCGCTTTTCCAGTTGGAAAAATGGAACTAATACCTATGTATACCTATTGTCAGATTAACTTTACAATTTGCTCATGCGTTTAGGGTTAATGAATATTATTATAACTTCATTAGATCCGACCTAGCCCTTCTTTGCATGTTTTTTTTTTTATTTTGTAAAATAAATCAGCCTGGTGTAATTGATGCTCTATAATTAAGGGAAAAATGATCTAAAAAATTCTAGTGTAAATATTTAATATGAAAATAGTAAAAAATTAATGTGATGAAAATTTACATCATTACGCAATGCCACATGTTTAGCTCAGTACTAAATAAATAAAAAATAGAATATGTTTGTACATTCTTTATTCTTGATGATAATTTTAAAGCTTTTATTATTTTTATTATGACACAAGTAAACTTTGCATTTCCCGCATGATATTGTGGAACATCCTTTACATTTGGGGTATTTGCACCTAAGTGACCCACCGACTGTTGGCCAACGCTCAAGACTATCTTTCCTTAGATCTTTCAGTGGCGGAGGGACAGGAGAATCTTTTCTTTTTTTTGTCAGCAATTCTTCAAGGATGCTGCTACTGGGACGCGCCCTTTTAACATCTTTAGTGGTTCCCTTGTATGACAAAAGCCAATTCATTTCTAAATTGACGCATTGTAAGAAGACTTTTGAGATTCAACCCTTTCCTGAGCATTTTTTTATAGAAATCCAAGAGCTTATTAAAATAAAATAAAATAAATAAAAATAAAAAATAAAAAAAATAAAAAAGCCTTTATTGCTGTTCTTATTTTTACAAACTATATCAAATTACTTAAACATGCCAAAACTTAAATACTAAGTTCCTTATGGAATTAAATTAAATATCGGCAAACGATGGTTGTGGTATCGCAGCTTGTCCTTCGACAAAGGCCTCCTCTAAAGATTTCCACTGTGTCCTGTCCTTTGCTGTACGCGTCCATGTAGTACCAGCTATTTTTATAATGTCGTCCTCCCATCTTTTAGTCTGTCTACCTCTATTCCTTTTACCATCTCGTGGATACCATTCAGTTATTAAACTGGTCCATTTCTCCTTTTTCTCTCTGATCATATGTCCAGACCATCGCCATTTTAGCTGTTTGTAAGTTGTGTATGCGTTCTTAAAGTTTGTCTTGCTCTTTATGTCTTTTAGTTTTATTCGGTCTTTTCTTTTTACGCCTATTGTACTTCTCTCTATTCCGTTTTGACAAATTTTTAATTTGTTTGATAGTTCTTCTGTCAACGCCCAAGTTTGACACCCGTACAGTAAGCATGGAAGAATACACATATTAAATACTTTTCTCTTTTGTTTTATAGGCATGTCTTTATTTTTCATTACTTCGCTTAGCGACCAGAACCGTTTCCAGGTATTAGCAATTCTTCTTTCTATTTCCTTTTGCATGCAGTCTTCTTGAGATATAAGTTGTCCAAGATATATATATTCTTGTACATATTCTATTACCTCGTCATTTATTTTTATTTCTATATTTGTAGAATTTGACATTATTTTAGTTTTTGTTAAGTTCATTGACAGGCCTGCTTTAATACTTTCATTCGATAGCTGTTGCAACATGCTTTCCAGAGTTTTTGGGCAATCCGAAAACAAAATAATGTCGTCTGCAAAGCGAAGATGACTTAGATTTTCACCATTTATATTTAGTCCCTTTGTCCATTTTAGGTTCCTAAATATCATTTCAAGAACGGCTGAAAATAATTTTGGTGATATAGGGTCTCCTTGGCGTACACCTCTTTTAATAGGGAATTCGTCTCCTGCTTAGAATAATTACACATAGAACGATAGTTCTCTTCAAAGCGGTCTGTCAAAAGCGAGGCAAGAATATAATCTATGTGTGCGTAAGGTACTTGTATTTACGCTCGACGAAACGCACACAGTGAAAAAAATTATGTTGCCAATTTCTCTAAAAACAGGGAAGTTGAAACTATTACTTGTGATCACAGAACAAATGTGATTATTAGATTTCGCCTTTTATTTATTTGGAACTCATCAATTATTACTGCTGAACTGATGACAAGGCCCATAGATCCCCTAAACGATTAGGAGTTAAATATAAGTGCAATTCGTCTATCGAAACTGCTTGGTAGTGACCCGTTTTGTTAAAATCCTAAATAATCTAACGTACCTATTTACCGGAATACACGAATATTGCCTGCATGATGAAAATAAAACTTTTATACAAGAGAAAGAAAAACAAATAACAAGTATAATTATTTATTTCAGTACCCTTGTAACAGCTGGAACTGTTTTCTGAACAATTGTCGCTTTGATGATAGGAAGGAAACCTAAAACCAAACCAAAACATAAAATTACATATTATTATTATTATAAGTATGCGAGCTTGTTGTGTTTTTGTCTGTTTCCTTATTAATCAATTTAATTTAATAAAAAAAAAGCGCTTTTAATTACCTAATTGAGACGTGTTTCACTTTTAATTAAACAACAAAATGTGTGAGAATATTTCCCCGTGTTGGCAACATTTTCATAAACTATGGCATTACAAATTATTGAAATTTATTTTTCATTTTGATTAATGTTTTACGTAAAAATATACGTTCAAACGCATTACTTACCCGTGAAATGTAATGTTACTATCTTTCTTGTGTTTTTCCGATGTAGTATGACATCCGTTCATTGAACAAATCGTCATTTTTAATAAAAATTTCGGGAGTACTTTTCAATACGACACGTCTTTGAGCACTGACGGGCCGAATAATGCACTTAGCCAATATGGCTAGGTTTGAGTTGCCTCACTTTACGGAGGCGGACTCGGTTTCTATGTGTAATTATTCTAAGGTCTCCTGTCGATTCTAGCTTCACTCGAGCAGTGCTTTTTGTGTAGATATTTTTAAGTATTCTAATGTATTTTGTTTCGACGCCTTGTGCTTCAAGTGCGTTCCAAATAAAACTGTGTTCTAATGTGTCGAAGCTTTGTTAAAGTCAATGAACCCCAGGTAGTAAGTTTTGTTATATTCTTTAAATTTTTGTAGTATCTGTCTCAAAGCGTGAATGTGATCTATAGTTGAAAAATGTCTACGGAATCCAGCTTGTTCTTTGGGCTGATTTTCTTCAAGGGTATTTGTAATTCTAGAAAGTATAATTTTTGAAAAAACCTTGTATATATTCGACATCAGGCTAATGGGCCTATAATTTCCTATGTCTCCTTTGTCGCCTTTTTTATGGAGCAATATAATTGTTGATTTAGTCCAATCATCGGGGATGTTTTCCGTGTTAAGTATTTCATTAAATATATCCGTAAGCTTTGGAGCAATCAGCTTATTAAGGCAAGGTCAAATAAATGAAAAAAATACGCAGGTACCATTTTTTAGGCCTCATAGTAATATAATTTCTGCCCAAAAAGCTATCCATGAGGTCAACTCCTCCCATCTGCTTATTATATTCTTGGACAATAAACGGGCAAGTGATGTAATTTTTTTCTTTTTTTGATTTGTCATATCTGTTGACTTTAGTCACAGGCAATGCTCCAGCATAAGTAGATAACAAGGTTACTTTATCTTTCCAAGCTACACAGATATATCTATACCATCAAGCACAGAAACACTTTCTTTATAACTACCTCTGGGCACTGATTTCTTCATGAAATTTTTTTTTTCAGGTAATTTGTTATTTGGTATCCTGTCTAGTTGTACAGTCCCCACTGTGTGAATTCCTGCTTTAGCTAGGAAATATACTAATGGAAAAGAGGTGTAAAAATTATCAAAGTATATGATGTGGTTTATCTTTATTTGCACTCCCCAAAGCAAACTGTTATTTTGGTATCCTGTTAATATGTACAGTCCCCACTATGTGAATTCCTGCTTTAGCTAGGAAATATACTAATGGAAAAGAGGTGTAAAAATTATCAAAGTATATGATGTGGTTTATCTTTCTTTGCACTATCCAAAGCAAACGTACCACTACATTTCCGGTTCCACCGAGATCTGATTCATCTGGGAGTTTATCTGTAAAGCCTTGTCCAGAATATATCTCAAATTTGTGGGCATAGCCCATCAAATCGCAAAGCACATACAATTTAAAACCCCATTTATGGGGCTTATTGGGTAAATATAGCTTCAGAAAGTGCCCTATTTTTGTAGAACACATCTGTTCATCCACGCTTAGTCTTTGATTCATTGGCACTGTAGCAAACCTTTCATTGAAGTGCTGGATTACGGGGCGGATTTTAAATAGTCTGTCATATTCTGAATAGGTTCGTGTAGTTCATTGTTGTTAAAATGTAATAATAACTTTATTTTCTCAAATTTGGTCAGTGGCATGTTGAAGAAATTGGGTCATAATCAAACCTAGGTGACCAGTATGATCTTTTGTGTACTGAGAGGTATAACAAAATGCCTAAGAACTTATATAAATCATATTCTGTATATGTTGTAGATGAACCGGGATTGATTGGTATAATATATAAATTTGTCTGCTCCACTAAACTATTGATGAAATTTTTTGTGATGAAATGGTTGAAACATTGATATGGGGTTTCCAGGTTTGATTAATCATCTGGAGTAGCCGAACTCTCCAAGAAAGTAATTTTATTTGTGTCATAGACCAGATGGCGTTTTTTCAATATCAAGTTTCTTTTGTCAAAAAAAAAATCAGTTTTTGATGAAGATGAAGATTGCAAATTGGATGATGATGTGTGAGAGAGTTCCATTTCTTCTGGGTCTAGAAGAGGAAGATCAATATTAGCACTTTCATTCTACCGTCATCTGCATCATTATCATCAATTTCGTCCTGCAACACTCATACAATATTATCAGTATTGTTGTGTTCATCCTCGGAATCATGGNACATCATTATGCAATGCCACATGTTTAGCTCAGTACTAAATAAATAAAAAATAGAATATGTTTGTACATTCTTTATTCTTGATGATAATTTAAAAAGCAATTATTATTTTTATTAAGACACAAGTTAACTTTGCATTTCCCACATGATATTGTGGAATATCCTTTACATTTGGGGTATTTGCACCTAAGTGACCCACCGACTGTTGGCCAGTGCTCAAAACCATCTTTCCTTAGATCTTTCGGTGGCGGAGGAGCTGGAGAACCTTTTCTTTTTTTTGTCAGCAATTTTTCTTCAAGGATGCTGCTGCTGGGACGCCCCCTTTTAACATCTTTAGTGGTTCCCTTGTTGCATAAGACAAAGGCCAATTCATTTCTAAATTGGCTCATTGTAAGAAGACTCTTTTGAGATTCATCCCTTTCCTGAGCATTTTTTTTATAGATAATCCAAGAGTTTATTATGGCAAGGTCAAATAAATGAAAAAAAATACGCAGGTACCATTTTTTAGACCTCATAGTAATATGATTTCTGCCCAAAAAGCTATCCATGAGGTCAACTCCCCCCATATGTTTATTATATTCTTGGACAATAAACGGGCAAGTGATGTCCATTTTTTCTTTTTTTGATTTGTCATATCTGTTGACTTTAGTCACAGGCAATGCTCCAGCATAAGTAGATAACAAAGTTACTACCTTATTATCTTTCCAAGCTACACATGACATATCTATATCATCAAGCACAGAAACTCTCTCTTCATAACTACCTCTGGGCACTGATTTCTTCATGAAATCTTTTTTTTCAGGTAATTTATTATTTGGTATTCTGTTTAGTTGTACTGTCCCCACTGTATGAATTCCTGCCTTAGCTAGGAAATATACTAATGGCAAAGAAGTGTAAAAATTGTCAAAGTATATGATGTGGTTTATCTTTCTTGGCACTCCCCGAAGCAAACGTACCACTACATTACCAGTTGCACCGAGATCTGGTTCATCTGGGAGTTTATCTGAACAGCCTTGTCCAGAATATATCTCAAATTTGTGGGCATAGCCCATCAAATCGCAAAGCACATACAATTTAAAACCCCATTTATGGGGCTTATTGGGTAAGTATTGCTTCAGAAAGTGCCCTATTTTTGTAGAACACATCTGTTCATCCACGCTTAGTCTTTGGTTCATTGGCACTGTAGCAAACCTTTCATTGAAATGCTGGATTACAGGGCGGATTTTAAATAGTCTGTCATGTTCTGGGTGACCTATAGGTTTGTGTAGTTCATTGTTGTTAAAATGTAATGATAACTTTATTTTCTCAAATTTGTTCAGTGGCATTGTTGAAGAAATTAGGTCATAACCAAACCTAGGTGACCAGTATGATCTTGTGCTAGGATATTTTTGTACTGACATGTATAACAAAATGCCTAAGAACTTATATAAATCATATTCTGTATATGTTGTAGTTGAACTGGGATTGCTTTGTATAATATATAAATTTGTCTGTTCCACTAAACTATTGATGAAATCTTTTGTGATGAAATGGTTGAAGCATTGATATGGGGTTTCCAGGTTTGATAAATCATCTGGAGTAGCAGAACTCCCCAAGAAAGTAATTTTATTTGTGTCATACACCAGATTGCGTTTTTTCCATATCAAGTTTCTTTTTTCAAATGAAAAATCAGTTTTTGATGAAGATGAAGACTGCAAATTGGATGATGATGTGTGAGTGGGTTCCATTTCTTCTGGGTCTAGAAGAGGAAGATCAATATCAGCACTTTCCTTTTCACCGTCATCTGAATCATTATCATTAATTTCGTCCTGCAACAGTCGTACAATCTCATCAGTATTGTGGTGTTCATCCTCGGAATCATGGTCTTCAAGGCTGTCTTCCGAGAGCCAACCATCTTCTAACTGATGCAGATAAAGTTCGATTTCCTCATCTTTCAAGTATTTCTAGAAAAGCAAAACAAAATAAACTTATAGTACAAACATTTTCGCCATACATTACAAGTGAGGCAACTGCATAGAGATGTAAATTTCTGTCATATAGTTTTGAGAAATTTATTCAGAGTATTTCAATATAAATTGTACATAAAATAACAGAAACACAGAAACAAACCTTATTTCCACTCATTATCACTTTTTATAGCAGATAAATCTCACTTTAGTTTCCTAGAACAATTTATAAACTCGGTCGTTTTCTCCAGTAACAACAAACAGCGGAATGACAAGTTCAAATCCTGGTAAATAACAGTGACGTTGGCTTTTGCTTTGACAGCTACGTTTCGTTTTACACTACGGCGTTGTAATAAGTTGCCAGCAGCAACAAATTTAAATTACAGAAGTTTTGTGTACCTTTTTAACGGCATTAAATGTTATGATGGAAATTTCCATCATCATGCAAAGAAGGGTTAACCCTTCTTTGCATAATTTTTTTTTATTTTGTAAAATAAATCGGGCTGGTGTAATTGATGATCTATAATAAGGGAAAAATAATCTAAAAAATCCTAGTGTAAATATATAATATGAAAATAGTAAAAAATAATATGATGGAAATTTACATCATTATGCAATGCCACATGTTTAGCTCAGTACTAAATAAATAAAAAATAGAATATGTTTGTACATTCTTTATTCTTGATGATAATTTAAAAAGCAATTATTATTTTTATTAAGACACAAGTTAACTTTGCATTTCCCACATGATATTGTGGAATATCCTTTACATTTGGGGTATTTGCACNTGAAGTTTGATGTCCACATCTTTCAAGTATTTCTAGAAAAGCAAAATAAAATAAACTTATAATAGGTACAAACATTTTCGCCATACATTACAAGTGAGGCAACTGCATAGTGATGTAAATTTCTGTCACATAGTTTTGAGAAATTTATTCAGAGTATTTCAATTGAAATTGTACATAAAATAACAGAAACACGGAAACAAACCTTACTTCCACTCATTATCACTTTTTATAGCAGACTAGCGACCCGCCCTCGCTTCGCTTCTTATTGATAAGCGAAGCCCGCCATGTTGAGCGCGCTACGATTATAACTGCGGGTGACGCCGTGGGGCGAAGCTGGTCTAAAAAAAGTAGCCTAAGTTACTCCTTATATCATCAGCTATCTATCAGTGAAAGTCTCCTCAAAATCGGTCCAGCCGTTCCAGAGATTAGCCGGAACAAACAGACAGACAGACAGATAGACAGACAGACAAAAATTGTAAAAAATGTTATTTTGGTGTATGTACCGTATATATGCATGTAGTAAAAAGAGGCTATTTTTATATTACAAACAGACACTCTAGTTAATTCCTTCCTAATAATTTCCTAAAATAATTTATAAACTCCGCCGTTTTTTCCGGTCACAACAAACAGCGGAATGACAAGTTCAAATCCTGGTAATTAACAGTGGCGTTAGCTTTTGTTTTGACATCTGCGTTTCGATTTACACTACGGCGTTGTAAAAAGTTGCCAGCAGCAACAAATTTAAACTACACTGGTTTTGTATACCCTTTTACCGGCATTAAATGTTATGATGGAAATTTCCATCATCACGCAAAGAAGGGCTAGTATTACTGATTAAGATACCGTAGTACATCATTATTTTCTTTTAACATTTTAAATAAATCAAATCTAGTTTCACTGTTTTCTCAGAATAGAGTAATCGCCCTTATAACACGGTACTCTTATAACGCATTTTCGTATTACGCGATTTCAATCCTTTGTATAACACGGTGATTTCACATTTTATACTAATGCTGTACTGTCAAATTTATAATGATTTCATACCTAATTAATTTCGCGTACCTTTGCACATTCGTTTCAATTTTGTTGTTATAAAATTAAATTAACTAGAGTTCCCACAGTAGTCGAAATTCGACTATAATTAATTGGAATTGTAAGTTTGTACACTATTATGATTGTATTTTATACTTCTATAATCACAAATTTCGCCAAGGCTACACTATAAAAAATATTAACAAAGACAAACAACATTTAACTATTCTCAATTTGACAACAGACGTCAAGAACAAAAGTTTGACAATAAATAGTATGCATGCGTGTGTGCGTCAGATACATGGTATGTAGTGTGTGTAATGTTTTCTTTATTGATTTAATGTATCTTTTATGCATTATTTAAAAAAAATATTAGCATTGTGCACTTCTTCTCTATATTCTCTATAAGTGTGGAAAATTTCATACTCCTCCGTCCGCGCAATTTTCGTAAAAAGGGATACAAAGTTTTTGCTTCACGTATTAATATATAGATTTATTAAATTTGTGTTCCCGAACTTCTGAATTGTAAAAATATTGGTTATATTCTATTATATTTGTATATAACGCGTTATATGCGGTCATACAAGCGCGTTACGCGAGATTACTCCTACAACGCGCTTCCTATAACGCTGAACCAATCAACCGTGTTATAGGAGGGATTAGTCTTTAATTTGTTCAATTCGTTTCGAAGCGTTAGAGAAGCATTGTATAGTTAAATCAATTGGAGAATATATCTGTGTGCTTAGTGCGAGTTTCTTAGCGTTCTCGATAGCGTACGAGTTAGCCCAATTTTGTATGCAGTTGGAACAGCGCCCCTAGCGGCAAACGTAGGCAAACGATCCCATTCCATACAAATATGAGCTAACTCGTCGTGGAAGTCGTCGTGGCCTAAAGGATAAGACGTCCGGTGCATTCGTATCGAGCGATGCACCGGTGTTCGAATCTCGCTGGCGGGTACCAATTTTTCTAATGAAATACGTACTCAACAAATGTTCACGATTGACTTTCACGGTGAAGGAATAACATCGTGCAATAAAAATCAAACCCGCAAAATTATAATTTGCGTAATTACTGGTGGTAGGACCTCTTGTGAGTCCGCACGGGTAGGTACCACCGCCCCGCCTATTTCTGCCGTGAAGCAGTAATGCGTTTCGGTTTGAAGGGTGGGGAAGCCGTTGTGACTATACTGAGACCTTAGAACTATATCTCNGTCAAGAACAAAAGTTTGACAATAAATAGTATGCATGCGTGTGTGCGTCAAATACATGGTATGTAGTGTGTGTAATGTTTTCTTTATTGATTTAATGTATCTTTTATGCATTATTTAAAAAAAATATTAGCATTGTGCACTTCTTCTCTATATTCTCTATAAGTGTGGAAAATTTCATACTCCTCCGTCCGCGCAATTTTCGTAAGAAGGGATACAAAGTTTTTGCTTCACGTATTAATATATAGATTTATTAAATTTGTGTTCCCGAACTTCTGAATTGTAAAAATATTGGTTATATTCTATTATATTTGTATATAACGCGTTATATGCGGTCATACAAGCGCGTTACGCGAGATTACTCCTACAACGCGCTTCCTATAACGCTGAACCAATCAACCGTGTTATAGGAGGGATTAGTCTTTAATTTGTTCAATTCGTTTTGAAGCGTTAGAGAAACATTGTATAGTTAAATCAATTGGAGAATATATCAGTGTGCTTGGTGCGAGTTTTTTAACGTTCTCGATAGCGTAAAAGTTATGCCAATTTTGTATGCAGTTGGAACAGCGCCCCTAGCGGCAAACGTAGGCAAACGATCCCATTCCATACAAATATGAGCTAACTTTTACGTTATCGAGGACTTTAAAAAACTCGCACTAAGCATACTGAATTAGTTATGGAATAATTGATCTTTTGTGTTTGAATCGGGCGGCTCATTGGGAGTAATCACGGACGGGTCGGTGCCCCCGTCCCGGCGACTTCCGCCACGAAGCCGTGGTGTTTGTATTCGTGGGGCAAGTCTCAGATCGCACGTCTCAAGGTGGCAATACAACGTTGCCATGTCCACTCATGAGAGGGACAGGAGTTGAACAACTAGAGCGATTTAAACATGTATATTTGTGATATTTCGAACCGTCACTGCGAGTCGCACGTTAAAATGTTTAAAATAAACGTTTTAAATAATTTTCTTGAAGTTTTATTTCGTTTTGGAGGTTTTGGCGGGCGCCGCTTACGGTCCGCTGAGCTGCGGTCGCGGACCAAACTCGAATAAGAATTTTAATATCATTACTACCATCATTCGAAATGATATGAATTAAACAAGTTTAATATGATAACTAGCAACAAATCACGCACTGTCATTCGGTCCCAATTTAGGATCCCGTGTTATGGGTACCAGACTGACATACATACTTATATTCGTGTAAAGAAAAGCCTTTATCATTAAAAACTCATTAGTTTAAAAAAAAATCTTTAGTGTCTTTTGTTTTTATTGCTTAGATGGCTGCACGAGCTCACAGCCCACCTGGTGTTTACTGGAGCCCATAGACATTTACAACGTAAATACGCCACCCACCTTGATATATAAGTTCTAAGGGCCTCAGTATAGTCACAAGGGCTGCCCCGTCCTTACAGCTCATGTATCAAAACGGGTGGCGGAATTTACGTTCTAGATGTCAATGGGCTCCAGTGACCGTTTACCGACTCCAGCCAAGCTCGTCTACCCGTCTGGGCGATGATGAAAAATAATGTTAAAAAATTCCTTATTGTTTATTAACAAGATTTTGTATGTAGTTGGCTATTGCCAAGTGTTGTCAACAACACCGGTATACGCTCGCTGTAAGGAAACTTGTCGGCTTAAAGGACCATCGTCCGCGCCGTTAAAAAATAAAACTACTATTCATAAAATTAATTTTGCATTTTATTTTAATAATGACGAGGACATTATAAGTCAGTTCGATTCACATATAGTTCGTTGATTAACATTTTTTTTTTATAATCCCCCTTAAAGACACACTATGTCTACACGTTGTCCGGTTTGACTTGTGGGAACCGCCCTCTTGCACCCGAGACTTCGGCCTCGACTCTCAAATTGAGCGGCGACGTGCTGTGTTGTCCATGGACAGCGCCAACCGGGGGCGACTCAAAATCGGCATCGACCAATTTACCGGATACAAAATTCATGCACTGTTCTCACTAGAAGGGCTTATACGTTTAACTTAGTCTAGATTAAGGGCATTTCCTTTCGAGGTGCCCCTTTCCGCCCTCGTCGTACTCCTGCGAGGAGATCCACATCTGCTGGAACGAGCCTATGGACGCCAGTATGGACCCGCCTGCAACACCACGTCAGATTCTCACTCGCCTGCATCTGACGCTTACTACAACTTCCGAGTCATCAAATATTTTTATTGTTGTCTGTAGGCATCAACATGTGAATGTCTTCTCCTTACTGGTGGTAGGACCTCTTGTGAGTCCGCACGGGTAGGTACCACCACCCTGCCTATTTCTGCCGTGAAGCAGTAATGCGTTTCGGTTTGAAGGGCGAGGCAGCCGTTGTAACTATACTTGAGACTTTAGGAACTGATATCTCAAGGTGGGTGGCACAATTAGGTCGTATATGGCTCCAGTAACCACTTAACACCAGGTGGGCTGTGAGCTCGTCCACCCATCTAAGCAATAAATAAAAAAACTCGAGACTAGAGGCAAATGTCTAAAGCCCATGGACACTTGCAACGAAAATACCGCTAACCACCTTGAAACATGAGTTAAAGCCTCAGTTTTACAGTACAACGACTGACCTTGGCTGGGCTGATCTGAAACGCATTCCTGCTTTGCGACAGAAATAGGCAGGATGGTGGAACTCACCCGTGCGGACTCTATACATATTAATGACACTATGTTATTAGTGAAGTATAAGGGCCTTATCATACTAGTGGATTGCGAGCATTCTCAAAGCGGAGCGGGCACGTAATGAACACGCCGCGGATGCGTAACGAATTCGCGAAGGAGATCGTCACGAGTAGCAGCGTAGACGCTATTTTGTATTGTCTCGTAGACGCCATTTTGTATTGTCTCGTAGACGCCATTTTGTAACGTCTCGTAGACGCCATTTTGTACTGTCTCGTACAAACGCCAACCCGTCCGCCACGCCTCACTTCAGTCCGTGTGTCTTCATGTCATAAGTCAGTTTTTATCAGATGCAACAACTCATAAAATGTAGATCTTGATATTCGCAGGTAAGAGCGAAATTGTTTTGGATTATTTTTTATTTGTTCGCAAAAAAAAAAACACCAAGTAATCGCTCTCTTCCATTCGATTCAATTGATAATCGATCCTTCCAAATTCGTCGATGCTTTTGTTTTCGTGGAATTTTTGGCGGGAAGACTTGACCTAAAGGTCTCAGTTACCAGGTCATAAAATGCCTTTAGAAAAAAAAAATGTTCTCGTCTCCGGCGTCTTCGAAGTAACAAAGCCAATAGTAGTGTTTCCTCGTCGAAAACAATTTTGTTAGTGAGTGTATTGTAAGTCGTCAACTCGCTACAAATACGCGGCGTGCTTCGCTAGTATGATAAGGTCCTAAGTGTGACGTACCTATCCAGGCGGCGAACCGTCTCTCGGCGAGCGAGGCGGCCGCGTGGCTCTTGAGGCGGTGCGAGGAGGGAGCACGCGCGGCGAGGTCGCGGGCCACGCGCTCTGCCCAGCCCGTCACGCACGCGCCCCCGCCCCCGCACACCACCCCCGCCCACAGCGCCGGCCGCGCGTCCGCGTCGCACGCCGCCGCCGCCGCGCACGCTACACGCACGCATATCCAACGTTAGCAAATGTGTGTGGGACACTATTTGATGAGCCAAATGATCTGATGTGTGGGAGCTCTTTGGTGAGCCAAATGTTCTCTGGGGAGGGGTTGAACGGGAATGATGCCGAGCGCCGCTGATCTGACACACGTGGCCGGGTATACAAGCGTATGTGGAAGCTATTTGGTGAGCCAAATGTTTGGGGAGGGGGATGTAAGAAGGCGCGGAGACATAGCTCGGGCATGTCGGGGAGGAGTTGTACGGGAATGAGGCCGAGCACTGCTGATCTGACGCACGTTGGCGCGCCCGGGTAAACAAACGCATGTGGGAGCTATTTGGTGAGCCAAATGTTCTGATGTTTGGGAGCTTTCTGGTGAGCCAAATGTTCTGGGGAGAGGTTGTATCGTAATGATGCCGAGCACCGCTATTCTGACGCACGTTAGCGCGGCCGAGTAAGGAAATATGTTTGGAAGCTATTTGGTGAGCCAAATTTCTGGGCGAGGGTTGTACGGATAGGGCGAGATCGGACCCTGAAGCGGATATACCGGAGGAGGGCTCAAGCATCGCTGGGCTGATGC
This sequence comes from Bombyx mandarina, assembly GCF_003987935.1. Next base: position 465,047 of record NW_021011536.1, read on the forward strand.
TGTGGAACCCTCATCTAGTAGAAATTTAGTAGTTGCGATTTGGGAAACGGTTTATCTCGTATCGACTTTGACGATCTCGACTTTATGACGTCACTGTACAAAATAGTGCGTTCTCTTTTCTCGTTACATTTATAAATGGGATATTTTATATTTTAGAAAAAAATCCATGTGATTTAGCCTCTCGTCCGGTAGCAGTTTACTATCGGGGTAGGGGACGCCCGGTGTATACGTTACCCAGATGGGGGGCGGCCAGGGAGCTCTCGAACAGCGTCTCGGTTAGTTTGAACCGCTCCGGGCCGAAGTCCTGGTGGTAGCCGCCCGGGAACTCGTAGTGCACCCCGGGGACCGACGCGGCCGTGCGCTCGTCGTACGCGGACTCCGATACCTGACGGACAACGTTCGATCTCGGATCATGGAAACTTCGCGAAAATACCTTCTAATCGATGACACCCACAACGTAAATGCGCCACCCACCTTGAGAATAAGTTCTAAGGTCTCAAGTATAGTTACAACGGCTGCCCCACCCTTCAAACCGAAACGCATTACTGCTTCACGGCAGAAATAGGCGGGGCAGTGGTACCTACCCGTGCGGACTCACAACAGGTCCTACCACCAGTAAGTACTAAACGCTCAACGCATTTTTTTTTATGCTGATAACCTTGAGAAGCTATTTCAGCTTCTCCTTGACGTGTAGGTGAGCTCACGGGGCTCAAACCGGAATGTTGCTAACACTGGCCCTAGCAAGAGTCATGCTTCGCAGAATCTACCACCGGATCGGAAACGCGACCCACTGAGAAGATCCGGCGAGAAACTTAGTGAGCTGTGTCTATGGGTTAATTTACTCGTTGAGCTCTTCGGCACAAGCGACGGGTTCGACGAGGACGGTGACCGGATCGCTCAACGCCCGTCAACAGCGTACCGTATGACGCAAATAATTCCTGACAACTTAGAAGGGCCAAGGGCTTGGAGCCCAAAACCTTGAACTGATAAGACATCCCACACAATGAATCTACTGGACGATGCCACATTCCACCCGGCAGAGATGACCCCAGGCCATCGGGAGACTATTCAGAACAAGAATAAGATCCTTCGACGAATCTATCAATGTTATCTTAGTCTGATACGATCTGAAGTGATAGTTACGGGAAATTACAAATTCTAACATATTCTTTGATACTTGAAATAGTGTCGGAGAGTTAGTCGGAACGTTTGCCGCTAGGGGCGCTGTTCCAACTCCATACAAATTTAAGTTAACTTTTACGCTATCGAGAACGTTAAAGGACTCGCACTTAGCACACCGGCTTTCGATCCTCACCTGGGCTATGCAGTGACAGAAGTCTTCGTACTGGCGCTTCAGCATGTATTGCTGCCAGGACTGCGTGAGGCCGGCCGGGAGAGACTTGAGCGTGTACCGGGCTCGCTCGCGTTCCCTTATCACTTCCTTGCTCTGAAATTCATCTGTCGTTACCCACATACCCAATTCTGCGGACCGAATGGTAAACGCTGTCCCCCTTAAACATGTCATTACGGATCCTGCCGATCCATTAACGGTGCTTTTAGGTACCTCAAGCACCGGTCATCGTTCTCGCCAAACCCATAGATGTGTCTATAGGTTTCAATCTCCTCAGCTGGTCGCGATTTTAATCCGGTAGTAATTTTATTCATTTTATTGCTTAGATGGGTGGACGAGCTCACAGCCCACCTGGTGTTAAGTGGTTACTGGAGCCCATAGACATCTACAACGTAAATGCGCCACCCACCTTGAGATATAAGTTCTAAGGTCTCAAGTATAGTTACAACGGCTGCCCCACCCTTCAAATCGAAACGCATTACTGCTTCACGGCAGAAATAGGCAGGGTGGTGGTACCCACCCGCGCGGACTCACAAGAGGTCCTACAACCAGTAATTACGCAAATTATAATTTTGCGAGTTTGATTTTTATTACAACCGGACAATTTGCTAACACTAGCCCTAGCAAGAGAAGTGCTTCGCAGAATCTACCACCGGATCGGAAACGCGACCCACTGAGAAGATCCGGCGAGTAACTCAGTGGGCTGTATCTATGGGTTAGTTTGCTCGTCGAGCTTTTGCCGGTTGACCGGTGCTTGAGAGGCTTAAAAGCACCGAAAGTGAATCCGGGGGATCCGACAAGACATGATTCGAGCGACGGCGGCTTGGCGTCGCCCAGTCGCATTCGGATAAAACCTTTAGAACTAAAGTGGCTTAACTCAAAATAATTAAGAAAATGAATTTTATACTTTGAACGATTTATAAACAGGTATTTTATCAGTTGTATTTAACTGTCTTTTTTGTTATTTTTAATTTTATTTTACAATATAACAATTCAAAATAATTTAACATAAATCAACTCACACAGTAAAATAAATCTTCCAATGCGCTTGAAGGAGGCACAGTTCCCAAGATACTGGCAACGTTGCCTCGTTGGACAGCCAGACTCACTCTCTGTGCAAAGTACCTTAGCATCATGTGTAACCTCCTTCAAGCGTTTGGAGATTTCTGTTAAAAAATTATTTGCTTCAGGGCCCCAAGGGCCCATCGTCTCAACCGCGAAAGGCATAAAAGAATAAGAAGACCCAAACCCAAATACTTCCGCTTTTTTTTAATTTCTGCTGAAGCTGCAGCTGAACCGGGGCGGGAGGAAGTACCATCTAAATGACAGGGAGCCATAGTATCCACACAAGTAGCATCCCATACTAGGCACCTACCAACTGACCATGGAATAAGCGTGACTCCATTGGGCATTTTCCCATCTGACCTCAAAATTCCGATGGGTTCCAAGACAGCCGGAACATTGACTGTAGTGAGCGCCCTTCTTACCATATCATTTAAAGACGCGTGTCTTGGAATACGCCCAGCGCTTTTATCAGTTTATAAAATGAAATCTTTTAAAATTCAAAAGTTTATTTAAATTTTCGTCTAGAAAAGGACAAAGTACACTTTTTTCTTTTTTTTATTGCTTACATGGGTGGACGAGCTCACAGCCCACCTGGTGTTAAATGGTTACTGGAGTCCATAGACATCTACAACGTAAATTCGCCACCCACCTTGAGATATAAGTTCTAAAGTCTCAAATATAGTTACAGTTACAGTTTCCGTTTCTTTTAAATCAAGCGCATATTTTAAACTCTTAAGATACGCGCCTTTAAGGCTTAAAGTATTAAAATCGAAATTGAAAAATTACAATTCTTTAATTACAGTTTTGACTTTTAATTACATTTTAACATTATATTGCTGTGAATTTTATTAAATTACCTGTATGCTGTATATGGGCAGCATCTGTATGTGCGAAGCGTTCAGCATCAGCTTGGCCTGCGCCACCAGGTGGTCCCCGCCCAGCGCAGAGCGCGCCGCCGCACTCACCAGCGCGTACCTGCGGGCGCGCGGTCCGAGTCACGCTCACACAACAACCGGACGCGCAGTCCGACTCGCGCAACAATCGGACGCGCGGTCCGAGTCACGCTCACGCAACACCCGAACGCGCGGTCCGAGTGATGTATGATTCGCGGCAGAAATACGACGGACATGCGTGCGAGCTCACAATGCCCAACACCAATTAATTGATACACAAAAAATTCTCGGATTCTAATTTTCGTTTCACGATAATTTCTTTTCAATTCCACCGTGGAAATAGCTAGCAAGTCACGGAACAATATACATGCATGGCGGGACATAAAATTATGTTCAATTACTCTATTAGATGGATATTTGGAATCACAACTTGAAATATATTATTGGATTGCAATCTAAATGGTATGTGCACTCAGCAAACCCGTATTAATGTACATGGCTTTGGCTATTGAAAACAAAATTACAAATAAGAATTAATAATTACAAATAAAAATAAAATTAGGAGTACCAGAAAAACAAAAAAAAAAGATATGGTATCCTTAAAAGTAGACAACAATACCAAATCAACACAATCAATATATTGATAACTAGCCATTATTAAATAGGATTAATTAATTGATTTTTTTTCAAATTAATCAAAACACCCAATAGAATGCATCCATGATCAACCTATAAATTGTTTGACCCTGGATGACATCACACAGAGAAAAGTTGCTTGGGGTCAAGTCTTGTGGAGTGCGAGACAATTTTCTGTTTCGTATTTTTAAATGTCTTTATCCCTGGCTGCTGTCCATGAGTGACAGTGACCACATACCAACAGGATGATCCTAGTTTCGTTTTCCTTTCAAGACAACAAATAAGCGAAAAAATTCACCCATCGATAACAGGCACGGCTGATGTCTGTGTGGCTCCAGCGTCTATGACCAGAGCTGTAGATTTTCCATTTGCAAAGGCCACTAGGACAGCATTCTTGACCAGGAAGAAAGCTGGTGCTTGATACTTCTCGAATATGAGTTCGGCTAGCTTCTCCCTCACTGGTCGGGTGGCCCAGACTGCCTCAGTGAAGAGTACCGGATGGTGCTCTGATGGAGAGCGGATTACCTGTACAATCAAAAACCCTCATAACAAAACGAAATGTTATGTATGTTTGGCACCGGTCATGGGCTAATAAACTTAGGTCTTAAGTAATTTTTTTAACATGCATATTGATGTATGTCCGGTTGTATGTAACAAAAAACTTTGAATGTTGTTTCGACCAACTTCAAAATATATGATTAATTTGAAAATTAGTGGATGCATTAAGGACCGGTGACCTAGTATTAATTTTATTACTATATATTTAATTAGACAAATATGAATCTGAAAGACATTAGGATTTACTGAATATACCTTGTCAGAGCATGGTATTGCCCTACAAAAACGTTGCAACAAAAGAAAAACCTAGAACTTAATTGAAGCACCATATCCAAAGAAGACTTGTGTCTCGAGGTGAGTGATGGCATTAACAACGTAGGTGTCTATGGGCTCCAGTAACCACTTAACACCAGGTGGGCAGTGAGCTTGTCAACCCATCTAAGCAATAAAAAAGACCAGCTGTAGATTTATTTGAGTATTTTACCAGATTACTGAGGGTCGGTTATCATGTTAGACTATACAGGTATTGTTATCGTCATTAAAATTGGCGCGAAGAAAATATGCATTACGATAGAGTAGTGGGACTTCGACTTCATTTATTTTTTTATTTTTTATTGCTTAGATGGGTGGACAAGCTCACAGCCCACCTGGTGTTGAGTCGTTACTGGAGAAATAGCCAGGGCGGTGGTATCTACCCGCGCGGACTCACAAGAGGTCCTACCACCAGTTTGTTATTAATGATTAGTAATATTAAATTTCATTTATTAAAAAAAGGAAATGTGTTCAGTGAAACTAAAAATTACCTTAGAATAACAATAATCAAGCATCTTCTCAAACAGATCCCAGTTGTCGACTTGTCCGTCTTTCATGTACGTCTGCACTTCCATTCCCGGACGCGGAACGTGGAGCTCTGTGACGTCTATGTAGTGTCGCAGCTCACTGCCTGCTTTACTGCCTGTTAACGGAATAATAACACGTTATCTTGGGAATATAGAGCAGTGATTTCCCCTTTGACTTCTGCATCAGACATAAGACAGAATCCTTGTTCTTGCTTTGGTTTCCTCAATATTGAGGATTACCTCTTTGCAAAAAGAGTTTATTATGGACCACTCCACACCATTTGCTTTTATCTGCCGCTGAGTGTAGAGCATCATGAACTGTGATGTTGAGGGTAGTGCGGATCTGGTCAGTCCGATGTGTCAGGCCTCTACCTCGTGGTCTTGTCACCATTAGCTTCTCCAAGCTGCCGTGATCCTTTATTGCAATGTTGCCAAAATATTCCAGAAGTCTACATAGGCAGATGGTAGAAAGCCTCATCTTAGACAGTATAAAGAGGATAAATCATGGCAGTATACAGAAGGTCCACCTCACAGCAAACTGTAGAGATAATCACTAACCAAGGCCAGTATACACATCAGTAAAAGTTACTGATGCATTTTGTAATATAATAATAGTATTAGACATCTCAATAATAGGCAATCCATTTTTATAATGTTTTTTTGTATTGTATTTTTGAAAAGTTTAATTAATTTCATTTTGAATTAATAATATTTAATATAAATCATAGCGAATGGTGTCATACTTTTGTATTGAATCTTGGATACATTTTTACAGAAGAGCTCTATGGTGGATAACTAGCTATTAATGCTTTTTTCTATATACATACGTAAGATTGGATTCAGTTTCTTTGGCACAATTAAGTTACCAATTCTAATAAAACGCATGTTTGAAACGCGGGAATATACACAAAACACGATATTTTATTATTAATTATACAATTGATGAATTTTGTTTATTTTAAATACCAATAAATGAATGTTAGTTGGATATTTTATATAATATCTTAACAATTGAAAAGTTTTTTTTTTCAATTTGTCAATAACAATTAGTTTTGCGAAATGTTTGCAACCTCAAACACAGGTCATTATAATATTACACTTAGGTGACGAACTTAATTTCAATACTCACCGGTTTGAGTGATGTTGCCATCAGGAACCTTTTCTTCGGAATTTGGGATGTGTGTAGCTGGTCCGACGCCCACAACTGCTGGTATATCGGCTTTTGGGGTATCCTCTTGCGCATAACCAACTCGCAACGAATGATGACCAGGATCAAAGACTAGTGCACCTATCTCGTCTCCCCCGTACAGCATGCCGTTCGGGCCACTCATAATATATTCTTTTATAATGTTATTGTAAAAATGTTAATTTCATTTAATTAAAAATAATAAACATATTAAGTGTATTTATCTATGAAATAAACGACAATGCCCAGCGCGTTTGTTGTTTCTTTTGATTGACAGTTGTTTTTTTTATATATTTTGTCGCCTGGTAACGAGACCTTTAAGGGAGCCTTATTTTTTTTTAATTTGTTGTATGAAAAATGAAATTAAGCGAATGAGATGAAGTTGATTATTTTGAGCATTTAATCGATTGAGATGAAATTAAATGAAACGAGATGATATGGGATGAAATACAGTCTCAGTAATTTGGTTGTTTTTTTATTGAGACTTTTCAATATTTTCTAAATATTTTCAAAAAGTCCTTTGGCAGTTGAGCTTAGTTTTCAGGCAGACCAAAAATAGAATAACTGTATGAGTCGCCTTAATTTTAATTATGTAGTAAAGCGGATATGTAGGGGACTAATATTTGAGTTCCTCTTCAATTTAGAATGTAACAATTGTAGTAGTAGTGGGATATTTTTTTATAATAATTCCTCCATTATGGTAAAAATTCAAGAATAAGTACGGCTGAACGATGAAAAACAGTTAATTAGCAACAGCCACATATAATAACTATTAAGAAACAATAGATTGTTATTGTTAATGGGTTTTTAAGAATGGCAGCTCTTCCCAAATTGGAAATATCCATCAGTGCAATTTTTATTTTATTTTAAGTAGGTAAGTATAAAAGAAATATGTATTAGAATCATTGTATGTTAAATCAACTCACAAAAATTAAAGAACAAGTAGATCAACATCTCATGACTTCAATGGCTTCCACGGTGAATGATTAACATTGTGAAATAAAAATGAAACCCGAAAGTATTATAATTTGCCTAATCACCGGAGGTAGAGCATCTTGTGAGCCCACACTTAAAAAAATATTGTTAAATATAATTTCATCATCACTAGCAGCTTCATAGGGAGATTAGAACTTTGACCTTCCATCCTCACATTAAGATTCTGTGATGAAGAAGAGTCTACGATCGTAGTGCGTTAAGTACAGGCTATTTGTCCATAGACTATAGAACGTCAAGCAGAATTAGCTCCATTAGTTTTGCCCTACTTATTCGCGGATAGCGTAAGACGTCCAGCTACTCGCGGACGGGTAGGTGAACTCATGGGCTAGCAAGAGCGGTGCTTCGCAGAATCTACCACCGGATCACAATCTCTACTCACTGCGAAGGTCTGGAGAGAGACTCAGTTGGCATTCATTCGTAGTAGAGTGGCACTTTACAAAGTAAGCATTAGCTCCATCAAGACACATGCGAAGGTGGCCTTTGCTCACGTAGCTAAGTATTTTTTTGGAATGGTAATATTACAGATAGTACAAAAACATAGATAGGACGTATGGGCGACGCAAGGATTATATGATGAAGGGAAGATTTGCTACCAGCTACTGGAGCGCTCCCAGAGAAGGCCTCCTACGAGGTCCAATCGAAGCATGCTAATAAAAGACATCACATATAATTTGACACCACAGTTTATTAATTATGTTTTATGCGAAGTAATATTATTTTGGCTAAACATTCATTTTACATCGAATATGTAGTAGTATTAGAATATAAAATTATCAATTATTACTGCGATCGCTACACACATAGTACACGACAATTAGATCAATAATAAAACGTACATATTAAAAAAAAAGATTCACAAAATGTTATTAATAATTATGTTGTTTTTATCACAACGAGTACCTAAGTAGGTACAAGAGATTCCAATTTGTTACACGCGATTACTTCCTCCATTTTTTTAAAAGTCATAGACGATTTTGAAAGAGCATGAAAATCACGAATATTAACAGAAACCATTTTTTTATTTCTACATTTTACATAGGATATATTTCATTTGATAAAATTATAGAGACCAACGATTTACAATTATATTCGAAATTATTGATATGGACAATACTGATATACGGAAGTGTTAAATATAGAGTATCTAAAAAATAGATAGGAATCATTACATACAAACATTTAAAAAAAACGAATGGTAAATTGTTTTTTTATTATTTCGAAGCCATGGATTTTCGCCTGTGATGTGCTCTCAGCACTTTGGAATTCGAATGACCATTGACAAGATAATCATTCATCACCCCATGTTTTGGCTTGAGCAAAGGCTTACTGCAAAGATTTGTCCCAGTGGTATTGTTTTTATGAAGCACTTATGTTTAATTATGAAAGATGATTAGGTACAAAAATTTTATTCGTATATAAAATATTAGGTACATTTATATATTACATAAATAGGAAATATATTTTACTATATGTAGGCAGCGAGAATGTCGGCGAGCAACATTTTCAAAATTTATGCTGGTCCCGCGACAGGACCTCGACTAATTATCGCTAAGTAAATTCTCAGTTATTTTTGTAAAAATAAACATACTAAAAAGATTGTTTTTCAGACTGTCACGTTAAGCTCGCGGAATACAAAAAGGGTTATTAGAAAAAAAATAAACCATAATATAAAGTTACTATTACTACGTACATTTAATTTAAATACAAATATCAATGTTATCCTTATGTACTGCATTTGTTACCAGACTATTGACCACAGAAAGCTGAATACAAACGCCAATCTTGACAGATTAGGGTCTATCACAACAATGGCGATGGCCTTACTAACATTCCCTAAAATACAACCACTAAAAGGTAGTGTTAAAAGTAAGTAATTAACAATTTTATCTTAGAACAACCGATTTATTATGGAGTTTTCGAACTCATATCACAATGCACCTTACGCCTTGTGTTATTTTTTAGCTTCAGTAACTTTCCAGGATCACCGTGAAGAGATCCGAATATAAAGAAATAAAAAATGGCATTGTTGTTGGCTGTAGATTGAGGCTTCTGTAGTCATTGCCTCTTGTGTCTTTAAAAGGACAAAGCTTAATGGCCGCAGTACTAAAAGTCAAATCCCCTAATTACACATAAAACGTTTAAGAATACTATAAAAATATCTTATATTTAGATTAAAAATCCTTAATTCAATGTATACAATTATTAACAGAAACAAAATCAATCAGGTTGACTATTTTTTTAAATGTGATGTCGACTTTTCCCGCCATTTATAAAAATCACACGTAAAATGACGTTTATGTTTATTCTATGAAATGAAAATGTCGAGAATAGAAAATGTTTTAAGAACAAGAAAGTGCGTTTAAATAACTTCATCAGGTGATTCTAACATGAATACATTAGTAAATTCAATTTATCATAATTTTAAATTCAACTCACATTATTATTACTACGAAAATTCACATACAAACAATAATACTATGATTATTTATAATACGTTTAAAAAAATTTATAATTTTCATTCGAAAACTACAATTACATAAATAATTGGCCTTTTTACATGGCGGCCTTCTGATAAAACGGTCTTTGAATTGAGATTTATCGAGAGGGAGAGAGAAGACAGTGGAAGGACACAGTCAGGGACGTCTTGAATTAGGCTAGAGCCCTTGGGCATACAAGAATTTGAGGCCCTTTTGGAAAGTAAAAAAAGCAAATTATAATAACATTTTTTTACTGAGTATGACCATTTATTATTGGTAATCAAATACGGTATGATATAATATGTCATTAATGATATTAGAATGCTGCTGGTTTTTTGGTTACGATCACGATAACGGAAACCGAATAAATGTGTGAGAGAAATTGTCGGTCCTTAGGGCCCCCCTGAGAATGGGGGCCCTGGGCACGGGCCCCGTGTGCCCTTATGTTAAAGATGGTATTGGACACAGTCCACTGAATTTCTTGTCGGATCTTCTCAGTGGGTCGTTATTCAGAACCTGTGGTAGATTCGGTGAAGCACTGCTCTTGTTAGGACTAGTATTAGCAAATTCTCTTAGGTTGAGTCCGTGAGCTCACCTACCTTAGGCTACCAGCAATAGGTAGCGAAACAAGATGGAGTACCGAATGTTCAAAAAATAATAATCTAAAAGCTTTATAAGTTTAATTAGTTTAGATAAAATCGAGTTTTCGTATTCGAGGTAAACGCTTTGACGAAGTAATAAAGTTTCAAAATGGACGCCAACCCACGCGGGCTCCGGCGTGCCTAGTGCGTTACGTTTGCCGCTAGGGGCGCTGTTCCGAGTCCATACGAGCTTGAGTTAACTTTTACGCGATCGAGAACGTTAAAAAACTCGCACTAAGCACACGGGTCAAATCTAGAATGCCTAAGCCTTAATTCAATTATAATTCTCAATTCAAGGACCGAATATTTTAAGTTTAAGATAGTAGGTACAAAATGATTTTTACTTAAGTTTTATTTAAAGAGTACACGTCAGTCTTCCATAATACGAGTACGAGGCCGTTCAGTAAATCACTACGGAATTTATTTATATCCTATGTGTTTGGTGCGAGTTTCTTAACGTTCTCGATAACGTAAAAGTTAACTCAAGTTTGTACGGAGTTGGAACGTTTGCCTATTTTTGCCGCTAGGGGCGCTGTTCAAATATAAATTTGAATTAACTTTTACGCTATCGAGAACTTTAAAAAAATCGCATAAACTCACACTGAGCACAGCACTTATATTGAACAGCGAGATTGCAGTGAAATATGTCTGAATGAAAACATTGGGATGATTCTAAAGTTTTAATTAAAACTAAAGGACTAGACAGATGTTTTACAAGCGTCTTAAATTTGAAAATTTCAAACAATTACTTTTGGTGAATAAGTAATCAGAAAAAAAATGATTTTTCGGCGGGATGATACGCGACACAATCAAGGTCACATTGTGTTGCCAATAATAGGCGATTTCCAATAGTTTGGGAGCCAATGACATTATTAGACGCCTTGGAATATTTTGCACCTTTCGAATCGAAGTGGCTTTGGCTTAATCCAGAATTCTTGTTTTTTTTTGGGTAAAAGTCAAAAATGTTTTTTTTTATTGCCTTTGTAGGCAGACGAGCGTACGGCCCACCTGATGGTGAGTGGTTACCGTTGCCCATGGACCTCAGCAATGCCAGGGGCAGAGCCAAGCCGCTGTCTACGTAGCAGTAGCATTGAAGAATTGTTAATTTTTCAGTTTCGATTTTAATAGTTTAAGCCCTTAAAGCGTATACCTTAAAGCTTATATTCGCTTGATTTAGGAGAGACGGAAAGTGTACTTTGTCCATTTAATTTTTTTTTTTATTAACTCTTAGAATACATGTTCATAAATCCTTCAAACTATAAATATAATTTTTCTTAAATTTTTTAAAGTTCAACCACTTCAATTCTAAAGTTGCAATTTATCGAAGCAACAGTATTTGTCAAACAGAACGAATATTTTTCGTGATCTAGATTTTTATTTATTTATTGCTTAGATGCGTGGACGAGTTCACGTTCCACCTGATGTTAATTAGTCACGGAGCCCATAGACATCTACAACGTAAATGCCGCCACCCACCTTGAGATACGAATTCTAAGGTCTCAGTATAGTTACAACGGCATATACATATTTTAATTGTTCTGGGAAATTACGAATTCAATACACAATGTGAACACAATATTTAAGTTAGTATAATATGTTCGACGGGTTCTTCACGATTTTGGGTTTTATTGAGCTCTCGATGTTCTGTTGTAAGCATACCGATCGCGGGTTTAATTCATTCAAAAAAGGCCACAGAATTTCAAATCACTCCACAGTCAAATCACTACAATCTCGAGTATGATATAAGTCAATATATAGAGTATTTAATAAACCTACTTTTTTTTAATTATAATTATTAAGAACACTAAACATCGAATCACGAACGAATTACACAGACAATTAATTTATAATAAACGACGGTAGATATAAAATTGGACACTAATAAGCCGCACGTCGGAGCCATAAAATCGGAACGTCACTTTGAAAATATCTGCAATTGCAATTTGCATTCGTTAATACGCCGAAAGACTTTTCTCTCTCCTATAAAGTAGAACTTCCGACTTATAGCTCTGACGGTGACACCTCGAGTACATGTCGCGTCAAAGGGCAACGTACATAGAAGCTATGGAGGGTAGAAGTAAGGAGGACTATATCAGTGCATTATAAATGACCGCTGAAGCCAATTAAGGTGGCGCCACTGTAGCAAGTGGATAGAATTTGAAGTCGTCGTGGCCTAAAGGATAAGACGTCCGGTGCATTCGTCTTGAGCGATGCACTAGTGTTTGAATCCCGCAGGCGGGTACCAATTTTCCTAATGAAATATGTACTCAACAAATGTTCACGATTGACTTCCACGGTGAAGGAATAACATCGTGTAATAAAAATCAAACCTGCAAAATAATAATTTGCGTAATTACTGGTGGCAGGACCTCTTGTGAGTCCGCGCGGGTAGGTACCACCGCCCTGCCTATTTCTGCCGTGAAACAGTAATGCGTTTCGGTTTGAAGGGTAGGGCAGCCGTTGTAACCATACTGACATCTTAGAACTTATATCTCAAGGTGGGTGGCGAATTTACGTTGTAAATGTCTATGGGCTCCAGTAACCACTTAACAACTTGCCGTCTACATGCGGTAGGCAGCGGCTTGGCTCTGCCCCTGGCATTGCTGAAGTCCATGGGCGACGGTAACCACTCACCATCAGGTGGGCCGTATGCTCGTCTGCCTACAAGGGCAATAAAAAAAAAAACAGTTATTCAACTTGTCCCCTAGATGATGCCAAGACAGTGCTCCTAACTTCTACCCTCCATAATTGAAGCTTAGAAATAAACCGTCTCCGATATTCCCGTCACCGTAGTGAACACTTCAACGCGAGCCGTGCTAGTCTAATCTGTACCGATCGAGATTAGGGAACAGGTACTAGATTGCAAAGGGTAAGGTTGCGAGAAGCAAACAGCAAAAACCCTTGCGAATAAATACATCCCAGAACACAGCGTAATGCAATAAGGAACCTTTCCGTTTGCTAATTCTTCAAGTTTGGGCTGAATTGGGAATCCGCGCTGTATCGAAATGGGTACGACGGTAATCAATTTCCGTAATTCAACTGTTTATTTTCTGTTTTTTGAATATACATGAATTGACATATTATTATGTCATTTAGGTAGTTTTCCAATTACAGCACAAGAGCGCATTATGCGGCATAATGCTCAACTAAGCTTCAGCATAATTCGGCATTGTGCGTCACTGAGTCGCATTATGCTCTGTAATTGGAAAACTAATACAGGTAGTTTTCCATTAGTTAGTTTTAGTTGAGCATTATGCCGCATAATGCGCTCTTGCTAACTACCTTATTCACTTAACTGATGAGAAGTAAGCGAATTTGATTAGTCCGGTATTGCCAGCGCTGTTTTTTAACGGGATTCCATCGTCAGCCGAAACTTAAATTCCAATGCTTCAATGAAGAATTGTTAAGAACAAATTTGATCAAGTCAATAGTTTTTGTAACAGCCTCATATTGTCACTTTAATTACGGACAAAAATATACTGAAATGCGAAACAATACGGGTACCGAATAGATGCAATGATCCAAACCATATATAAATATGAAGCGGTTTTTCTGTTAATAAGTTAAGAATAAAAAAGTTCTTTATTCCATGCAATTAATACAACTTTTTTAAAAGTATTCATGTTATTATTCTAAATTATTATATGCACGGACCCCTCTCAGGTGAAGGCCTTCAAAGATTTCCATTTTGTTTTTGTCTCTGGCGACATAAATCTAGTGTGGTCTAGCAAGTTTAATAAGTTAATAAGTACATCGAATAGTACCACCGTAGGGCTGTACCACCGATTCCCAAATTGCCCGTACCGCCCCCTCGTGTACAGACAAAAAAACTTTGAGAGCATCCGACTTAGACCAATTTTGTTCTTAACCAACAATTCGAAATTGAGCTGTCGGTTACTGTAATTGACACCCGATGCTTATAGCGTTGAATATCGGCGCCGCCCCAAGGCCCCCGTCCCCGTCAGCCATCCCGACCAGGAACTTGGCCCTGGTACAGTCCCCGCATGTACAGTTGTCCGTTAGCGTGCAAAGTCCCCTCGCGGTCGCTATCGCCTCCCATTTGATTTGTTCGTCGACGTTGCCGCTCTTGTTTAGGAGGTTCTGAAATCGGCGTTTAAACGATCGTCGATAATTCGTTTCAAATTTCGTCTAAAATCCAAAATACAATTGAAGATTATAGTTACGTTAGTCATTAGTTAAAGTTTGTGAGGAGCATTTAGGACTTTTTTCCCCGAGACACGAGATAAGATTGTCGTACGAAACTGATTGAACATCTGAGTCCATGGAATGACATTAGTGCTCTCTGTATCTTGCACTCCGGGAAGTGCTCTGAGAGATTCTCTGAGATGACCTCATTATCTCCTTTTTACAATCACAGCAGAGTCCTTAACAGTAGAGCGATGTTTACCAATACTAGATTTGAGTTCAATTCCAGTTTGTGATAGTTCTGCTCACTTTGAGACACAGGTTTGAGGTCGTGACTTAAAATAGCTAAGCTACCTTCGGAAAACGTTCGCTTGGCGGCTAAAATTAGATATATTGCAGTAGTAACTAGTGTTATTAATTCAGAATAAAAAGCATAAATCATAATCTAGCCTTACTGCTCATAATTGAGTCGACTATTATCAAAGGCGGCAATCTGACTTTTGGAAAATGATTGGTAAATCAGAAAAACGAATTATTGACTTTGTATTCCATTGGCAGTCACAAAACTCTTCGGAACGACATCTTAGATAAATAACAGGTTAACTATTAACCTTTATTTAATGCAGGTTTTGAACCATATTTTTTGAAGGAGACGATTATATTCAAATAAATCTGTATTGACATATCAATAAAAAAAATTTGTCCAAATGTACAGATTGCCACCTTTGATAATAGACGACTCAATTATATCTTAATATTGCAGAAAAATTCTTTTATTTACACGTTATTTTAATAGTATTTTAAAGCTTAGAAAATGCTATTCGAGTTTAAATCACTGTTGAAACTATGTGGGTAGTTGCAGATTGTTTCAAGCCGCTTTTTAAAATTGATATAGGAGTGAACAGTGAGCACGCTAAGACCCTAACGTGTTTAGCGAAAACCAGAAGCATATTATTAGTATTAAACGGATAACTCACGTATTGGAACTATGTTCTCCTTGTTTGGGGAGTTCTTCCTCGTCCGAGTCCCCGGTGGACACAAGCCGTGGGGGCAAAGCCCCGGCGACGTCGCCACGCATCTAAACCCAATATGTGAGTTATACGTTTCGTTGTAACCAGGATCGTTTACAAGCTCTTAATACGTTTAAAACTACGTTTAATTGAAGTAACACCAAAGTAAGTTTAAGCCAATTAAAGTAACACTAGATCAGCCTTTCCCAAAGTGGGCGAAAACGCACCCTTGTGGGCGCTGGAGGACCCAAAAAAAAAATGGAGGCGTTCTGTAGAGGCCGGGGAGGCGATTTGTAATTTCATCTAGGAGGACTCTTAGACACCGACTGAGCTCTCGCTATAGTGGTTCTTAAGTAGGTGAAAAAATGGGGGCGTTAAAAAATAATTTATTCTCAAAGTGGGCAGTAGACAATATAAGTTTGGGAACCGTTGCACTAGATGATGACCGAGCTTTACTCGGTTTTGTTTTGTTTGATAACGCCATCTTGTTGTCATTAAAGCGTTTAGTTGCCCTCAATTAAAAAAAATAGTATTATTATTCGCCAATAGAGGTCAGGAAGAGTTGATTATTGAAAACACGAATAAAACAACATTTTCTGAAAATAAATCGTAGCTAGATCGATTTATCGCCCCCGAAATCTTCTGTATACTAAATTTTATGAAAATCGTTGGAGCCGTTACCGAGATTCAGATTATATATATATACAAGAATGGCTCGTTTAAAGGTATAAGATTTCGAAATTTATCGGATCTGATTCGATTTGGTATTTATTTAGTACTAGCGACCCGCCCTCGCTTCGATTCGGAAACATTAAAACACAAATGAAAACAAAAAAAAAAAAAAAAAAAGTAGCCTATGTTCATCAGGGACAATGTCGGCTTCTAATGGAAAAAGAATTTTTCAAATCGGTCCAGTACTTTCGGAGCCTATTCGAAACAAACAAACAAACAAATCTTTCCTCTTTATAATATTATTATAGTATAGACACCTTGTGACCAAACAGACAATTCAGTCGACGCATTGTGATTATGCGTCTTTGGTTCAGTGAAGGATTTATTGTCGTTCTTTCGCAATGTAGTTGTCTAGTAAGTAAGAGGCTGCAAAACAATTTAAAAAATGTTAATATGAAACATCTGAACTTAGTGCAAAACAATAGACTAATATTAGAAACTGTACCCGGAAATGTATTTAGCCATCCTCCGATATTTGTAACAGCGAATATCTCTTAAAAGTAAGCCGCCTGAATGCCAACGATTCGCCCACCCCAGTTTAACAGCTTAGGTAGGCAAAACCTTTAACCAATTACGGAAGAATTAATATAGCCAACGATAATTGAAATATTGATTCTTGTTTTGTATTTCAATTGTTTCGAATCCTTTATAAAATGAGATACATTCGCCATATTGAATATCGAACGATAACTATTAATCTAACGTAGCTACGCAAAAAGGACGCCATTATGCATGCGTCTCACTTGTCTTAACCCTGTGCATGGAGGATGGAGGCAAGGAGAATTAATTTAAATGTCAGCCAAGTTGAACTAGTGTCCTAAACCCAATGAGTTTCTCGCCGGATGTTCTCAGCGGGTCGCTATTCCGATCCGTTGGTAGATTAAGCCAAGCATTGCTCTTGCTAGAACTAGTGTTAGCAAACTCTCTCAGGTTGATGCCGCGAGCTCACCTACCAGCCAAAGCGTTACTGCGGCGAATAGGTAGGGCAAAGAAAGTAGTTACATTTTTAAAGTAAGTAAGCAGCAAATTACTTCTCAGAGACCCACCAATACACAGCCGGCGTAGCAAGCGGTGGTATGAATCGAGCAGTTGTAAGCGGAGTGAGGTCTGCAGAGTTCAACATTAAATATCTTTTGGCGTTATCTTTGAAGTGACAACCCTTGCTCTTGTGGCGTCACCCTAATTAGTCGCTTTTGCACATTTTTAGAGACTGAGCGTGTGCTCCTTACCTCTACCCTCCGCAATTCCATGTAAAATATAATATAGAGATAATAATTTAAAATCGTGGCTCCCTCTTGCATAATTACGTTCATTATATCAGCTCTTTGACAAATTCAAGTAACGTGTCAGTATCAAAAGGTGATTAGATTTAACAGAGTGCAAATTACTAAGTTAAAACTAAATAAAAATGAAAGAAATTTCGTTCGATTGAACTTTAAAAATACATATTATTATAATATAATAAGTAATACATATTTCAAAAATTACTAGAATTGAACATTTCCTGATACTGTATAACCATCGCATGGTTAACAATGTGAGTCCATTAACAATAGCGAGAACTTTATAAATTCACGGGGTATAATGATATAACATATTATTATATTATTACAAATTTGATTGACTTTGAACACGAAATCACATAAAGAACGCGCGATACAGTAGTAGTTTTATTTAAAAAGGCAAAGGTATCACACCATACAGCCTAATCTTTTATATTATTATAAATATATTTTTTTATGAAATGTGATATTATGATATGAAATGAAGCTGATTAATAAATGAAATATGGCATGGCATGAAATGAAATGAAATGAAATGAAGAATTTGAGACATTAATCAACTGGGATGAATTTAAATGAAATGAGATGAGATGATATGTAACACGGATTAAAAAAAAATTGACATATTATGTACATAAGATTAAAAAGGTTGTGTCATTCATGAACCTCACCTTCATGACCTCGACGTTGCTGGCTTTCCACATACCCAAATCGCGCCGGTGCTGCTCCATCTTCAACTTATTCTTCTTCTTTTTCTTCTTCAGAGTGGTGCAGTATACCGACGTGTCTTCGCTGGCGGCAATCGAAGTCTCGTCGAATTGTATCGAGTTCGCGTCGTATGTCGTGGACGCGGTATCGTCGATCTCCCTCGACGGGTCCGGAGACACGTCGCAGTCGAGGGTCGATGTGGTGGTCGCGTCGGGAGACGACGGGTTGTTTAGAATGTGATAGCTAAGCTAGAAGGAGTTGAAGGAATTTAACACTAATTATACCAACGCTTACTGGTACCTATTTCTATCATAGCGGGTAGATAACTGTATACGACAAGTATTACTCAAAATGGGACTTTTTGGCGGGAACGCGAGGAGTGAAGTTGTGTGATTTGTTTTATTTTGTCTATTTAATGTTTCTTCAGGTTTAAATGTGTAATAACGGTGGTTTATTAACTGTTTAATATCTGTGAAAATATCTGTGTGGTTTATTAACTGTTTAATATCTGTGAAAGTGCACAAATGTGGGAAAATGAAACAAAGCCGCTGGACGAAACTTCTCGAGATCCTCCAAAAAGTCCACTGAAAAAATCTTAGTAAATGACAACCATTTTACTAAGATTATATTTCATCCCATATCATCTCATTTCATTTAATTTCATCCCAGATGATTAACGTCTCAAATTAATCATCTTCATTTCATTTCACTCCATATTATAATTTTTTATAAAAATAAGAATATAAATTAAAATAAGACATGACCTAAAGGTCTTAGTTACCAGGTCATAAAATCCCTTAAAAAAAGTATTACTCAAAATAACGAAAAAAAAAGTATAAAAATTGTAGATAATTTTTTTTAAGAAGAAGTCATGAAGTCAAATGTGCAAAAGCCATAAGAGGATACGTTCATTTTCAATGCAAATGTTCAAAATTGGTCATTTGGCCCGTTATAGTATGTTTAGTGTTAAATCGATCTGAACTCGTGTTGCTCGAGAGCTGTGATGGGACTTTCTATAAACAAGGTTTGGCGAGTCTATTTTTATTTATTGCTCGTGTAGGCAGACGAGCATACGGCCCACCTGATGGTAAATAGTTACCGTCGCCCATAGACTCCAGCAATGTCAGGGGCAGAGCCATGCCGCTGCCTACTGTTAAATACTCTCCACTCACCAGAAGTTTTTTTTCTACCTATGCTGATAGCCTTGAGAGGCAATTTCAGCTTCTCCTTGACGTGAAGGTGAGCTCACGGGGCTCTAAGCAGGAGTGTTGGTAATATTGGCAAGAGCAGTGCTTCGCAGAATCTACCGCTGGATCGGAAACGCGACCCACTAAGAAGATCCGGTGAGAAACTCAGTGGACGCCAGCAGGAGGCAGTGGCTGACACTGCTGATATCAATGTCGATTAGCCACGGCAACTATTCACCATTAAGCGAGCCATATGCTCATCTATCGGCAACGACAAAAACAATGACAACAGAGCACCGAGTTTTTTTTTAAAATAATTATGAACAAGAGATTTAAGGCACACACAGACACTCCTAAATAAATGATAATTATTTACTACTAACTGACCCGGCAGACTTCGTAGAGCCTAAATTGATAAATAAGTGGCCTAAACTTTTGTATAAAATAAACTTAAAACAAACAAAAGGAATTCGTCCAACGGGGAGCACATCAAAAGAAAAACAAGATTGTTATTTTTATTTAATTCTGAGCATTTTCATATTTCTACCTTTTAAGCTTTCTCTGGACCTCCACAAATAATTCAAGACCAAAATTAGCCAAATCAGTCCAGCCGTTCTCGAGTTTTAGCGAGACTAACGAACAGTAATTCATTTTGATATTATTTACTATAAAAGTACCTGTGGCTCGTCCAGTTTGCTGGAGTCGCTGATCCGACGCGTTGTGACGTCTTGCTGCGGTGAATACTGTTACAAAACAAATTACATTCGACCTATATCAATTCGGATAAGGCGTAACAGATATCAGACATACGCATGCAATATAATCTCACACGTTGGGGCTCAGAAGAAATAACCCTTCAATACAATACTAATTAGAACTTGATTTAATTATTACGAATATTAAATTAGACTTCACTGGGACCTCTTGTGAGTCCGCGCGGGTAGGTACCACCGCCCTGCCTATTTCTGCCGTGAAGCAATAATGCGTTTCGGTTTGAAGGGTGGGGTAGCCGTTGTAACTATACTGAGACTTAGAACTTATATCTCAAGGAGGGTGGCGCATTGACGTCGTAGATGTCTATAGGCTCCAGTAACCACTTAACACCAGGTGGGCTGTGAGCTCGTCCACCTATCTAAGCAATAAAAAAAAAAAAGATGGACTCACCTGTACCGGCATAACAATAACATGAGAAGGGCTTATGCTCACCTCATCATCGCTGTCCAGATTAAGCATGGACAGCTCGGCGAAGGCACTGTCGACAGTTATGCCCTTACTGGTCGACGGTATTGGCGAGTCAGGCGTCTGTACTGTGCGCGTAAATGATTCAATTAATTGGGTGAGCTTACTGCTAAGTCCGAGTCCCAAGCCCGGATGAGAAAACCCGGTAGGGTTGAGTTGGAGTTCGCCCTTTCCGCCGTAAAACACTCAACGTGGAATGTCGGGTGGCGGTTAATTAGCCGGACCCAAATAAGGCATCAGCGGCTTCAGAGAACTAAACCTCTTCCAAAAGCACTGCCGTGGAAGGACGCGGGACCCCACCATGTGTATTTTCCCAAGAAAAATTCACGAGGTCACGACCCTCAGCAGTGAGGATTATTAACGCAAGGAGGAGGAGTTTACTGGCAGGATAGTCCTATTGTGGCACCGCCATTCCGTGTATTTGTGTCGTGAAACCGGTTATTTTGGTTTCGAAATCAGGCCAGTCTATTTTTCTTCTTACCCTTATCCCATATAGTGTGGCATCGACACAGCGTGTCTTCTTATTATAATGCGATCGAGATGGCGTGAATAATGCGACAGACTGCATGTTTCAAATCAACATTATTTAAGTTAGAGAAGGGTGGCCCAGTCGTTAAGTAATAAAAACTGAGGTACCACGTTGTGATGACTCTCAGTTAAAATGAAACGATTCGTGGGCTCTTTTAGAGGTATTAGCCAACACGGGTATGTACCACCACCCTGCCTATATCTACCGTGAAGCAATAATGCGTTTCAGTTTGACGAGTGAACCGCAACCGTTGTGTGCCAAAACAGAGACTTCAACTCATGTCTCGAGGTGGGTGGCATTTACGTTGTAGATATCTATGGGCTCTGGTGACCACTTAAGACCAGGTGGGCCGTGAGCTCGTCGACCATTTTTTATTTATTGCCCGTGTAGGCAGACGAGCATACGGCCCACCCGATGGTGAGCTGTTGCCGTCGCCCATGGACTTCAACAATGCCAGAGCCAGAGCCAAGCCGCTGCCTACCGTTAAATACTCTCCACAAGCCTCGTTTGAAGAAAGAAACTCATATCTCAAATTGAGTGGTAACCACTTAGCACCAGACCTCCATAGAATCATAATGCAACAAAGAAACATACATAGACCTTACCTCGCTCGGTGCTCTGGCTTGACTGGAGGAGGTTTTCCGTCGAGGGCTGCTCCTGGTTGTCGCGGCTCCTTCCCTTGAACAGCCCGAACTTGGTTGGCGCCATTGTTCCTTTAAAACACTCATACGTTGTACCTCAATCGTCGCTGGGTCGTCACGCGCAGCCCACAACAAAGAGTCCCTCCCAGTTCTGTGGCCGGCATCGTGTCGGTCCACTACCGGTTTCACGTTTACGATAAGCAATGGAGCTTTATTAAACCAAACGTTCATTCGTAGTTTTAATGCTAGTAACCTTGAGGGGTCATATTAGCTTTACCGGACGTGTAGCGGAGAGAGATCAGCTAGGGAGACTACTAATGTATGCCCTAGCCAGAGCAGCGCTTCGTTGTCAAATACTTAGGCGTCACCCTCGACAGAAGGATGACATTCCGCCCCCATATAAAGACGGTACGCGACCGTGCCGCCTTCATACTAGTACGTCTCTACCCGATGCGATGCAGGCGAAGTAAAATGTCCCTTAGAAATAAGGTGACACTCTACAAAACTTGCATACGCCCCGTCATGACCTATGCAAGTGTAGTGTTCGCTCACGCGGCCCGCACTCACCTAAAGTCATTCCAAGACATACAATCCCGTTTTTGCAGGATAGCCGTCGGAGCCCCGTGCTTCGTCAGGAACGTCGACCTCCATGACGACCTGGACTTAGAGTCCATCAGTAAGTATTTACAGTCTGCGTCGATGTTCGTTGAATTTACACTTTGAAAAGGTGGCACGGCACGACATGAAAACCCTCTTGTCGTGGCCGCAGGGAACTACATACCCGATCCTGTAGACTGAATGGTAAACAGTCGACGTCGCCCTAAACACGTCGTTACGGATTAGGTACCACTTTTAGATACCACAAGCACCGGTCACTGTCCTCGTCGAACCCGGCGCTTGCGACGAAGGGCTCGACGAGTGAATTAACCCATAGACACAGCCCACTGAGTTTCTCGCCGGATCTTCTCAGGGAGTCGCGTTTCTGATCCGGTGGTAGATTCTGCGAAGCACTGCTCTTTATAGGGCCAGTGTTAGTAATACTTCCGGTTTGAACCCCGTGAGCTCACCTAAATGTTAAGGTGAAGCTGAAACAGCCTCTCAAGGCTATCAGCATAGGTAGGGAAAAAGTTGAATCTAGCACGGGGCTAGCATTAGGTAATAATGTGTGTGATCTAGTAATTAATAACTAATCCCACCCATACAAGTACCTCATGTCTTTCCATTGGTGTCGTAAAAGGCGACCAAAAGACTCAACGGACTTTTATTATTGATCAATGGATGGGTTATTGGCGTCCTGGGTACTTTTCCAGTTTGACCTGGGAAGGCTGGCGACCACGGGCTGAGTTATAGAAATTGCGATTTGCTAAGAGTTGCCCGAGCCGGAGGCGCTCTGAAGATCTGACAACTCAACGACAAGTGCTTCGTGAATGCATCTACTACCGGAATTGGAATCGCGACCCGCTGAGAAGAATATTTAGTACATTTGGTCACATGTTAGTACAGCTACTCACCAATAGATGGCGATATTTCAAAAATAAAAAACAAAATGGACGGCAGAAATTTGTTAACGTTTGTAGACATGATAGATGATTTTGCTTGATGTACATGTGAGTTTTTGTTTTATTCACTTTTATCATGATATCCTTTTCTTGTTACCATAATACTTTATATATTATGATTAACATAATACTTGCTCAAATGTTAGTTTTCAATGTCTTATCGACTTACAATAATTAAAATTAAATTAAACTTTGAAAAAGTTCACAATAGAAAAAAAACATTATTTTTTTCCCGTCAAAACAGCAACTTGTTGAATGTCAAAATATTGTTAAATGAAGATCTCAATGGCGTTGCAAATGATTCTATATTCCAACAAGAATCTGCGCGGCGCATTAATCTGACTTTTTTTTAAGTATTTTATTAGTTAGTCATTAAAACAAATCCTTTTAATTTAGGTTGGTACTTAATTCATTGTAACGTATACAAGCGTATGGAAGACGGCGGGCTATGAGCAACCTAGCGACCTAGGCTATTGACATAGAGCAAATTGAGGCATTGATCTAGAGCTGTAACTGCCTTAATAATATGCAATATAGAAGTTTTTAATCAGCACAATTATCCGAACTTAATAAATATGTTGCATATTAGGAACGCGAAACCGATTAAGAAGATGAAATAATCGATATGTCTGCCTAAGGCGTTTATACGAGCCTGTTTTAATTGTAATAAATATTGCGAATAAACATCTTAACCAGGCACTATGTAGTGTAATGGCTGTTTTTTTTATTCATTTTTTATTACTTAATTAAATTTGAATATCGGCTACATTAGCAATAGGTGGTGAATGCAAAGAGCTTAAAAATCTTCCGATCAAACTTACCCTTTCCGAAGAAGGCTGCGGGAAAATCAGATGAAAACACTTATACCATATTGTCACTACTATATATCTAATTCAATATGTGCATTTTGTTAATTCAACAGATAAAAAACCATAAGTAAATCTATTTTTTATTGTAATAACGTTCAAATGGTATGTCTCTTTTTATTTTAAGCGGTTTTTTCGATGTAAATTGAACACTCTGTGCTTCCCTCAATAAACACTGAAAAGTTTCATGAAATGGATGTATCTAGTGACGTTAGGAATGTATCCTAGTATCAGATTAGACAAAATATACGCACTAGTATTATGTTTGATGGAAAATAATATAGATGTAATCGTTTATATTTTTACTATTACAGAATATCCATTATAAACTACGATTGAGTTTTAACTTCTTTGTATACCACAGTAGTTGGGACGTTAAGTTTGTAGAAGGGTAGAGATGTAATTAGATTTGGTAATGCACTTTTAAACCTGAGCTGGTAGCTAGCACCTTAAGTAATTACATTTAGTTTCACAAAACACGAATAATCTTACAAAAAAATTTAATAAAACATGTCTTTTTTTATCTAATAAATTTCGCTACCTATTCTTGCAGTATCTGTTCCGATATCAGATACAGAATAGTATTTTTGGTGAACTGCTCCGCCATTTTGTGACACGGAATGCGCGCGCAATACTTATTCGATTTTCTGATCGTGTTTCTATTTATACAGACATATAAACATACTTAAATTATATATATATACGAAACACGTGTTTGTCATACAAATTAAATTTGAATTTTTCAACTAAGTTTTTGTCATGCGTCATAGATGAAATTTTTGGAGAACGTTATTAACTACTTTTACCGACTAGGTTGTCTTATGAGCATACAAGGGTTGGAGAATGCATTCCAGCGGTCATATAGTACAATAAATCGATAAGCATCGTCTGGGACAGACACCTACATAGTAATAGCTAGGTACTAAGTGCTTCCTTCACCCCGACGGGGAGAGGGAGGATATATTTATGTACCCCGACTTACCCTGCATCGATTGTGTAATTATTATGGTATTGGTTGCGCTCGTATATATGCATACAGTGTGTCCCGAAAATAATGAATAAACCTGAAACACTTCATAGTAGAAATATCGGACAAAAATTAAAAAAAAAATCTCAGGTAGTACCCAAATTACGTATTTTAAAAAAAAGTTGATATTTTCGATACTGCTCTGTGTTTCTGGAATATACAACAGATACAAATAAATGAATAGGCCTTTTGGTGTTATAATATTCTACATGGACTACATACTAAGGAATATGCAGGAAATCGTATGAGTAGCTAATGTAATTTTTTATAAAAGTTAACTTTAATTTTAATCATGAAATTTGGTATTTTTCTGGGTACTAAGCTAAGAAATATATATATTTTTGTTATTTTGTGTCCCCTATAGCTATTAAGAGGTGTTTCAGGATGGTCCATTCTTTCTGAGACACCCTGTATATGGTTCGATTATTCCGATTTGTTAATAAAGTACTTAAGATGAATCAACATCGTGAATTTTATTTTTTTTATTTTTTTTATTGCCTTTGTAGGCTGACTTGCATACGGCCCACCTGATGGTGAGTGGTTACCGCCGCCCATGGACTTCAGCAATGCCAAGGGCAGAGCCAAGCCGCTGCCTACCGCTTAATACTCTCCACATCGAATGAAATGTTAAGATTCGGTACTGTTGTCATTTTGAATTCGTGTTTTAAATGTTCTGTACTACGTGTTTTTATTATGTAACGAATATTACATAGTATTTAAGTATTTTTACATAGGGACCGCTCGAAAATTACTTGAGACCATAGAACTTGTTTCTCAAGGTGGGTGACGCATTTACGTTGTGGATGTCTATGGGCTCCAGTAACCACTTAACACCAGGTGGGCTGTGAGCTCGTCCACCCATCTAAGCAATAAAAAAATAAAATTGTAAATATGGCTGCTATCTACTGTCCTAATATTATACGATGACTTATATTGACTGACTGACTTAGGTATATTGACTGACTTTAATAAAGTTATATTTTTTTTTATTGCTTTGATGGATGGACGAGCTCACAGCCCACCTGGTGTTAAGTGATTATATTAGAAACCATTTAATTTTCGCCTGTCAGAGACAATGAATGTTACTTTAAGTAATACAGTTACTTTGTAGTCTGCGTGTTTAGTGACAACTACAGTGTTATTGGTTAAACAATTCGCTAGAGTGCTTACTTTTTTTTTTATTGCTTAGATGGGTGGACGAGCTCATAGCCCACTTGGTGTTGAGTGATTACTGGAGCTCATAGACATCCACAACGCAAATGCGCCAGTACCTTGAGCTATAAGTTCTCAGTATAGTTACAACGGCTGCCCCACCCTTCAAACTGAAACGCATTACTGCTTCACGGCAGAAATAGGCAGGGCGGTGGTACCTACCCGTTCGGATTCACAAGAGGTCCTACCACCAGTAAAAAACTATTACTATTTTTGCTAAGTTATTTTCTTAATATAAATTATTATTCTTCTTCTTTGTCTCCACCTTAGCCCACTAGGTTCTTAAATCGAAACCTTATCAGCTTCGTGTGACAACATTTTGTAGAATTATCTCTGGTAGTCTATCTATCTACCTATATATATAAAAATGAATTGCTGTTCGTTAGTCTCGCTAAAACTCGAGAACGGCTGGACCGATTTGGCTAATTTTGGTCTTGAATTATTTGTGGAAGTCCAGATAAGGTTTAAAAGGTAGATAAATATGAAAATGCTCGGAATTAAATAAAAATAACAATTTTGTTTTTCCTTTGATGTGTCCCCCGTCGGACGGATTCCTTTTGTTTGTTTTAAGTTTATTTTATACAAAAGTTTAGGTCTTTTGTTTATCGATTGAGGCACTACGAAGTCTGCCGGGTCAGCTAGTCTAAAATAAAAAAAATATCTTTTAAGGTTTTATTGTGTTTGTAATAAAAATGGCGGGGGCAAGCGCCAGATTACTGCAAGAGTATTTTTTTTTATTTCAAAGGCGTATTTGGTCAAGGAATTAAAACAATTCAGCCGAGGAATAATTCTGTATTTTAGATTAATATTATATAGTCTCACATTTATAGCTGTTGAAACCTACTAGTAATGGAACCGCTAAAATAACCTAAACGAAACATTCCCAGCCTTTGAATCGGTTTAGGTTATTTTTTTTTCTAACAAGTAAATAACGACACAATAATTGACTAGAATTAAAGACGGATAATTATTTAAATTGACTAGAATGTTTTTGTTATTTAACATTAACAACATAAATAATAAATGTTTAATGTCATCGGATTATTGGTGGTAAGCGCCACGCGTTAAATAAATTGTATTTGAGTTACATTTTTATTCGTCAAGTTTTGATGTTTTATTAGTTTTCTTTTTATTTATAACCGAATTTCTTGAGAAGGCCGTCTTCGTTGAGGCTGTGCTCGAAGAACGGGCTTTCCCGGAAAATGACCGACGCATCGGCTATGTGCATTTGCCGCTTTCCATATCTGAAATAGAAAAAAAACGTGTTTAGCGCCATCTGTTGTTCGATAGCAAACTTTATTTTAAAAATCTGCATGTCATAGATGGCGTTAGTGAGACATTAGAAGCCATGGTAGCTACTTACAACATAAATTGCTTTTTAATTAATTTAAAGAAATATAATTAGCTTCAAATTTCTTAAAATGTGTTCAAACGTGTTTTTATTTCATGACGAAAAATTAATTCTTAAATAAATAAAAAAAGAGTTTCTTTTTTAATAATTTACGTTGCGCAAAAAGAAATACGGTCTAAGCCGGTAAAGTCGATGCTTATCTTAACGTCCGCTCATTATCTTTGTGAAAACGATCCAAAGACAAAAGAGTGCGTAATGAGATTTTATAATTTTACGGTCTAATCTCATTTTTGCTAACTCTATGTAGAGTATGGTAAGGTTAAAAGAAAAAATCTTACGATAAATATTATATTCAAACGGGAGTCGTCGTTGTAGGAAGATTTTACACAAAAAATAGGAATGGAATAAAAACTCAAGGTGCCGTCATCATGAGAACTACATAAATATAAAACAAAACAAAATTTAGGTAGGTACCTACTAGTAGCAGAGCGTGTTGTGGGTTCAGTGTGCTTAGTGCGAGTTTTTTAGAATTCTCGATCGCGTAAATATCTATATATTAATACGTGAAGCAAAAACTTTGTATCCCTTCTTACAAAAATTGCGCGGACGGAGGAGTATGAAATTTCCCACACTTATAGAGAACATAGAGAAGAAGTGCACAATGCTAATATTTTTTTTAAATAATGCATAAAATATACAGTAAATCAATAAAGAAAACATTACACACACTACATACCATGTATTTGATGCACACACGCATGCATACTATTTATTGTTAAACTTTTGTTCTTGACGTCTGTTGTCAAATTGATAGATTAAATATTGTTTGTCTTTGTTAATATTTTTAATAGTGTAGTCTTGGCCAAATTTGTGATTATAGAAGTATAAAATACAATCATAATAGTGCACAAACTTACAATCCCAATTAATTATAGTCGAATTTCGACTACTGCGGGACCTCTAGTTAACTCAAATTTGTATGGAGTTGAAACAGCGCTCCTAGCGGCAGACGTAGAGAAGTTTTATATCATTTTAAAGTTTTTTTTTTCTTGCATCTTCCCGAGTTTTAAACCGGAACTCATGACAGTAGCAGGTATAGGCATAAATATAGTACCCTCCTGTCTGAGTGCTTAGTGAGAGTTTTTAATATTCTCCGATAGCGTAAAAGATAACTCCAATTTGTATGCAGTTGGAACAGCGCCCCTAGCGGCAAACGCAGGCAAATGTTCCGACTCCATACAAATCTGAGTTAACTTTTACGCTATCGAGAACGTTAAAAAATTCGCACTAAACACACCGAAGAGGGTTGACATCAGACGGCCGCTAGTTCCTGTGAGGCGTGACGAAGGGACATGTCGCGCAGACATAATAATCTAGGATCAAGGCAAAAATAAGATAGACATACCTTCCCCTCCCATGAACAGAATAGTATTCCTGTAGTTCTTTGAGATAGTTGGATATCTGTTCGGCGGTGTCGAAGCGCTCCGGGCGGCGGGGACGAGGATACTGCGCCTGCGCCGAGCACGACAAAATGGCGGCGAACAGTAAAATGGCCGACAGTGTTAGTCGCATTTTGCCTGTAATTAAAAAATAGATTTAGTAATGTTTAAATGGGACTAAACGCTGAGTGCTTTTTATGAATTAAAATATATTTATTCCCATCGTTTTTGTTAAATATCTCTAAAGTCTTCTTGAAGTCGTCGTGGCCTAAAGGATAAGAAGTCCGGTGCATTCGTGTTGAGCGATGCACCGGTGTTCGAAACACAGGCGGGTTTTAAAAAAAAAAAAAAATCGGGTACCAATTTTTCTAATGAAATACGTACTCAACAAATGTTCACGATTGACTTCCACGGTGAAGGAATAACATCGTGTAATAAAAATTAAACCCGCAAATTTTTATTTTGCGTAATTACTGGTGGTAGGACCTCTTGTGAGTCCGCACGGGTAGGTTTCTGCCGTGAAGCAGTAATGCGTTTCGGTTTGAAGGGCGGGGCAGCCGTTGTAACTATACTTGAGACCTTAGAACTTATATCTCAAGGTGGGTGGCGCATTTACGTCGTAGATGTCTATTGGCTCCAGTAATCACTTAACACCAGGTGGGCTGTGAGCTAGTCCACCCATCTACGTAATAAATAAAAATTTGTTTATGTGATGTGGACCTTTAATTGGCTTTTTATTTCTATTATTTGTTACATTATTATATTATGTTAGTTGGCTTTTGGTTCTAATTATAGTAAATAAATAAATAAATATAATAAATAAAGACTCAGATACCCCAAGCGCGGATACTTCGCATGACGTTTGATTCTATGCCCGAAAAAGAAAGTGTCTCTGTAAATTTAGTAAATCTATACTAATATTATAAAGAGGAAAGATTTGTTTGTTTGTTTGTGTAGTGAATAGGCTCTGAAACTACTGAACCGTTTTTAAAAATTCTTTCACTAT
Organism: Bombyx mandarina; assembly: GCF_003987935.1. The sequence goes on from NW_021011536.1 coordinate 495,624, forward strand.
TTGGAAGCTACACTATTCCCGAATGACATAGGCTATAATCTTCTTTGAAAAAAATTAAGGATCCTTATTAAAACTCCAATAATGTAACCCAAGGTGTTAAAAAAATACCTAAAATATTCTTTACATCGCGTGCCCTGCGAAAACTATCCATGATAGAATAAAATAATGTACTACGACTTTGTAGAACACATTATTATTTACAAAAAGTGTCGCGACAGCATGTGTCTAATTATTACAATTATGCCCCAATAAGTGTTCTTTTATTTTTTTAAATAAAACGACGTCAAATATCGTTGAAATTTTTGTTAAAGACCCGAGCGGAGTCGGAGCGGGCCGCTGTTCTTAATAAAGCAAAATAACTATCGTCGCAGCACCATTTCGAAAAGCCAACGTTGAGTCTAAAACAAGATTACACTTTTAAATCGTGCTGATACCGAAATGTCAACTGATTCTTGTAATAAAATCATTTTATCAGCCGACAAAAGTGGCGTTATCGTCAGCGCAAAGCGTCAGGGCCCCTGCGAGCTTATGTCGAGCTTTTGATCGAAATTTGATGGGATTAAATTTATGGGCAAACATGGGTGGCGTGAAATGATAGATAAAAGCTAGTTGTAGTCAAAAAAGTTTGGTTGTAAACTATAAGAGCTGATTTACTATGTACTATTGGAAGACGTTGTATACGATATGAGAAGTTAAGCTTTAGGCACGTTTTAAAGTCGTCCTGGCCTAAAGGATAAGACGTCCGGTCCATTCGTATCGAGCGATGCGACGGTGCCAGTGTTCGAATCCCGCAGGCGGGTACCAATTTTTCTAATGAAATACGTACTTAACAAATGCTCACGATTGACTTCCACCGTGAAGGAATAACATCGCGTAATAAAAATAGTATTCGTAAAAGATTTGCGTAATTACTGTACAATAAAGTCTGGTGGTAGGACCTCATGTTAGTCCGCACGGGTAGGTACCACCACCCTGCCTATTTCTGCCGTGAAGCAGTAACGCGTTTCGGTTTGAAGGGTGAGGTATCTCAAGGTGGGTGGCGCATTTACGTTGTAGATGTCTATGGGCTCCAGTAACCACTTAACACCAGGTGGGCTGTGAGATCGTACACCCATCTAAGCAATAAAAAAAAATGCTCACGATTGACTTCCAAGGTGAAGGAATAACATCGCGTAATAAAAATCGTATTCGAGAAAGATTTGCGTAATTACTGTACAATAAAGACATAGACAAGTATCAAAGTTGGGTGGCCGTATTCATGTTGTGAGCTTTATGAGCCCCGATAAGTACTTAACACTAGCTGGGTCTTAAGCTCTAACATCCATGTACGGAAGAAAAATCTATAATTATTATTGTAGGATCGGTAAGAACGGAACGTATGAAAATGGTGTGGTTCGGAGCGTTGAGATGTGAGTGAGAGAAAACAGTAAGAAAGGGAAAAGAGATATTTTCTTTTCCCTACCTATGCTGATAGCCTTGAGAGTCTATTTCAGCTTCTCCTTGACGTGTAGGTGAGCTCACGGGGCTCAAGCCGAAGGTGTTGGTAATACTGGCCCTAGCAAGAGCAGTGCTTCACAGAATCTACCACCGGATCGGAAACGCGTCCCACTGCGAAGATCCGGTGAGAAACTCAGTGGGCTGTGTGGGTTAATTCACTCGTCGAGCTCTACGTCGCAAGCGACGGGTTTGACGAGGACGGTGACCGGTGCTTGTGTGGAAAAGAGAATGACAGACAGACATAACAGGAAAAAGGAAGATGGTGAAGACGATTGAATGAACAAAGCGTAAAAAAGGTGTCAAATATTTTAATTATTATTCTAATATAGAAGATTTAAGAAAAGAACAAAAGTGCAAAAAAGGAATGGTCTTATTTTATGTGCCACGGTCTCGATCCTATATCTTATCTTATATCTTTAAATAAGCAATTCTTGTATATATAATAATATTGTTTTTTTTTAATTTTTTTATTGCTTAGATGGATGGACGAGCTCACATCCCACCTGGTGTTAAGTGGTTACTGGAGTCCATAGACATCTACAACGTAAATGCGCCACCCACCTCGAGATATAAGTTCTAAGGTCTCAGTATAGTTACAACGGCTACCCTACCCTTCGAACCGAAACGCATTACTGCTTCACGGCAGAAATAGGCGGGGTGGTGGTACCTACCCATGCGGACTCCCAAGAGGTCCTACCACCAGTAATAAAATGTAAATATGTATATATATAATCTGAATCTCGGAAACGACTCCAACGATTTTCATAAAATTTAGTATACAGGGATTTCAGGGGCGATAAATCTATCTAGCTACGATTTATTTTCAGAAAATGTTGTTTCGTCCAAGTACTTTATTTAATTTAATCAAAGTGCTTTTATGTATGCATTTTGAATGATGGACGATAAATTAATGTCCCACGCATCTGCATCGCAATTAGCTTGAAAGCACAGAGCCTAGTGTGCTTCACGAGTGCCCTCAACTCAATTATATTGGCGAAGCTCTTTCGGCGTATCGCTCCAAATTTCAATAAGCCTACTCCTAAATTTGAATATTTGCGATTTTATATCGCTAATGGCGAACGCATGCTTTTTAATGCGCTTTTACTAGCTTCAGACGTATGTGTATGTTTGTAACGGAATCTTTGAACATGATTTTGACCCCCTTCAAAACGTCGGATTAACTCGAAATTTGGCATACTTATTAAGGACCGATGACAATTAAATAGTTAAAAAAAAAATTGAAAAAATTGAAATTCAACTAAAAAATTTAAAATAAAAAATAGTTTAAAAAAACTAAAAAAATACGCTTTTATAGAAAATCCAACTAAAAAATAGAAAATAAATTTTGATAAATTTGAATTAAAAATAGTGTAAGAAGAAATGATTTTATTGTAAAAAAGCGTGGGGTGCATGGTATAAGTAGTTATAAATATTTTATGAACAGATATGAGTAGAAGGGTTATTTTGATAATATCCTGAAAAGCACCCCACGCTTTTTTACACACTTTGGTTGGATGTTCTATAAAAGCGTACCTATTTTTTTATTTTTTTAAACAATTACTTATTTTATTACTCGCTGCGTGCATCCAAGTTTCGTTAAAACATATCGGATTAGATTCTGGAATGAGTTTGTTCGCTGTGTCTTTTTTTATTGAGTAATTGAGTGAAGCAGTTCACAATGGTCCACTGGTGTCCTTATTTTACGTGGTTGTCGGAGGTCGGAGACATTACAACGCGAACGCCCTCACATCCCACCATTTTACCATCACACCTTCCGCCACTTTCTTAAGAAACGCTGCGTTCACCGACATTGCGTTTCCAAAGACCTTTTCTGCCACGTACCATCCGGCTTTTGAAATGGACTCTCTTCCACGGTGTTTCTCGAGCGCTATGACATGTCCCTCTTCAAACGAGGCTTGTGGAGAGTACTTAACGGTAGGCAGCGGTCTTGGCTCCGCCCGTGGCATTGCCGACGTCCATGAGCGACGGTAACCACTTACCATTAGATGGGCCGTATGCTCGTCTGTCTGCAAAGGCAATAAAAAACACACACAAACCTTGAGACGTGAGATCTAAATCTCATTTGTATTGTATATAGAGACGATTACGACAGAGTTCGACAAGCGAATTAACCCATAGACATCATATTTTATTACTGGTGGTAGGACCTGTTGTGAGTCCGCACGGGTAGGTACCACTACCTTGCCTATTTGTGCCGTGAAGCAGTAATGCGTTTCGGTTTGAAGAGTGGGGCAGCCGTTGTAACTATACTGAGACCTTAGAGCTTATATCTCAAGGTAACTTGAAATCAGGTGGGCCGTGAGTTCGTGTACCCATCTAAGCAATAAAAAACGATACGGACACTATTTAAAAAGGTTCACGCGAATAATTCCAAGTCTATTTCGAACGCAAGTCTTCCTTCGATCTATTTTAATGTTCGCGGGAAAGAGGCAAAGAGGCGTTTATTTCCAATTACGCATATGTTTTCCCGTGTTCTCTCTCAATAAGCCGCGCGAGATTAGAAAGCCGCATCAACAGGTCGACCCCGACGCGGCGACGGTTGTAGGTACCTCGATGAAAACATTATCGATAAAAGTGTATTTTTCAAAAATAAAAATAACAAAAGACATGCAAAGAAAATTACCTTTAGTATAAATAAAACCTTAAAAACTTTTTAGTTTTAAATAAATATTGTTTTGAGATGAATACACTCACTTGTTTGAAGCTCAATCAAAACATTATTGATAAAATTGTATTTTGAAAAAATAAGAAAAGATATGTAAAGAACCTAAGAAAGAAAAGACCTTTAGTATTTAAAACCTTTCAAACTTTATTTAGTTTTAAATAAATAGTTTTTTAGACGAATTCACTCACTTGTTGTAGCTAGATGAAAAAATTATCGATAAAACTGTATTTTGAAAAAATAAAAATAACAAAAGACATGTAAAGAAAACTACCTTTAGGATTTAAAACTTCTCTAACTCTTTAGTTTTAAATAATGATTGTTTTTAGTCGAATTCACTCACCTGTTTGTAGCTCAATGAAAACATTATTGATAAAATTTTATTTTGAAAAAATAAGAAAAGATATGTAAAGAACCTAAGAAAGAAAATACCTTTAGTATTTAAAACCTTTCAAACTTTATTTAGTTTTAAATAAATATTGTTTTGAGATGAATACACTCACTTGTTTGAAGCTCAATCAAAACATTATTGATAAAATTTTATTTTGAAAAAATAAGAAAAGATATGTAAAGAACCTAAGAAAGAAAATACCTTTAGTATTTAAAACCTTTCAAACTTTATTTAGTTTTAAATAAATATTGTTTTGAGATGAATACACTCACTTGTTTGAAGCTCAATCAAAACATTATTGATAAAATTGTATTTTGAAAAAATAAGAAAATATATGTAAAGAATCTAAGAAAGAAAAGACCTTTAGTATTTAAAACCTTTCAAACTTTATTTAGTTTTAAATAAATAGTTTTTTAGACGGATTCACTCACTTGTTGTAGCTAGATGAAAACATTATCGATAAAACTGTATTTTGAAAAAAATAAAAATAACAAAACACATGTAAAGAAAACTACCTTTAGTATTTAAAACTTTTCTAACTCTTTAGTTTTAAATAATTATTGTTTTTAGACGAATTCACTTACCTATTGTAGCTAGATGAAAACATTATCGATAAATTTGAATTTTGCAAAAAATAACAAAACACATGTAAAGAAAACTACCTTTAGTATTTAAAACCTTTCAAACTCTTTAGTTTTAAATAAAGATTGGTTTTTAGACGACATCACTCACTTGTCTTTCATTCAATGAAGAAAGTAGTCAAGTTTGGCATAGCATAGTAATACTTTAAAATATTAATTTAAAATATTAATTAAGGGCTTTAAATGTATGTTTTATAATGATATTAAATACTCCAGAATCAATGAAAATTCTAAAATTAAAGATTTTGAAAGGCTCCAGCTGTTCCAGCTGTTCTAACTGCATACAAATTTGAGTTAACTCTTACGAGATCGAGAACGTTAAAAAACTCACACTAAGCACGTTTGACGTCACGCGCGAAGCGAGAAAAATGTGTCACAAGTCAACGCCTGGGCCGATCGTGCCTCTCTATCAGTTGTTCCGCGCTCTCGCTTGCACGCTGAGGCTCAGACGGAACGTGACACATTTTCGTGCGTGCAGCCGATGTTCATTTATTTATAAGACGTTATCTCGTCAAAATCCGAATACATTTTGTTACAGTACTGTATTATTCGGCCCGAAGGAAGTTAGCGTGGATTTTTTTTTTATTAAGCGATGTGCTAGTTAATTGCTCTTTAAATGCTCTAGGTATTAGAATCCGTAATTGCTCCACGTTTATCAGTATTAGTTAATTTTTAATTAATTAAAAAAAAAATCAAAAATTTAATTTTGCTATAAAACCTAAAATATCCACTTTTCTTATAATTTTGGAACGAAGTTCCTTACGGCAGGCTTGGAGGGGATAGGGATTTTGCTGCGCGACCGAACTGAAAAAAATGTGATAGTAAAACCGTAAGAAAAAATCCGTGGAAAAAAGTGCGTGGAATAAAACCGTTAAATGAGACGTGCGCAGGCGCGACAGTCGCATACACAAGCGAGTAGTGTATAATACCTTTCTCTTTCTCCCTCTTTCTTTTCGTTCTCTCATCCATTCTCTTCCTATTTTGTAATTATTTCTATTTCTATGTAATTTTATGTTGTCAAACAAAAATAAAGAGACATATTTTGTTATTTTAATTGATAATTTGAATTACGATATTTTTTTATTTTATGTAATTTATTATTTCCTAAAATACTGAATTTCCTAAATACTTTCCTGTACTTAAATAAAAAACTAATCAGCAAAATTTAAGAGAAAAATCAAGAAAACCTACATAAAATGAGCACGATTTTTTTTTGCAAATTTTGTCGATTCTACATTAGCCGAAGGAACTTCGTTCCTACCTGGTGTCCCACGACACCACATCTTTCCCAAAGAATTGCTCCCAATTTGCTCTATTAANTTTTGGAACGAAGTTCCTTACGGCAGGCTTGGAGGGGATAGGGATTTTGCTGCGCGACCGAACTGAAAAAAATGTGATAGTAAAACCGTAAGAAAAAATCCGTGGAAAAAAGTGCGTGGAATAAAACCGTTAAATGAGACGTGCGCAGGCGCGACAGTCGCATACACAAGCGAGTAGTGTATAATACCTTTCTCTTTCTCCCTCTTTCTTTTCGTTCTCTCATCCATTCTCTTCCTATTTTGTAATTATTTCTATTTCTATGTAATTTTATGTTGTCAAACAAAAATAAAGAGACATATTTTGTTATTTTAATTGATAATTTGAATTACGATATTTTTTTATTTTATGTAATTTATTATTTCCTAAAATACTGAATTTCCTAAATACTTTCCTGTACTTAAATAAAAAACTAATCAGCAAAATTTAAGAGAAAAATCAAGAAAACCTACATAAAATGAGCACGATTTTTTTTTGCAAATTTTGTCGATTCTACATTAGCCGAAGGAACTTCGTTCCTACCTGGTGTCCCACGACACCACATCTTTCCCAAAGAATTGCTCCCAATTTGCTCTATTAATTTTAAAAAAAACATCATAATTTGGCAATATTTATAATAATTAATACAAACAAAATATTTGCATGTGAATTCTTGCACTATGACGTCATCAGCGGTCGGTGAATCCACTGAAAGCTAATATAACCTTAAAATTAAATTATAAACATTAAGGCAAACATGAAATTGTCGCAATGAGGATTCATGTAAACATAGCTTTATTCTCTTATGTTAATTTAACGATCCAAACATCGACAATTCGAATATAATCCCAACCCTGTCCCGCTGATTCAAGCGACCAACAATAGACCGCTAACAATTTTCTATCGAGCGCCGAGTCCGTTGGCGCAACACTATGTCGGAAGTGTTCTTTTTTCTCATTTTCCATTTAAATACCCTTTTGCGATGTGAAAATTTTAATTGCGCCCCCGGTATGTTTATTTGTAATAATAAACCTTTTATTTTAATTACCACAGCGGTTTTTTTTTATTCCTTAGATGGATGGAAGAGCTGACAGCCCACCTGGTGTTAAGTGGTTACTGGAGCTCATAGACATCTACAACGTAAATTCGCCATCCACCTTGGGATATAAGTTCTAAGGTCTCAAGTATAGTTACAATGGCTGCCCCGCCCTTCAAACCGAAAGGTATTACTGCTTCACGGCAGAAATAGGCAGGGTGGTGGTACCTACCCGTGCGGGCTCATACCGTGGAAATCAATCGTGAACATTTGTTAAGTACGTATTTCATTAGAAAAATTGGTACCCGCCTGCGGGATTCCAACACCAGCGCAACGATACTAGGCTGCACTAAACGTATCGGGAATGGAATATTTCCACTGTTCCTGTCATATTAAAATCTTTTTAATTGAAAACTCCTTGGTTTTAAAAATCGAATACCATTCATTTATTTAAAAAAAGATTCTCGGTCTTGTCACGAGGTTTTGTCAAACTTGTTTAGTCGTTGAGAAAATGGAATTGACTCGAGAAAATTCAAGAGCGATGATTTATTATGACTTTCGAAGTAGTTTAACACAAAAACAGTGTGTTGACCGGATGATTTCTGCATTTGGTGATGAAGCCCCATCCAAAACCACAATTTATCGCTGGTTTGCTGAGTTTCAACGTAGACGTGTCAAGCTCAGTGATGATCCCCGTCAAGGTCGTCCAAAAACTGCAGTCACCCAAGAAAACGTTGATGCTGTGCGTAAGCTGATTGAGGAAGGTCGACATGTGACATACCGCGAAATTCAGGCAACTTTAGACATTGGCATGAGTCAAATACAAATAATCTTGCATGAACAATTAGGTGTAAAAAAGTTGTTTTCCCGATGGATACCCCATTCGCACTGTGAAGAGCAAAAAGCGACTCGCGTTACTTGGTGCGTCAGAACTCTCGAAAGATTCCACGCAGGATCCTCAAATGCTGTATACAACATTGTATCAGATGACGAATCCTGGATATACGCGTACGAACCCGAAACAAAAAACCAGTCACGAGTTTGGGTGTTCGAAAATGAGTTAAAGCCAACAAAAATTGTTCGTTCACGGAGTGTTGCAAAAAAAAATAGTGGCCACGTTTGTCTCCAAAACCGGCCATGTTACGACTATTCCTCTTGAGGGACAAAGAACGGTTAATGCAGAATGGTATGCTAGNGGTGGCCACGTTTGTCTCCAAAACCGGCCATGTTACGACTATTCCTCTTGAGGGACAAAGAACGGTTAATGCAGAATGGTATGCTAGCATTTGTTTGCCACAGGTCGTTTCTGAACTCCGTAAAGAGAACTGCAACCGCCGCATCATCCTCCATCACGACAATGCGAGTTCTCACACCGCGCACAGAACAAAAGAGTTTTCAGAGCAAGAAAACATAGAATTATTAGACCATCCGTCGTACAGCCCCGACCTAAGCCCTAATGATTTCTATACTTTCCCTAAAATAATGAATAAATTGCGTGGACAGAGATTTTCATCACCTGAAGAAGCTGTGGACGCCTACAAAACGGCCTTTTTGGAGACCCCAACTTCCGAATGGAATGGTTGCTTCAATGATTGGTTCCATCGTATGGAAAAATGTGTCAAATTTCGCGGAGAATACTTCGAAAAGCAATAAATACATTTTTAAATAGTAATGTTGTGTCACTTCGTTAATTCCCGAAATTTTCAGTGCCGCCCTCGTAGATACGAATGCACCGGACGTCTTATCCTTTGGGCCACGACGACTTCAAACTTCCTTTTTGAATTAAAAAAAACTCCCCCTGAATAGAACTTTTGTTCATTTAAATAAAACCACTGATAGAGTGCTATAGATAACATATTTAATGTGTTAATAAGTGAATCAAGTCAAAATCTTATTATCCTTTTTCAATGAACACGATCCGCGTGGACTGAAACATTGAATGAATATAATTAGTCCGTACAATTAAAGTCTTTTGGATTCGTATGAGATAACATCTGAATACCTCGTGTGAGGGTTGGCTAAAGCGAAACTCTGTGCTTTTGTGTTCGGCACTTTTAATCACTTCCAATAAAAGTACCCTACGTATCTGTGTATTCTTTCTGCTTAACAATCGCCAGTAACCTATGTATTCAAAATTGTCACATCTCTATATATAAAAATGAATTGCTGTTCGTTAGTCTCGCTAAAACTCGATAACCGACTCGACCGATTTGGCTTATTTTGGTCTTGAATTATTCGTGGAAGTCCAGGGAAGGTTTAAAAGGTGCGAAAATATATAAAAGCTCGGAATTATATAAAAACAAACAATTTTGTTTTTCCTTTGATGTGTCCCCTTGATGTGTCTTTTATTTATCGATTGAGGCACTACGGATTCTGCCGGGTCAGCTAGTATTAAATAAGTATATAAGTCGTAAATATAAGTCGGGGCAACCACATTAATAAGACCATCATCAGACATCATAGGGGCGGATAGGGTGATCGAGCTAAGATAAATATTAAGTACACAAAACACATCGTCGTTGAAGTCGTCGTGGCCTAAATGATAAGCTGACGTCCGGTCCGTTCGTATGTACCGACGCACCGGTGTTCGAATCCCGCAGGCGGGTACCAATTTTTCTAATGAAATACGTACTCAACAAATGTTCACGATTGACTTCCACGGTGAAGGAATAACATCGTGTAATAAAAATAAAATCCGCAAAATTATAATTTGCGTAATTAATGGTCGTAAGACCTCTTATGAGTCCGCACGGGTAGGTACCACCACCATATTATAAATAATAAATAAGAAAAATGTTCGATTGTTTTTTTAATTAAAGATAACCTATTCTTTATATGTGCATGTAAATGTCTAAATGATCTAATTATATTTAACCATAACGACCATCTTAATTTCTGATTTGCGACTGATTTGAATATAAGCAAGACACAAAACTTAACGTGAAAACATTATTCGAGTCGTGAACCACCAAAGTTTATAACGTAAAGGAAAAACCATTTTAGAAACTCTTTAAAAATAAACGCACGGCTGCCATTTTGAATTTAGCAGCGCCGTCAACTCAAAGGAGCGGATTCATAGTACGTCGGATATTATTTTCACGGCTCGCAACACTTTAACTAGAAACGGAACGTGATGCAATATGGCTGCGTTAGGAATATTAATATTGAGCTATCATAAAGTTACACGTTATTGTGGTAATTAGTTTTAAAAATATTTATAATTAAACTGTAGATACAACTTTAATACTACGCGTCCCTCAGTAGTCGAAGTTTAGCTGTAATTAATTGGAATTATAGGTTTGGACATTATTATGGTTCTATTGTTAAAGATTATTAAACTTCTACAATAACGGATTTCGCCAAGACTACATACACTGTAGACAAATAATATTAATCTATTCTCAATTTGACCACAGACTTTAAACAATTTTTTTTTATGGCCTGGTGACAGAGACCTTTTTGTCATATCTTATTTGGAAAATTTTCATTACTTTGAGGTCACTACACTTCACTTCACAAAATTTTGTCATTTAAATTGTTTGAATTGTATTTTTTATATAATTCAAAATAAGTTTGACAATAAGCACAGAGTATATTTACATTTAAGTGTTGTGTCAAATACGTGGGTCGTACAATACGTGGTCAAATACGTACGTTGTGTCTATGAGTGTGGGAAATTTCATACTCCTCCGTCCGCGCAATTTTCGTAAAAATGGGTACAAAGTTTTTGCTTCACGTATTCATATAAAGATTCTATGACGTTTCTTACATCTAATGTCAATCATTTAATATCTAAACTAATGTTATAAAGCTGAAGAGTTTGTTTGTTTGAACGCGCTAATCTCAGGAACTGCTGGTCCGATTTGAACAATTCTTTCAGTGTTAGATAGCCCATTTATCGAGGAAGGTTATAGGCTATACATCACGCTAAGCGGAGCACCTAAAGAATGTTTCAAAATCGGGGTTTTAATCCCTTTTGAGAGCTTCCACTGCGTCCGCTGCGGAAACGGTTACAGTTTCGCTAAAGTAATGTATGAGTCGACTATTATCAAAGCCGGCAATGTGACTTTTGGACAATTATTGGTAAATCTGAAAAACGAATTATTGACTTTGTATTCCATTGGCAGTCATAAAACTCTTCTGAACGACATCTTAGATAAATAACAGGTTAAGTATTAACCTTTATTTAATGCAGGTTTTGAACCGTATTCTTTGAAGGAGACGATTATATTCAAATCAATCTGTATTGACATATCAATAATTTTTTTTTGTCCAAATGCACAGATTGCCACCTTTGATAATAGACGACTCGTATGAGAGTCTTCTCTGTATCTGTCTAATGTACGAGAGTCTCTTTTGAGGTCGGTTAAAAAGCGTGATTTTGGTACCATAAATAACTCTATAACATTCTATTATTCAAAAATATTTTCAATTTCTACGTAATCATTTATGGAGGCGGGTAAAATTTAGCGTTATGCCAAAGTAACTATTCCACGCGGACGAAGTCGCGGATAAAAGCTAGTCTTAGATAAAATGTCACAAAATAAGTGCTAGATTATTTAAGAAGAGTTCTGATTCCGGGCAGAGAACGTACTCCGGGTGAGAAAGTGCAAAGGGAGTCGTACGGTGGTAGGGTCCTAAAAATGATTCTTGGGCATGTGGTCCCAAGAACTACACGTAACGGCGGAAACCTCATCCACGAGACTTGGTGCTCTGCCCGAAAAAAAAATCGTTTCGAGAGAAGACGTAATAACGTAATGACTAAGTCCGATACAAAAAAAATATCGGCACACGTGTCTCTTTTCGTCTGTGGCGGGTAGCCATCATACAACGCAAGATATTTAACAGATGCCCGAATCTCGCTTACGACATTTTCAAGGTAAGCTCGCATATATACAAGTTCCGAACAACAACATTCGGACCGTCGGTCTACCGAGCAATATCACCCGCTCGGTGGAATATTTTCCTTTCGTCGTTAAGTATATCTATATTACATTGTAGGTGTCTATGGGCTCCAGTAACCACTCAACACCAGGTGGGCTGTGAGCTCGTCCACCCATCTAAGCAATAAAAAAAACACACACACACACACGATCGTTACTAAAGTCCAAACCCGTGTTTTGCTTTCGATTTTTTTTCCCTACCTATGCTGATAGCCTTGATAGGCGTTTTCAGCGTGTAGGTAAGCTCTCGGGGCTCAAACCGGGAATGTTGCTAACACTGGCCCTAGCAAGAGCAGTGCTTTGCAGAATCTACCACCGGATCGGAAACGCGACCCACTGAGAAGATCCGGCGAGAAACTCAGTGGGCTGTGTCTATGGGTTAATTTACTCGTCGAGCTATCGAATGATGAGCAAGTAGTTCCTACATGTCTTATTCTGGATAGCCGACCCCTAAGTAATCCTCTTTGTCTTTATTTAAGCATTCTTCTTCTTCTTTTTCTTCACCTTATCCGACTAGGTGGGGGCACAACTAATTTTTCTCTTCTATTCTCTTCTATCAGCCGTCATCTCAACATTCACTCCTCTGTCTCTCATATCGTCATTCACACACTCCATCCATGTCTTCTATGGTCGACCAATACCATTTCCATACATCTCCTAGTCACATGCATCTTCTCTCTGCGTATGTCCGTACCACGCTACCGTACCGTTTTTATTGAAGCATTCATAAACTAAGAGAAAAGCAGTTTCCCAGAACCCTCATAAATGTCTTTTCGCGAGTCCTGCATTGAGCCAGGTATTTTTAGAACCTCTTTTTCTTAAAATAGAACTCGTTAATTTTTGTTAGGGATTGTGTTGTAATTTTAGAAAGAAAATTGAGCGTTCGATAATTGCAGTCCTTTGTCTAGAGTCAAAGGCGACGACAATGGAACGAAAAACGTTGATTAGCGAATCAATTGCCAAGACTCCGCGTGCTGGCGGCAAACGAAGGGGCGCTGTTCTGACTCCATACAAATTTGAGTAACCAAATACGCTTTTATAAAAAATCCAACTAAAAAATGGAAAATAAATTTGAAATAAAAATAGTGTAAGAAAAAATGATTTCATTGTAAAAAAAGCGTGGGATGCTTTTCAGGATATTATCAAAATAGCCCTTCTACTCATATCTGTTCATAAAGTATGCACCCCACGCTTTTTTTACAATATAATATTTATTTCTTACACTATTTTTAATCCAAATTTATTAAAATTTATTTTCTATTTTTTAGTTGTATTTTCTATAAAAGCGTATTTTGTTAGTTTTTCTAAACTATTGTTTATTTTTCATTTTTTAGTTGAATTTCAATTTTTTTCAATATATTTTTTTAATATTGAATTGTCGTCGGCCCTTAATAAGTATACTAAATTTCGAGTTAATCCGACGTTTTGAAGGAGGTCAAAATCATGTGCAAAGATTCCGTTACATACTGACATACATACGTCTGAAGCTAATAAAAGCATATTAAAAGAGTATGCTTATTACTTGGTTGGTTGGTTTTAAAACTTGATTTATTCGCAAGGACTTTAAGTGTTTGTATATAAGTGCCCGCGTCAGATTTTGAAAATCTTTTGGCCTGAGACGATCACTAACAAAGAGCTGTGGAGGATCACCAAGCAGACAACAATGGAGAAGGAAGATGCTATAGAAAATTTCATACTCCTCCGTCCGCGCAATTTTCGTAAAAAGGGATACAAAGTTTTTGCTTCACGTATTAATATATAGATAGTTAAGGACCAGCCTCGAACGTAAGCCGTAAAGATTTTTCAAATAAAGACAGGAATTGAATCCTTAATGATACGAAGGGGATTCCGCTCTTCATATCCACACGCGAAGACTTCCCGGCCGCCTACAAAACGTCCCGGCACCAATTAAAAGCACATTTAAAAGATTCCAATTCAACAATCTAATTCCACGTTACAACATAAGAATGTGCTCTAAAATACTGAACCAATTAACAAGATTGGAGGAGATTAAAAACAATTAACGTACCTACTCGATTAAGGTTTTATTGTACGTTTGTAACCGACTTCAAAAAGTGAGGAGGCTCTCAATTCGACAGCATGTTTTTTTTTATGTGCGTTACCTCATAACTTTTGTCTGGGTGAATCGATTTTGATGATTATTTTTTTATTAGAAAGCTGACGCTTCCCGTGTGCTCCCATTTCCAATTTAGTCTAGTTCTGATAATGGTATCCACGAAAAAACCATATAAGTCTTAAATTTGCATTAAGTAAGTGCGCGACAAATATATCAATAACTCAATAACTCAATATCACGCCAACCGATTTCGATGATTATTGTTTTTCATCATCATCATCATCATTTCAGCCTATCGCCGTCCACTGCTGAACATAGGCCTCTCCAATAGATTTCCAGTGCGACCGGTCCATTGCCACCTGCATCCAACGAGACCCAGCGCTTTTTACTAGGTCGTCGGTCCATCTAGTAGGTGGCCATCCCACATTGTTTTTAGTGTATACTGATTTGTTTTAGAATATCTTTTTTTTTCTATTTAAAGTCGCTTTTTGTTAAAGCACGTCTATTTACAATTATCAATTAAACGAATGATCGTTAAGAGACTCACAGAATTTCACGGTCTACCTTTGATTTCCTAAAGGGCTATTCTTCGCGAATTGAAGTCGGCCTCCGCCTGGTTTCGCTTTTAGAATTAAGCGCGTGGTTTGAGCTAAAATATTTTTAGAGTAGCAATTTACAAGTTGTTTTTAAAATAAAACTCTTATCTACTCAGGCATTGGTCGGCGGCAGCCTTGTCATCTAAAAGAGCCATATATAAGCCACAATCAAAACTTAAACAAATTTTTTTTTTTTTTTGTAGATAGGTGGACGAGCTCACAGCCCACCTGGTGTTAAGCGGTTACCGGAGCCCATAGACATCTACAACGTAAACGCGCCACCCACCTTGAGATATAAGTTCTAAGGTCTCAGTATAGTCACAACGGCTGCCCCACCCTTCAAACCAAAACGCATTACTGCTTCACGGCAGAAATAAGCGGGGCGGTGGTACCTACCCGTGCGGACTCACAAGAGGTCCTATCACCAGTAATTACGCAAATTATAATTTTGCGGGTTTGATTTTTATTACACGATGTTATTCCTACCCCGTGGAAGTCAATCGTGAGCGTTTGCTAAGTACGTATTTCATTAGAAAAATTGGTACCCGCCTGCGGGATTCGAACACCGGTGCATCGCTCGATACGAATGCACCGGACGTCTTATCCCTTAGGCCACGACGACTTCAATGTTGAAAGTCTAGATACTAGATGTTCCCGCTAATTCGTTAAGAATAATTTTGCCGAGAATAGCTTTTCTCGAAGGCTAGGCGATCAGTTCTGTCAGCTCTATGGTTTTATTGCAGATTGTCATAGAGAAACAGGAAATCCAGCTCAAAAACAGGTCGGTCGTGAGATCGTCACTCAAATAGACCTACAAAAGACCCGTGGAACTATTTCTGTTCGAAATGATTCTCGTTGTGGCGAGCGGGCCTTTGTGTTTACAAGTACATCTACTCATGACAACAATAAACCGTACGTAATTAACTGAAATTCGTCGTAAATACAAGCAAAGGGTCCACCACCGGCCAGAAAACTCAAGTGCCCTTAGCGGTACTCCGATAAAATCGCTATGATGCGACCGCTTAGATATGATGCGCACAATGGATTTGCTTAAAGATGTTTCGGAGGCGGCCCGTATTTGTAAAGACCCGGTATATTTTTGTCGTTTTAACCCTTTGACGTCCTGTGATAATAGTCGGTGTACTTATATCTGTTGTCGTTGTCTTCTTAAATTGAACAATGGATTCGAGGACTTTCTGGATGTTTTGTTGAGCCATTTAAGAGGAATCAGAACTGTTGAATATAAAACGTCGAGTCGGTCTCGATAGGTTATATGAGGCCATCAGCGTAAAAGTGGCCAAACCCACAATTTTTGAGAATTGGCGCTTCTAAATTGCAATTTATTTGAAACAAAAAATTTTTTTGACGAAAAACCGGCCTATGAACAAATGGCTTTGTAAACATTATTTTCGCGCGTATTGTTTTTGCCTACGAAGCAGTGTAAAAGTATGTGGCGGGTAGCCATCATACAACGCAAGATAATTAACAGATGCCTGAATCTTGCTTACGACATTTTCAAGATAAAGCGCATATATACAAGTTCCGAACGACAACGCCCGGACCGTCGGTCTACCGAGCAAATATCACCCGCTCGGTGGAAGATCTTCCCTTTGTCGTTTAAGCCTCCCAAAAGTATAATAAATTCAAACCTCGATATCTCCATACTAAGTATGGTAAGGTTAGGTCACTTTTGCGCTGACGGCCTCATATAGGGCTGGTAATTTTTTATTAGCGCGCAATGTAACGCAATAAGAAATGAGTTGCCGCGTGCGGTCAATGGATGAGGTGTGCCACTAACAGATATATTCGCTTTGAATTGCCGGCTCATTGAATATGAACCGATTGCCCTGTGATCCGAGTGATCCTGCCTATTTCTGCCGTGAAGCAGTAATGCGTTTCGGTTTGAAGGGTGGGGCAGCCGTTGTAACTATACTGAGACCTTAGAACTCATATCTCAAGGTGAGTTTCGGCAGTTACGTTGCAGATATATATGGGCTCTGGTAACCATTTAACACCCTGAGCTCATCCATCCACCTATGTAACAAAAAAGAAACGATCAGACCAGTCACACTTCTTGGCGTAAGGTGGATGACGGCGATCTTTTATGAACACGGAGCACTTTTTGTCAGCACTAGCTGTTCAAAAGGTGATACGGACGTATGAGCTCGTGTTTTTAGAACTACTATCAGGATGCTCATCCCTCGACTCATGGACGCCAAGAAGTCTGAACTCCCACGTGACCACACGTTGTGTGAAGCGGATATCTTATAAGGATATTGACCGATAGTGTGGTTCCTTTGTCCACCCTCGTCTATTTCCTCGTCTATTCTAAGTCGCGCACGAAGCGAAGAGTTTCACCAGAAGGTCAGAATTTTCTTTCACACTATGAGCCAGACTATCATCGGATTTGCGTAGTGCTAGAAGTTTTCTTCTGCCTTTGCGAGCGACCAAAAAGTGAGTAACTCTTCATTTGCTCGCCAGTAATGCACAACTATTTCCTTCCTATTTATCTATATCTATACTAATATATAAATCTAGAGTGGTTTTTACGAATGTTCCGTTATAACTACTGAACCGTGCATCCGATTGACTTGAAACTTGGTATCCGTGTAGAAAATACATGTACTTAATGGATAGGCTAATATTTATGTGAGTGTTGGACTCCCTGCACCAGTTGCGGGGGCGTTAATGATGAGAATCTTTGTGGGTGTGAGAAATAATAATGTTAATTTTAAATGCCCAGCGAAGCGGACGAGTACAGCTAATTGCTTATAATAATTGTAATTGATAAGTACGTAATGCTTTACGATAATGCTACATATTCAGTGCACGAACAAACATTTTTTAATTTTGAAAATTTTTATGTTTGTGATATATTTTATGAATTTTCAACATTCATTAGAACTTGTGACCGATAAGTGGTCGGTCGGCGACTTATCTAAATCCACCCCCTTTCCCCTACCGTGACTAATGTTCATGAGCGACGATGACCACTCATCATCAAATGGTCCACATGCTCGTCTAACCAAAAATAAAAATGGAATGAAAAACGCGAATTTCACCTTAAAAAATCGCAAATTTCTAAATTACTTTATGCAGGTAGCTCTAACCTCAACGAGTCAATTATAAAGAGCTTTTAAGTTGTCGTTTGATCTCATATCTACCGTAAAGTCGTTTGGGGACTTTAAGGAATTCCTTACGAGAGGGTTGTTTTCTTATTCGGGGAAACGGGCTTAGGGTGGCGTAGGATTTTGTGAATTACTATCACTTTATGACACCTCTTGTGAGTCCGCACGGGTAGGTACCACCGCCCCGCCTATTTCTGCCGTGAAGCAGTAATGCGTTTCGGTTTGAAGGATAGAGCAGGCGTTGTAACTATACTTGAGACCTTAGAACTTTTTTTTTTTATAGCTTATGTGGGTGGACGAGCTCACAGCCCACCTGGTGTTAAGTGGTTACTGGATCCCATATACATCTACAACGTAAATGCGCCACCGACCTTGAGATATAAATATACTGGTGGTAGGACCTCTTGTGAGTCCGCGCGGGTAGGTACCACCACCCTACCTATTTCTGCCGCGAAGCAGTAATGCGTTTCGGTTTCAAGGGTGGGGCAGCAGCTGTAACTATACTTGAGACCTTAGAACCAACTTGCTTAGCTAGTAGATTCAGCGAAGCACTGCTCTTGCTAGGGCTAGTGTTAGCAAACTTATCAGGTTAGAGCACCGTGAGCTCACCTACTCGCCAGGTTATGCTGGCATAGCCCCTCGAGGTTACAAGCATAGGTAGGAAAAAAATCATTGTAATTCTATAAAGATTCTACCAGTAGTTTTTGAGTTATCACTACATAGTATAAAACAAAGTCGCTTTCTCTGTCCCTATATCCCTATGTATGCTTAAATCTTTAAAACTACGCAACGGATTTTGATGCGGTTTCTTTTAATAGATAGAGTGATTGAAGAGGAAGGTTTATATGTATAATAACATTCATTAAATAGTTGAGAAGTCAATAATAAATTACAGTTTCCGAAGCGAAGCGAGTGCGGGTCGCTAGTCCTTAATAAAACATACTTCATAGTCTTTGACGACATCGATGATGTTTTCGTTCAATTTTGTTGAAATCTATGCTACTTATTTTGTTATAATTATGTATGTATTTATTTTATGTATTTCATTATATATGTACTGGTGGTAGGACCTCTTGTGTGTCCGCGCGGGTAGGTACCACCACCCTGCCTATTTCCGCCGTGAAGCAGTAATGCGTTTCGGTTTGAAGGGTGGGGCAGCCGTTGTAACTATACTGAGATCTTAGAACTTATATCTCAAGGTGGGTGGCGCATTTACGTTGTAGATGTCAATGGGCTCCAGTAACCACTTAACACCAGGTGGGCTGTGAGCTCGTCCACCCATCTAAGCAATAAAAAAAAAAAAAAATGTACGTGTATGTATATGTTTTCGTTATCTATGTGTGTATGTATATGTAGTCTAATATATT
>NW_021011536.1:524260-619780 GCF_003987935.1 Bombyx mandarina
GCGCCACTTCGATAAAGCGGCACGACACGAGAACCCTCTCATCGTGGCCGCCGGTAACTACATTCCCGATCCTGCGGACAGAATGGAAAGCAGTCGACGTCGCCCAAAACACGTCATCTCGGATCCTCCCGATCCACTAACGGTGCTTTTAGGTACTTCAAGCACCGGTCACCGTTCTCGTCGAACCCGTCGCTTGCGACGAAGGGCTCGACGAGTAAATTAACTCCCAGACACAGCCCACTGAGTTTCTCGCCGGATCTTCTCAGTGGGTCGCGTTTCCGATCCGGTGGTAGATTCTGCGAAGCACGGCTCTTGCTAGGGTTCGTGTTAGCAACGTCATCAGGTTTGAGCCCCGTGAGCTCACCTACAAAAGTTAGGGTTACGCTGACATAGCCTCTCAAGGCTCTCAGCTTAGGTAGGAAAAAAAAAAAAAAAAAAACCGTAGTCGAAATTCGACTATAATTAATTGGAATTGTAAGGTTGTACACTATTATGATTGTATTTTATACTTCTATAATCACAAATTTCGCCAAGACTACACTATAAAAAATATTAACAAAGACAAACAATATTTAATCTCAATTTGACAACAGACGTCAATTTTTTTTTGTTTACACTCTTTAAGACGATAGAGCTATATTTAAAAAAAAAATTGCCCGTCTACGCAGACGAGCATACGGCCCACCAGATTGAGTGGTTACCGTCGCCCATGGACTTCAGCAATGCCAGGGGCAGAGCCAAGCCGCTGCCTACCGCTTAATGCTCTCCACAAGCCTCTTTTAAAGAAGGATATGTCATAGCGCTCAGGAAACACCGTGGAAGGGAGCTCATTCCATAGCCGGATGGTACGTGGCAAAAAAGACCTCTGGAAACGCACTGTCGATGAACGCAGCGGTTCCAGATGATATGGGTGAACTCTGCTCCGATGGCGGGAGATGCGATGATAAAAAGGAGCAACAACGAACAATTCCTCAGAGCACTCCCCAGAGATTCAGTCGCGTGTTCCAGTTCGAAGGATCACACAGCTTCCATACAATATGGGGCTATTCCAGATTCGCGCGGAAGGGTAGGTGAGCTCACGGGCTCAACCTGAGACAATTTGCTAACACTGACCCTAGCAAGAGCAGTGCTTTTTTTTGTTGTTTAGATAGGTGGACGAGCTCACAACCCACCTGGTGTTAAGTGGTTACTGGAACCCATAGACATCTACAACGCAAATGCGCCACCCATCTTGAGATATAAGTTCTAAGGTCTCAGTATGGTTAAAACGGCTGCCCAACCTTTCAAACCGAAACGCATTACTCCTTCACGGCAGAAATAGGCAGGGCGGTGGTACCTACCCGCGCGGACTCACAAGAGGTCCTACCACCAGTAAGAATCGTCTAGTGCCTAGCGTCGTTTTCTCCTTTTTTGTTAATATTATAATATTGTACACATCCAAAACATTAAACTATTCATGAAATAGTGTGTTTGACTTATTTATTGAGTGAGAGTTTCCCGCTAGAGGCGGAAGAGGTCGACCGAAGAAGACATGGATGGAGTGTGTGAATGACGATATGAGAGAGAGAGGAGTGAGTGTTGAGCTGACGGCTGATAGAAGAGAATGGAAGAGAAAAATTAGCTGTGCCGACCCCGCCTAGTGGGATAAGGTGAAGCAAAGAGAGAGAGAGAGAGAGAGAGAGAGAGAGAGAGAGAGAGATTCCCGCTAGTGCGAGATGTAAATAGCAAAACCACAGCTCTAGGAATCCTGTCATCCCTTAGCCCGGTAATCTTACTGGTGGTAGGACCTCTTGTGAGTCCGCACGGGTAGCTACCACCGCTCCGCCTATTTCTGCCGTGAAGCAGTAATGCGTTTCGGTTTGAAGGGCGGGGCAGCCGTTGTAACTATACTTGAGACCCTAGAACTTATATCTCAAGGTGTGTGGCGCATTTACGTTGTAGATGTCTATGGGCTCCAGTAACCACTTAAAACGAGGTGGGCTGTGAGCTCGTCCACACATATAAGCAATAAAAAAAAAAACAAAAAAAAAACAAAAAAACTTTCGCAAGAAATCAATAGAGTGGACCATACTCCTCACAAGATTTTTTACCACCATAAACCGTACGTACCGCTTTTAGAACCTATTTAGTACTAGGGATTCTTCTTGATTTTCACCATACCATGTCGTTTCGGTGTGAACAACTCTCCGGTAGAGATCTTCAAACTTAAAGCTCCTTCGAACTTTTGATGAATCTCAAACTGAAGTCCTGTATATTATATCCTGATATTTCTCATTTACGAACCGATAGTTGAGTCGTAACTCGTTTTATGCATTAACTATATTTATAATAAGATTTCGCTTTTGTTACTTAAAGGAGCGAAGGGAATTTAGTCGCGTCGCAGAATGTGTGAGCATTTACATAATCACAGATCTTATATTATATGAGTCGTCTATTATCAAAGGCGGCAATCTGTGCATTTGGACAAAAAAAATTTATTGATATGTCAATACAGATTGATTTGAATATAATCGTCTCCTTCAAAGAATACGGTTCAAAACCTGCATTAAATAAAGGTTAATAGTTAACCTGTTATTTATCTAAGATGTCGTTCCGAAGAGTTTTGTGACTGCCAATGGAATACAAAGTCAATAATTCGTTTTTCNATTTGAATATAATCGTCTCCTTCAAAGAATACGGTTCAAAACCTGCATTAAATAAAGGTTAATAGTTAACCTGTTATTTATCTAAGATGTCGTTCCGAAGAGTTTTGTGACTGCCAATGGAATACAAAGTCAATAATTCGTTTTTCTGATTTACCAATCATTGTCCAAAAGTCAGATTGCCGGCTTTGATAATAGTCGACTCATATGTGATATGTCATGACATCGGTACATCGGTGACATTTTAGCGGTAGGCAGAGGCTTGGCTCTGCCCCTGGCATTGCTGAAGTCCATGGGCGACGGTAACCACTTACCATCAGGTGGGCCGTATGATCGTCTCCTACAAGGGCAATAAAAAAAAATCTAATGGCATAAAAATATGTGTCTTTTTTATTGCTTAAATGGGTGGACGAGCTCACGGCCCACATGGTGTTAAGTGGTTACAGGAGCCGACATCTACAATGCTAATGCCGCCACCCACCTCCAGACATGACCACCACCCTGCCTGTTTCTGCCGTGAAGCAGTAATGCGTTTCGGTTTGAGAGGTAGGAGAGCCGTTGTAACTATACTGAGACCTTAGAACTCATGCTTTTCCAAATTAGATCTAGAAGATTGCACAAAGTGGGAATGAGTTGCTCGCTCCGGGCATTTCAATATTGTAATAATTGTTATGTTATAATACTCATGTAAAAATGAATATTTAAAAAAAATCTAATATTAAAAAAAAAATCTAATATTCAACACTTAAAAAAAAACATGCCCGCTGAGTTTCTTGCCAATTCTTCTCAGGTCGGAGGCTAGTTCTTGTGAATTGGCGGTAGTTCTTTTGACGTTCAACAAGTATGTACTTTCATTTATGTTGAATAATATTTTTTTTATTTGATTTGTTTTGATTTGATTCAACTTCAATTTCAAATTCGATAAAACAAATGAAGTCAACTTTAACAAAGTGTATTAAACATTATTAATAACGGACAAGGTGTAACAGAACTGACTTTGAAACCAAATCGGGTGCAATCTAGTAACACAAAGGGAAAGTAATTATCAAAATAAGCAGTAATTTATATCGACTTGAATGTTTTTATTTTTTTTATTGCTTAGTTGGGTGGTCGAGCTCACAGCCCATCTGGTATTAAGTGGTCACGGGAACCCATAAACATCAAGCACGTTAATGCTCTAAATCATCTTGAGACACGAATTTAACCATTGATACCTTACAAACATTCCGGTTCAACTTTCAGTTTTTAAGAAGACTGAAATAAATAAAGGCTCAGCTTTTATAGTACAACGACTAACTTGCCTAACCTTCAAACCGAAACGCATGATTACTTCACGGCAGATATAGCCGGTCACCGTTCTCGTCGAACCCGTCGCTTGCGACGAAGGGCTCGACGAGTAAATTAACTTTCAGACACAGCCCACTGAGTTTCTCGCCGGATCTTCTCAGTGGGTCGCGATTCCGATCCGGTGGTAGATTCTGCGAAGCACGACTCTTGCTAGGGTTCGTGTTAGCATCGTCGTCAGGTTTGAGCCCCGTGAGCTCACTTACTAGTTACGGTTACGCTGGAATAGCCTCTCTAGGCTACCAGCTAGGTAGGGAAAAAAAAAAAGCAGATATAGGCAGGGCGGTGGTGGTAGCTATTCGTGCGGGCTCCTAAGACGCCTTGCGAACAATAAGAAGTGTCTGGTTTTCATCCATGCCATATAGTTAGTAAATATATAAAACTAAAAAATGTAAACTTATACTAGTTCTTACTTTTTTTATACTAGTTTATACCATGTTCAAAGTCTGTACACACGTACCTAGCCTTCATTCCCGCAATGAACCAAAGGGAAACGGGGGCGACTGAAAATCAGGGCTGTTCGATTTATCAACCTTGAACAGCATTAGCTGAGCGACGTCCTTTTGCCTTTTTCTCTTTTTTTTCTTTTCTTTTATTTTCATTTTATTTTATTTTATGTGAAAGGCAATAAATGATTTTATTATTATTATTAAACTAGAACAAATAATAAGATGTACGTTTTTATGATAACAACCCACAATAACTGAGTTGGACGACGACATCATGCTGTAGAGAACCAAGTTTAAAACTCGATGCTTAGAATTGTGGATATTTCGAAATGGAGGGTTATTTGGATTTCCTTTATTGGTTTAGAACGGTTGAAGTGCTAGAGTCTAACTAACTAACTCGAGCTGATAAAATAATGCATTGAAGAAAAAAAAAAAGTCTAACCTGATGTCTCATTACTGGTGGTTACCGTCTTGTGAACCCGGCGAACTGTTACCACCGTTCTGCCTATTTCTTAACATCTTCGTAGTAGTATGCGTGATGTCCCCTCACTGTACTGGTGGTAGGACCTCTTGTGAGTCCGCACGGGTAGGTACCACTACCCTGCCTTTTTCTGCCTTGAAGTAGTACGGCAGAATACGCATATATACGGTATATAGACCAAAATTACATTTTTTACAATTTTTGTCTGTCTGTTTGTTCCGGCTAATCTCTGGAGCGACTGGACCGATTTTGACAGATTTTCATTGATAGGTAGCTGATGATATAGGAAGTAACTTAGGCTACTTTTTTAAACTAGCTTCGCCCCGCGGCGTGACCCGCGGTACGACAATAACCGCGGGTGCGATGTTATACGCGGTTATTGTTGTACAAAATTTTAAATTAAAATTTAATGTTTCCCAAGCGAAGCGAGGGCGGGTTGCTAGTTCTCTATAAATGTGGAAAATTTCATACTCCTCCTACCGTGCAATTACCGTAAAAAGGAGTACGTATTAATATACTGATATAGTGAGATATCCGACGAGAGGTAATAAGGAGAGAAATAATCGTGTGGTTCGAAGGAAACGGGTGTTTTATTTTTTACCACTATAAAGGGTCCGCCATCTAACGTTTTTTTCTTCAACTAGTGCTTATTTCGTGAATGGTAACACTTACCTCATGTCTGATTTGACAGATAATTAGTTTTATCCTTCCACTGAACGAATATAGTTGTGTATATGCTTGAACAACGCTGGGAAATATTGCGACATTACTTTGAAAATCATGGTGATGTTGCAGAATGTGTGCGAAAATTGCGTAGGGATTTTGGAAGAAGAGAAGCACCGTCAGCTCCGTATGTTCGTTATCTCGTGAAAAACGTGAAAGAAACTGGCATCCTCATCGATAAACAAAAGCGTGAAAAGCCAAAAACAGTGCACCCGAGAATATAGCTGCTGTGGCAGAAAGTATGCGTGAAGCGCCATCAACATCAATTCAACGTCGTTCTCAACTATTGAACATTTCGGAGACATCATTGAGACGAATTTTGCATAAAGACCTTGGTATGAAGCCATACAAAGTCCAATTGGTTCAGGAGTTGAAGCCAACTGACCATCCAATGCGTTTTCGCTTCGCTAAGTGGGCCTGCGATCGACTTACAGAAGATGCCGATTTTGCCAAAAAAATCATCTTTTCAGATGAAGCTCATTTTGATCTTGGCGGGTATGTAAACAAGCAAAATTGTCGCATTTGGGGCACAGAAAATCCGCACGCATACATTGAAAAACCGACGCATCCAAAACGAGTCACTGTTTGCTGCGGATTTTGGTCCAGAGGCATAATTGGGCCTTTTTTTTCGAAAATGAGCACGGAGTGGCCGTTACAGTCAATGGAGATCGTTATAGGGCCATGTTGAACGAATTTTTGTTCACAAAAATTTAAGAGGAGGATATTGGCAACATTTGGTTTCAACAGGACGGCGCTACGTGCCACACAGACGAAGCTAAACTCGATGTTTTGCGCCCTGTTTTTGAAGATCGCATTATCAGCCGCAGAGCTGATGTCGTTTGGCCACCTCGGAGCTGCGATTTGACACCGTTGGACTATTATTTGTGAGGTGCCGTCAAACATAAGTGTAACGCCGACAAGCCAGAGACAATTGACGCTTTAAAGGACAATATTCGTGAAGCCATTGGTGAAATACAGCTGCACACAACCGATAACGGGCTTAAAAATTGGACCGATCGTTTAGGCTACTGCATGACCAGCCGAGGCAGCTATTTGAATGAAATTATTTTTCATTATTAACCGGAAGAATTGTACTTTCAAATAAAAAAAGAAATTTAAAAAAATATTCAGTAGTTTTTTTTATAGCATTTTCAAAAAAAAGTTATCTGGCGGTCCCCTTAAATGACAAATTTTTATATCTGTTGTCACGTGTATCTGTTAGCCCAAATCATTACGTAAAGCTAAGTGCGATTTGAGTTAATGTAATTATTGTCGTCATTAAAAACGTCAAAAAAAATTAATCAGTGTTGCATGAACGTGTCCAGTTTTTTGTTTTGACTGAAGCAATATTATTCCTGCTATTTATTTCAATCAAAACGTATTGAATTTGTTTCGGTTACGTAATTTCTCGAAACAATTAATCTTTATCAGATATGCGTTATTCAATTTTATAGCTTAATGTTGAAAGTAACGCCCGATTTTGCCACGATTTTTATATTTATGAAATTACTAGTATTGATACAGGCGACCCTTCTATAAACACGGTATTGCTACGCCGGTAAAGGTAGCGCCACCTATCGCCGAATACTCGAAACGAATATCAGAGGAACTAGTAACGTTGAGAGCGCTCGAGAAGTACAACGCCATCTATTGTTAGATAGCGGAAACACACATAGAAGCTACTCGACTTGCCCAGAATGTTCTCGATAAATCTAGGGATGTCGTATCAACTATAAACGCGTTGCAGAGATGGCACGCAGTCAGTTAGTATTCGGTACTACTCGTAGCGAAACAGTGAAGGGGTCACCTGAAGCGAAAAAGTGAATTGAAAATTTTAAAGTGCTTGTTAAGTGTTTTAAGTTTTAATACAGTTTCAATTTATATTTCGGTAGAACTTTTATTTCCCGAACCCAGCGCGTAAGAGTGTTTTACAACACGGTTCCACTCTTAGCACGAACAGTCCAAAACCCATTTATAACACGGTACTTCTACAACGCGATAACGAGATTTTTGTTTAAAATTATTTAGAAAATTACATTATGCACTACGAGCACTCAATATATGGGAATAATAGAAATTTTTCTGCTTATATTATATGTATGATAGGTAAAAACATACATAACGCCATAGTTGCGATATTTCTTTCAGAAAAATTACTCTCCTCTTTGTATTGGCTTCTAGTCTCATATAACGCGCTTTCGCACTACGCGGGACGTTATAGAGATATATCTACCGGGTTATAGGAGCGTTAACTCTATTTACAACATACCCGATACAACATACTCCTGTAGCCCGAATGGTAAACAGTCGACGTCGCCCTAAGCACGTCATTACGGATCCTCCCGATCCATTAACGGTGCTTTTAGGTACCACAAGCACCAGTTGCCGTCTCGTCGAACCCGTCGCTTGCGATGAAGGGCTCGACGAGTGAATTAACCCATAGACACAGCCCACTGAGTTTCTCGCCGGATCTTCTCAGTAGGTCGCGTTTCCGATCCGGTGGTAGATTCATTCCGGTGCTAGGGCCAGTGTTAGCAACACTCCCGGTTTGAGCCCCGTAAGCTCACCTACACGTCAAGGAGAAGCTGATATAGCCTCTCAAAGCTATCAGCATAGGTTTCAACCTCAAATCTCTAGGTGGGTTACGGCATTCAGGAAGTGTTGTCCGTAGACTTAAAAAAAAACACAGTACTCTTCCTATTCATGTAATGGCTGACATATTTTTTTATTGAGATCTCTATTGAGATGTATTTAAGCTTGTTACACTTGTTTATCTATTAGAACGTGTGATTTTTTTTTATAGTAAACATATTGATTTTTAAATTACGATTTCTTATTACACTTTTTTATGTCTCTGTAGCTCTCTTATTGTGGTTTTACTAGAACAAAACTCATGAATGAATTAGGCTTGCTTTAGTTTTTGTGCGTTTTTTAATGCATGTTTCACTACATAGTATAAAACAAAGTCGCTTTCTCTGTCCCTATATCTGTCTGTCCCTATGTATGCTTAAATCTTTAAAACTACGCAACGGATTCTGATGTTGTTTTTTTAATAGATAGAGTGATTGAAGAGGAAGGTTTATATGTATAATAACATCCATTAAAAAGTTGAGAAATCAATAATAAATTGGCGTTTCCGAAGCGAGGGAGGGTCGCTAGTATATTATAAAAAAAAGGGTACAATAATGAGGAATCTATATATGTTTCTGACTAATCAGCTAATCTTTCCAACGATGAATGTTTATAAAATATAATGCAATATTACACTAACAATAATAGCATTGTATTACATTATCTCGAACAAAGACCACATTATTACGTATTGAATTCGCGACATCTGAAGTCACAAGCATAGATTAAACATATGAGGGCGAAAATTGCGCCAAAATTTTTATTCATAAAAGGTCCGCTCGTGGCAAAGGTTACTCGCTTATAAACGAGTATTTAGTGTATTATCTATGGTTACTCGTTCGAAATGTGTTCAATAGTGAAGGCTTTAATTTTTTTAAATTTTTCGCTTTTATGCGCGGCCAGCTACCACGAGCAGTATAGAGGTGAAATTTTATTTACTTTTTTTTGTGTTATCGTTGTGTGAATTATGTCAAATTTGGGATACATTATAAGGATAGTACTTAACTCAAAGTCGCTGAGCTATAAGTGTGCGTGTTGAGATTATGAACTTGGAGCAGTAATAATAATAGCTTCTAGAAACGAATTAAGAGTAAGTACACTTGTTCTGGGTAATATGGATGAATTTGTCTCCGATGGCGGGGGGCGGCTAAAAACGAGTCGACACGATCCTTTCAAATATAGAGTGACAGTGAGCATTTAATATCATTAGACAGGGCCGTATGTTCTTTTTGCAAAAAAATTAAAATTTAAGAACTATATTGACGAGGTGTCGTATTTTTTGGAGCGGTCCAGTGTCACTCGGGTCTCAGGGTCATCTCGATGTTGTCGACTGATCCAAAAACTAGAGACCAGAAAAATCTATGTGCGACTGCTTTGAGAAATTCCTCGGGATGAGCCTCTCATCTTGAATGAATTTCCCTTAATGATGTTTCCCCGGCAGTATGTCTTTCTTCAACGGGGTTTGCGAAAATCTTGACAGTAGTAACAGACTATGGACCATATGCGTTTTTCGACAATGGCAATTAAAAAAAACCACCAAAAAGACCCCATTGCCTTTCCGTCATACTAACTGCTCTGGCTTTAAAATAAAAACAACTTCCGACAAACAAACCTTCGTTCTTCAAACGAGGCTTAAGGAGAGTTCTTACCAGTAGGCAGCGGCTTGACTCTGCCCCTGGAATTGCTGACATCCATAGGCGACGATAGCCATTCATCACCGTATTCTCGTGGACCGTATTCTCGACTACTTATAAGGGCAATTAAAAAAAAAGAGTGTTTCAGGGAAAAACTCCGTACATGCCGGTAGTCGTACACTTGATTACACTTTAGGCCATTGCATGTAAGTGTATTTTATTCAAAATTTTCAGTGCCACAGACAATATCAAATAATTGGGAATCTTACGTCTTCAATGGCAAGGAGTATATTTTACATAATCTGGGAGTTAAATGGGAGAACGCTGAAATTTTATGTAGGTTAGTATACAATTGTAATATTTGTTGTCCAAGCTTCTGATATTTGTCGTGCCCGCAACATGGTAAGCAAAGTGTATCTTAGATAGTCTATGCTAGCTTTTGTTGTCTAGTTAACCGCCTATATTGCACAACAACTTCAGCGGCCCAATCTCGCTTTTGTTATTTTCATAGCACCATCCACGTCATATCAGATCCTCCCGATCCATTAACGGTGCTTTTAAGTACCTCAAGCACCGGTCATCGTTCTCGTCGAACCCGTCGAGCGCGACGAAGGGCTCGGCGAGTAAACTAACCCATAGACACAGCCCACTGAGTTTCTCGTCGAATCTTCTCAGTGGGTCGCGTTTCCGATCCGGTGGTAGATTCTGCGAAGCACTGCTTAACATTAACGGCCGTCTGGTGTAGTGGTAAGTGACATGGTCACTACATACGGGGGTCGCGGGTTCGAATCCCGCCAAGGGAAGATATTTGTATGATAAATTTTAATATAAATGTCTTTTCCAGGGTTATGGATGTATATTAAATATGTGTAAGTGTATAATAAAAATCTTACATTTATTTCCGTTATCTGGTACTTGTAACACAAGTTCTTTACGAACTTATCACGGGACCAGTTAACGTGGCGTGATTGTTAGTAAATATTTATTATTATTATTATTATTATTACTGCTCTTGCTAGGGCCAGGCTTGAGACCCGTGAGCTCACCTACTCGTTAGCTTACGCTGGCATAGCCTCTCAAGGCTTGATATACATAATTTTTATGGGCATTTATTTTGTGTGATGATTTTTAGGTTAGAATTTTAATTCGAGCTCATCATTTTTATTAAAATTATTTCAACCACAATACATCAAAAGGCTGATTAATGTTTTAACGGATTGTTAGTTACATAAAATGGAAATAATAAACACGAGAATAAAGCGTAAAATAATTTTCACCGTTATAATCGGCATTTTGTAAAAAACGTCATCGGTATTGGCGGGAGCCGTTGGCATTACTTCGAGTGTCCATTTTGTTTTTATTGCAGAGGCTACCACAATGGATCTTTAGCGATTTTGGACAAGAAAGAGATAGCGGAGTTCTTAGCTGAAGCATTATCGGAGTCCCAGTTCGGTTCGTATTCTGAATGGATGTGTCACCGTCCTCGCCGAATCCGTCGCTAACGACGAAGGGCTCGGCAAGTAAATTAACCCACAGACACAGCTCACTGAGTTTCTCGTCGGATCTTACTGGTGGTAGGACCTCTTGTGAGTCCGCACGGGTAGGTGCCACCACCCTGCCTATTTCTGCCGTGAAGCAGTAATGCGTTTCGGTTTGAAGGGTGGGGCAGTCGTTGTAACTATACTTGAGGCCTTAGAACTTATATCTCAAGGTAGGTGGCGCATTTGCGTCGTAGATGTCTATGGGCTCCAGTAACCACTTAACACCAGGTGGGCTGTGAGCTCGTCCAACCATCTAAGCAACAATAATAAAAAAAAGTGGGTCGCGTTTCCGATCCGATGGTCGATTGAGCGAAGCACCGCTCTAACTAGGGTCAGTCCTATCAACACCTTCGGTTTGAGCCCCAAGAGCTCATCTACACGCTAGGGTAACGCTGATATAGCCTCTCAAGGCTATTAGCATAGGCAGGAAAAAATTAAAAAATAAATAAAACGGAAATGTTGTTGAACGTTGACGCCAAGTCACGGAAAGACGTTCTCGTCGGTAGTGTAGCCCGTACTAGATACTATACTAGAGTACTGATTCGCACCCAGTGTCATTGCTAGATATAAAAAAAATTTTTTTTTGTGAAAAAACAAAAGAAAAAAAAGGCCCCTTACTTTATTTCGCCGGTTCTTCTCAGGACTGTGGCTTTTTGGCTTTTTTTGGAACCGGTGGTAGAGTTAACATTGTTATTTATATTTTGACATTCAACAAGTGTGTTATGCTGACATCTAAGTTGAATTAAATGATTTTGAATTTGAATTTTGAATATTCTGGATTCGCGACCCACTCATGTCGTAAATGTATTTGACTGTGTGGTTGTTGACGGTTCATGGGGTCAGATAAGCTCAATAAAAGCGTGTTCAGTTCACATCCGATTGAAGGGAAACTTTTAGATGTGTACTATCATTCTCCAGCCAGTTAGTTAGTATAGAGGTATAATATGTTCGTCGCTTTTTCGTTTCATTCGCAGTTCAAATTACAAAGCTACAGACGGCTTAAGGTCAAACTTCGCTTAGGTTTATAGTTTTCAAAGATAACAGACGCGAACACGGCCTGATCATGTTCACGTCACTGGCTTGGAGTACAGCCAATCAGCTTTCTTCCTCATTGTCTCTTCTCGTATGAAGAAGGCCGCATCATAGCACTCGTAAGCAATGAGAAGTCAACTCCGGACGGCACGTAGAAAGCGTCTACTGAAATGCACTATTGATTAATATTATTACTTAGTCTTCTTATGTAGCGACGAAAACTTTTCGAAAACTAAGTAATGTATTACAAAATTTTCGAGAAAGTAATGTAAAGCATCCAAAAATTAGAGGTCAACAATCGCTTGTGGAATGCAGATATAGATTCAATATGGGTGGGCGCTAGAAGGGATACGGCAGACGACCCCGAAGGCTACAGATGGGCTCAAGGTGTGGAACTGAAACGGACTGATGCAGACGTCCTGACGAGTGAGCTGGCCGGCGATAACCTGCACTATCCGATTGTGAGTTTGAATGAATAAATGAAATTGTAATTCATATACTAGCGCCATCTGTTTTTAAGGGATATTTAAATTAGCTGACACTTAACAGATGGCGTTTTAAGGTTGGCCCTTATAACCTCCTCCTCCTTCTCCCTGAGTCGCATTCCTCATATCTGAGGGTCGTGACCATCTCCTCCCATTAATTATCCTTATTTGGATGATGTTTCGCCATCTTCCTCTGTTCTCAGCGGTGTGTATGACATCGCAGACGGTGGTATCCAGAGCGGTGCGGATTTGGTCGGACCAGCGCATTGGAAATTAACGCCAATTTAATCTTCAGGATTCCCTCCCTACGTTGGATAGTGATCATCAACGTCCCTTGATATCGGCAATTCCTTCCTTACTACCCAGCTATTAAGGTTTCTATTTCAAACTCTCTACCTATCACCGTACCGAGTGTGCATGGTATTTATGTAAATATTCCATATATTCGGCTACAATCTTCCAAGATATAGCACAACTCTGAACTGCTCAACCTTTAAGAACGATGCAATCGCGTATACCGGCTTAAAAGGTACACCATCTTGAACAAGTTATTTTCTCGTCTCAATTCAGTGGGTGAACAGAACCGGAGTGCCAGTGCCCGAGGGTGGAGCAGATTGCGTCGCTCTGGAGAGGGTGCAACACGATAGACCTGTGTTCCTAGATTTACCGTGTGGAATCGAAAGGCCGTTCTCCTGTGAAAGAGGTAAGTGTACTCGAAGTCAGAAGTGATTAGGTGGACTTTTCCACATAAATTTACGGGACATGTTGAACGTAATGATTTGCTTAGAACAGTCTTTCTCAAAGTGGGCGATAACGCCCCCTTGTGGGCGCTGCAGCCCTAAAAGGGGGCGGTAAGAGATTCAGAAAAAAGGGGGCGTTGTCTAGAGGCTTGGGAAGCGATTTGTTATTTCATCTAGGAGGGACTCTTAGAGACTAATTGAGCTATAGTGGTTTTTAATAGGTGAAAAAATGGGGGTGCTAAAAATAATTTATTCTCAAAGTGGGCAGTAGACAAAAAAGTTTGGGAGCCTCTGGTTTAGAATTACTGAGCCCTGGAATATATCAGATTTATTTATGTTACCGTTGATAGACAGACAGTCTCATAGGTCAAGCATTGACCAGATATCGCCGTCATAAAGTAAACACCACCACGCATCCCATTTAACATAGAAATAATATTTGTATTGCATTCTGGTCATAGGGAGTATTTTGT
This sequence comes from Bombyx mandarina, assembly GCF_003987935.1. The sequence goes on from NW_021011536.1 coordinate 538,436, forward strand.
GCCGACATGGGAGAATACCAATATCCTGTCTATTCCTACTTAAGAGTAGGTAGGTTGTATAAGTACAATTTTGTTGAGACTTCGATCAATCTTAAGATGGGTGGTGGTATTCACGTTGTGAGGTCTAGAGTAGCAGAGCATCTTGAAACCAAAAAGTTCTCGAAACAATAAAAAATAAACAAAAAAAACATATCACTCTCAAGCAATTACTATCAACTTTATCTAGGCAATCGTCGGTGACGTAATTTTATTCTAGAAACATTTAATGTCCGAGTTCTTAGATTATTTCATTGCTCTGTTTAGTGGTTACTGGAGCCCATAGACATCTACAACGTAGATGCCGCCACCCACCTTGAGATATGAGTTCTAAGATCTCACGTATAGTTACAATGGCTGCCCCGCCCTTCAAACCGAAACGCATTACTGCTTCACGGCAGAAATAGGCAGGGCGATGGTACCTACCCGTGCGGACTCACAAGACGTCCTACCACCAGTTTAAAGTCAACTATCAACTATTAATTTGATTTATGTTGTTACTGTCAGCTATTTACTGCCCGACTTTTTGGTGGACCAACTAAACGTATTGCTCTTATCATCATCAGCCCACATTCGTCCACTGCTGGAATTATGGACCATTACTCCGTTCAGCCCGTTCTTTGATTCTCCTCATCCATTACATGACTTGGGTGGCCAACAAGGATTGGATGAAGAGTGTTGCTCTCTTTGTTACCAAAATAAGTCAATTAAAGATGTCGCGTCAGTTCTTTTAATTAATTCTTAAATGAATTGATACTGATGATTCATTCTAGAAGCGAGAGCTGATATCAGAGTACGGGAGTCGGGCATTGTGAGATGCAGGTCCGGATTGTATCACGTTTACAGTGGTCAAATGGATTGGCATCAAGCAGCTACGCATTGCATTATGAACAAGATGAGGTAACAATTTAATAATAAAATGTTCACGTGCTCTAGTGCTGAAGAACATCCCTACTATAACCTACCGAGGGATTAGAATGAGCTTCTTAACTAGGTTCCTACCCTCCAAATCTATGACAAGATGTGTTTGGGGGAGTGAATAAAAGAGTCCCGGCACGAAAGGTCTTAAGAGTCGGAATCTCGGCTGGTTCATCAGTAGAGCTCTGAAAATGTAAGATAAGATCGTGACTACAATACAGACTACAATGCCATACTGGGTTTCTCATTGGATCTTCTCAGCGGGTCGTGTTTCCGATCCGGTGGTACATTTTGCGTAGCGCTGCTCTTGCTAGGGCTAGTGTTAGCAACGTGCTCTGGTTAGAGCCCCGTGAGAATACCTATTCGCCCGGTTACGTTGGCATAGCCCTCTAGGTTACCAGCTTTTAGACTTTTTACCTTTTCTTCCTACCTGCTGAGGTAGGAAAAAAAAACGATTGCGACTGTTATAGAAGTTTATTAGCAACAATTGCTATCTGAAGTCTAAGTATTGATCTATAGTATTCCCGTTTTTTGGATACAAGTGTACGATATAGCATCTGGTCTAAAATGTGATGCTAGTTTTCTTTATTTATCCGCTTAATAATATTAATATTTGCATGTACGTCTGTCCTGTGTTTCTAACCGTTCGTTTGATTCTGGTCAAACTTAGTTGTTCTTGATACTCCAGGAGAGGATCCTGACAGTTAACGAATGCCATGTGGCGAATGCGTAGATTCAAAAAATCGATTTTTTTTCACATAATCTTGGCGCGGCGTGATCACTATTTCATTAGTCTTGTTTGTTTTCAGCCTGGCAACTATTAACTCGATGAAGTGCTTGAAGAAACTCGGATTGGCCATGCTGAAGGCGAGGCCTAGTGAGTTAATTATGAACTCTATTTTATATGACTCTAAGAACATATTGCAGCGCAGGGTCGACGTTAGGGACTTTTTCTGGCAGCGGCTTAGCTGTGCTCTGGTGATGCCTGAAGCCATGTTCCATGTTAACAACTCCAAACAGGCGACTCTTGTGATATACCAACTAGAAAAACTTTTTTGTGGTTGCTTAGGTGGATGAATGATCTCACGGCCCACCTGGTGTTAAGTGGTTACCGGAGCCCACAGAAATCTACAAAGTAAATGCCGCCACCCACCTTGAGATATGACTTCTAAGGTTTCAGTTTTTACAGTACAACACGGTTTTACAGCACACTTCACGGCAGAAATAGGCAGGGTGGTGGTACCTACCCGTGCAGACTCACAAGAAGTTCTACTACCAGTAATAAAAGAGAGCTTTTGCAGAGCTTGACTAACAGAATTTACCAACACAAGCCAATAATAAGAAAGTAAAAGTAAATAATTAAAAAAAAAATAAGAAGGGAAAGCAATCAGAAGGGGAAGGGAAAGTAAGATTATTTTCCCTTTAAGTTATTAGGTTGCACCCGATTTGGTTTCAAAGTCAGTTTCGTTACACCCTGTCCATTATTACGTGAAACATAATTACTTACATTCTGTCTTTGTACCCTTTGTTAAAATTGACTGCATTGTTTTTTTTTTGCATTTGAACGAAATAATTACTTAGTGTTTAAATTGAGATTTTTGTTTATGTTTAATCGGCAATCTTATTATCAAAAATACATTTTATTAGATTTGTATTGCTCTCACAGGAGCCCACAGCAAGCACGTTAATGGGGTATATTTCCGAATTGTAATTATTATTTAACGTTTGTTCTGCCCTTCCAATTGATTGCTGTGGTAACAATTTGCATTTTTTGAAGTGAAACTTGTTTAGAATCGTTGTGATGTAATTGCAAACTCGATGAAACGAAAAAATGAAACGTGAAGTTAAAATATCAATACACAGAGGGCGCTACCTCATAATATAAAAGATGATTTACAATTATTTCTATATAGTTTGTTATCAACAGATGTCGCTGCACATAAATTCAACTATTCCTGAATCGCGGTGACGAGATGTTCACAGTTGATAGATGTTCTCATATTTCTGTTGCTAAATCATACTTACCTGGCGTAGGGATACCGTGATCATGCAGGCGGTTCCCCCAGGGTGAGGCTGCTCCATTGCACTGCAGAGTGGTTGGTGGTTGACCCTTGCGATTATTCTAATTTTTTGTATAAATTTCACTTCTACCGTGTGTGACTTGCACACACACACAAACACACACATTTTTTTGCCTACCTATTCTGGTAGCTCCGAGGGGTTATACCAGCTTTACTCTGCATGTAAGCAAGCTCACAGATCTCAGCCTGGCGAATTTTCAGTGCGATATTAACGAATCACGCGTAAGCAGTCCAAGCCGTCCTACAACCAGTTGGTACAGTACATCAATCACTTTATTATCACGGTATTAACTCAGAAAATATTGCTATACAATCCGACGATTGTCTTAGTGAGCACAAAGGTCGCGGGAAGTCGTCGTGGCCTAAAGGATAAGAGGTCCGGTGCATTCGTATTTAGCGATGCACCGGTGTTAGAATCCCGCTGGCGGGTTCCAATTTTTCTAATGAAAACGTACTTGACAAATGTTCACGATTGACTTCCACGGTGAAGGAATAACATCTGGTGGTGGTAGGACCTCTTGTGAGTCCCCATGGGTAGGTACCACCGCCCTGCCTATTTCTGCCGAGAAGCAGTAATACGTTTCGGTTTGAAGGGTGGGGCAGCCGTTGTAACTATACTGAGACCTTAGAACTTATAACTCAAGGTGGGTGGCGCATTTACGTTGTAGATGTCTACGGGCTCCAGTAACCACTTAACACCAGGTGGGCTGTGAGCTCGCCCACCCAACTAAGCAATAAATAAAAAAGATAGAGAGTGATGTTCTAGAATATATCATAGTCAACTGGCTTGACGTATTCCGAATTAAATTGCTGTGCAGGTATCGAGAATGCGTGGATCGGGGCGAAAGGGAGACTAGGTAATTGGACGTGGATCGATACTGGCGCGTCCATCATACAGCCAACTAACGAGGCTGAATTAAACAATGAAATATGGCCGCCTTTAAGGTAAGCTTCATCTTGAGAAATCTCGTGTTGCTAAAATCGAAGTTCAAAATAGTTTACAAGTAAAATGACAACGTTCCCTCGTGACATTTTTAAATTGGTTAACGATCACACGGCCCAGTCGGTGTTAATTGGTTACCGGAGCATATAGACATCTACAACGTAAATGCCGCCACCCACCTTGAGACGTGAGTAAAGTTGTAAAGTATCACTTTTAACAGTAAAACGGCTGCCCTGCCCTTCAAACCGAAACGCATTACTGCTTCACGCAGAAATAGGAAGGATGGTGGTACCTACCCGTGGGACTCACAAGACGTCCTACCACCAGTAAAAGTCCTACCACTAGTAACGTCCTACCACCAGTTCAGTAGTTAATGAAGTTTCTCTGAAACTAATTGCGTGAGATAAAAGCATGATGGATGTTTTTACTTCCATGCTTGATCTGAGTATGCAACATCAGCGGTATTGTCTCACGGGACACTTTTCGCCTTTCGAACACCAGTGAAATTCCTCTAGGCCTCTTAAATAAAATATTTTCCAAAACGACTAAAACCTCTTTAAATGCCCTATTTATTTTGTATTTACCTAAATAGTACATTGTGCACCAAGGGAGAAAAGTTGGAAATGTCCAACTTTTCTCCCGCGGGGCACATACTATTTTTTCTCCTACAAGACCGAAAGTTCGTGGAGTACAGAGCCGGGGTCCAGGGGCGAAGCCCTGGCCGGGGGTAGGAGGGTGGAGCCCCCGTACTCATAAAAAAACAATTCAACTGTTTTTTAACTTTTAAATAAACTACTACTGATTGAATAAGAACTGCCTGATGAACTCATCTTTGTTTAATTTTTATTACTGGTGGTAGGACCTCTGGTGAGTCCACGCTTACCACCACCCTGCCTATTTCTGCCGTGAAGCAGTAATGCGTTTCGGTTTGAAGGGTGGGGCAGCCGCTGTAACTATACTTGAGACCTTACAACTTATATCTTAAAGTGGGTGGCGCATTTACGTTGTAGATGTCTATGGGCTCCAGTAACCACTTAACATCAGGTGGGCTGTGAGCTTGTCCACTCATGTAAGCAATAAAAAAAAAATGGCTGACCATGGCTGCCAAGCAGACCATGGTCAGACTGATCATATTGTATGGATGCAAAGCATGGACCCTTAGAAGAAAGAATTGGTAAAACTCCTAATAACTGAGCAATACCAATTGAGAAACAAACTAGAGCCAGCTTAGAGGGATGACGGATAAAGATGTGGGGGAGCTTTGAACTAAATATTCTAGGAGGAAAAAGCGCTGGGACTCAGCTCGAGCGTGTAGTGTGGAGGGAGCAGGGTCGTGATATGAAGCGGGTGTAACAGAGCGACGCCGCCTGTAAGAAGGCCCAATTATCGCTGGTCGGACGATGTGAAAGGGGATTTACGCAAGCTTAAAGTTCCGGACTGGCAAAGTGTTGGGCGCCGTTTATTGTCGGAGGCTAAGATTCACTTCTAAGTGATAGGCCAGCGCAGTAGTTGTAGCACTTGTAGTTCCGACGCTCACCGTTTTCAGACTTCTCAGTTCCGCGACCGACAGATGTCGCTGTGTGAGGATTATGTGACGTTTGGAGTTAGCAACAACATTTAATTTTATTATTCTGTGCCCAAAATTTCTTAGTTAGGGTTGTAATTAAATTCGAACATACAGATAAAACGAATATAAATCATTAAAGAAAAAAACTAGCGAAATATATAAAACAAGACCTTAATATTATTGTTTTAAAAAATGTATCCTAGATATATCGAATTGTGCAATATAAACATTTACTAAGGTTTTGTATTTCAGTAATGATGGACACGAAACAAGGTTTTCGTGAAAGCTTGTACTTTGTAGGTTTAATAAGAGCTTCGGGCAATCATTGATTAGGATTTTTACAATGATCATTAAATGTATGTGAAGGAATTTAACGATTTGTCTTGCAAGGCATACCACCTCCTTAACGATTTTTTTTCATCTGCACGGGAAACACTAAGATTGAGCTGCGGGAGTGGGGAAGGTCTTTTATGTACATAATATATTTGACTGGTTTGTTTTGTTTTTAAAGTTTAAAAAAGCTTTTTTTTTTATTCTTACACTTAAGCCCTGAATACACGAACACCATTTCCTACTTACTTTTTTTTTTCCTTTCTTTCTCGCTTTTGTTACTTAGATTAAAGTACAATTTTGCCAACGTCGGGTAGTGGAGGTATCAACATAATTATGCTAGGAAATTTACATAACATTTACAGGCATGAACTGAAAATAGAGTTACCTATTTAGTTTTACAATTTTTGTATTTAACAGTTAGTAGGAACTACAATTTTATATTGTTAGTGTCTATGAATGATGCAAGCGAGTAGACTACCTTTTTACTGGGGAAAGTTAATAGAAAGTTCATGTTGATCGGGAAGGGGATTATGTTTTTTAATAAAGTATATAGGGAATCACAATTATTGTTACTTACTTGTTTGGCCTTTGCCTTTGTAACACTTTTTTTTTTTTTTTTTTTCCTACCTAAGATGAGATAGCCTTGAGAGGCTATGTCAGCGTAACCCTAACTTTAGTAGGTGAGCTCACGGGGCTCAAACCTGACGATGTTGCTAACACGAACCCTAGCAAGAGTCGTGCTTCGCAGAATCTACCACCGGATTTGTAACACATAAATTAGTGCTTTAAAACAGAAATAAATACACAAAAATTATTTACGAATGATAGTGTTAATTTTATGACATGGTATGGACACGTGATGCGTAGAGAGAAGATGCATGTGACTAGGAGATGTATGGAAATGGTAGTGCGAGGTAGAGGGGGAAGAGGTCGACCGAAGAAGACACGGATGGAGTGTGTGAATGACGATATGAGAGAGAGAGGAGTGAGTGTTGAGATGGCGGTTTATAGAGGAAAATGGAATAGAAAAATTCACTGTACCGACCACGCCTAGTGGGATTAAGCGGAGGCGAAGAAGAAGTGTTAATTTTATTAAGATTTGCTTATTTAAGGTTAAGTATTATATTTATTTCCACAGTGTGCTTCCCGAGATCTTTTTTGCCACGTACCATACGGCTTTAGAATGAACTCCCCTCCACGGTGTTCCCCGAGCGCTGTGACATGTCCTTCTTCAAACGAGGCTTGTGGAGAGTACTTAACGGTAGGCAGCGGCTAGACTCTGCCCCTGGCATTGCTGAAGTCCATGGGCGACGGTAACCACTCACCATCAGGTGGACCGTATGCTCGTCTGCTTACACGGGCAATAATTTTTTTTTTTAAATATAACTATCGTCTTAGAGAGCGTAAACAAAAAAAAAATATTTCTTTTTAGGGATAGAAACATGAAACAAAGCGGCTGTCTTCAACTCGACAGACACTCTTCGAAGAGTCCTTTATTCTTGGAAGCTAGATGCGAACGGAAAATGCAATTTATTTGTTATAAAGGTAAATACATAGCTTAACTCATTTACGTTAAGACATATAGTAAACTCTATTCTATTCTATCAGCCCATGGACGTCCACTGCTGAACATAGGCCTCCCCCAAGCCTCGCCACAAAGACCGGTCCTGCGCTGCATCCAGCGGATCCCCGCGAACCTCAATAGGTCGTCGGCCCACCTTGTGGGAGGCCTACCCACGCTACGTCTTCCAGTACGCGGTCGCCACTCAAGAACCTTCTGGCCCCAACGGCCATTCGTTCCGCGAGCAATGTGTCCTGCCCACTGCCACTTCAGTGTCGCAATCCTTTGGGCTATGTCGGTTACCATGGTTTTCCTGCGAAGCTCCTGATATAAATAGTAAGCTCACACGAGTAGATACTACCATTGTGCTCATTTTTGCCGCGAAAAAACTTAAAGGGCGCGACAGCTGTTGTGTTATAAAGGCTCCGATTTTCGCTTGAAACTTCTTGGATGATGAAATCAGTCTACTGTGTGCTTAATGCGACTGTAGCATAGGCTAACTATGCATATTATATATCGAGGGATATTTTTTCCCAATTTATACTTTATAATAATACTAGCGGCCCGCTCCGGCCCCGCTCGGGTCTTTAACAAAAATTTCAACGATATTTGATGTTGTTTTATTTTTTTAAATAAAAGAACATTTATTGCGGTATAACTATAATAGTTAGACATATGATGCCGCGACACTTTTTGGTAATAATAATATTATTATGTTCTACAAAGTCTTAGTACATTATTTTATTCTATCATCGATAGTATTCGCAGGGCACGCGATCTAAAGAATACTTTAGGTAATTTTTTTACACCTTGGGTTATATTATTGGAGTTTTAGTAAGGATCCCTAATTTTTTTCAAAAAATATTATCGCCTATGTCACTCGGGAATAATGTAGCTTCCAAACTGTGAAAGAACTTTTCAAATCGGTTCAGTAGTTTCGGAGCCTATTCAATACAAACAAACAAACAAATCTTTCCTCTTTATAATATTAAGGATAGATGGTAAAGTTGCAAATAGCCACCTCTCAGTATATAATAAAATCCATTCACTAAACTTTACTATTCGTAACACATACAGTGTGCTTAGTGCGAGTTTTTTAAGGTTCTCGATGGCGATGGCGTTGGAACGTTTGCCTACGTTGACCGCTAGGGGCGCTGTTCTAATTGCATACAAATTTGAGTTAACTTTTACGCTATCGAGAACGTTAAGAAACTCGCACTAAGCACACTGGCCTAGTCACATTAAAAATCAAAATGGAATCTACGCATTATTTTTTAATTTGATTTTTTTTTTTCATTTCGTTTCTTCTTTCATAAAACTACATTACTGTTCCTTCTAGCTTTTGAATCTGGTTTATAAATAAGAACATACCACAGCAAAGTTCTTCTTAATCATAGTTTATCTATATATTAATACGTGAACCAAAAACTTTGTATCCCTTTTTACGAAAATTGCGCGGACGGAGGAGTATGAAATTTTCCACACTTAAAGAGAATATAGAGAAGAAGTGCACAATGCTAATATTTTTTTAAATAATGCATAAAAGATACATTAAATCAATAAAGAAAACATTACACACACTACATACCATGTATTTGACGCACACACGCATGCATACTATTTATTGTCAAACTTTTGTTCTTGACGTCTGTTGTCAAATTGAGAATACATTAAATATTGTATTGTCTTTATTAATATTTTTTTATAGTGTAGCCTTGACGAAATTTGTGATTATAGAAGTATAAAATACAATCATAATAGTGGACAAACTTACAATTCCAATTATAGTCGAATTTCGACTACTGCGGGACCTATAGTACCTTTAATTGTTTAATTAAAAAGTATATGTATGTATATATATGTATGTATATATGTGTGTGTGTATTTGTATGTATATGTATTGTTTTGTATCTGGTATTATGTATATATTATTATATGTAATGTTTACTGTATGCACTAAGTTAGTGTTCCTAATTCTTCTTTCCTTCTGCTGGCGTACTGGAAGAGATTTCAACATGAAACAAGTAGTGCCCCCTTGTACTCTGTATCCTTATTGTCGTGTTTCTTCTAACAGCTGTCTGTACAAAATATATTAAATAAATAAAATTGTGAGACTTACTTATTATGAGCTATGAACATTGTGAACTCCGAAGTTGTTAAAAAAGAATTCTTTTTTTTTAAAATAGTCAAGGTAATCACAATAAAAAAAAACGTTTTTTCTTTCTTTCAGAAACACACACAAAGCTTTCTACTGGAACAGCGCCACCTAGCGATGACTTATATTACTACATTTTGGTTCAACAAAAATATTACTGGCAGCACGCATTTGATAATTGCCGTAAAATGAACGGAAGCTTAGCGAGTGTTGAAAGTAATGATGTTCTAATACAATTACTTCTAGTTATGGGAGAAAATAAGAATAACCGTAAGAAATTTTATTTACTGCCATCTATGGACGAGTAGTTAATAATTTAACTTCATTTCATTGCAGAGTTAATTATGTTTAGAAAATTAAAGAAATTTTATATACTGCCATCTATGAACGAGTAGTTAATAATTTAGCTTCATATTTTCATTGCAGAGTTTATAATGCTTAGAAAATTTTATGATAGAAAATTGAAAGTATTCTAGTTACTATTACTCGCTATTAAATAAACAAGAGATTTAATGTAAGTGATTGTAATCACTATGTTAATATTTACTTGAGATTGTTTTTTTAAAGCCGTGGAACACATTTGGGTATCTGGCCATTTGAATATCACAAAAGACATTGCAACAGACGCAGTAACATATGCCTGGTATAACCCCAGTAACGGAAAACGATTGCCGGATCCAAAATCGTTTGCGGATAATATCGGATTGTTTGTAAGCACATTTAAGAATAAAATCTTTACCTACCTTTTTTTTTATTGCTTAGATGGGTGGACGAGCTCACAGCTCACCTTGTGTTAAGTGGTTACTGGAGCCCATAGACATCTACAACGTAAATGCCGCCACCCACCTTGAGATATAAGTTCTAAGGTCTCAGTATAGTTACGACGGCTACCCCACCCTTCAAACCGAAACGCATTACTGCTTCACGGCAGAAATAGGCAGGGTGGTGGTACCTACCCGTGCGGACTCACAAGAAGTACTACCACCAGTAAAAACTACCTACCTACTTAATTTAGATAAAAATGTACAACGCCAGTATAAAAGTCAGTATATGTCCGATATGAAAATGGCGCCAAAATCTTTCAAATCAAAAATCTCTAAAATTGTGTAATAATTTCTTAAACATATGTTATAATTATCATTTCTAAATTAACTACATAACATTATTTATTATTTCAAGATATTTTGTTTTAACAGTTTGAAAATAAGTTCAGTTTCAATTTGAAACAATATTCAATTGTTTTGTCAATTTCCTATCTTTAGATGCCGCCGTGGCTTGACACAGAATTCACGATGGACGCGCCTTGCTTGAATTTGGACAGGCAAAATCATCTCTCAGCTTTAGTGTACGGTCTCGCATGCGATACCCCGCAATATTCTATTTGCATGATAGGTAAGATCCTCATTATGCCATTTGGTCACAATTAAGCGAATAAGTAGGGAAAAAAAAAACACTTGTTCACTCCATCACTGAGATTGGTTATTTAAGGGATTTTATGACCTGGTAACTAAGACTTTTGGGTCATGTCTTATTTTAATTTATATTCTTATTTTTATGAAAAATGATAATATGGAGTGAAATGAAATGAAATGAAGATGATTAATTTGAGACATTAATTAACTGGTATGAAATGAAATGAGATGATATGGGATGAAATATAACTCATAAATAAAATGGTGGCCATTTACTGAGATTTTTTCAGTGGACTTTTTGGAGGATCCCGAGAAATTACGTTCAGCGGCTTTGTTTCATTTTCCCACATTTGTGCACTTTCACAGATATTAGACAGTTAACAAACCACCATTATTACACATTTAAACCTGAAGAAACACCAATTAGACAAAATAAAATAAATCACACAACTTCACTCCTCGCGTTCCCGCCAAAAAGTCCAACTGCGATTGGAATATCGAATTTTGAAAGTACTTTCTTTTATTTAGTAATTTAAGATATTGGAGGGACGTTCGCTGAATTATCCGTTTGGTAGTAGCACTGGTGTGAGCAACAACCACCACCTCGCCTATTTCTGTTGCGAAGCAGCAATGCATTCCGGTTCATTCGGTGGAATAACCGTTAGCAAATTGAGACGAAGACCTCATGCTTCAAGGTGGGTGGGAACATTGCCGTTGTTGGTGTCTATGGACCACACCAATCACTTCAAGGGGTGAAAGGCGGTTTAAGCGACATTTCGCTTAACACTTAACATTTATTTTTGTAATTAAAGCTCCGTTTTATTTGGTATTAATTAGCATCAACAATTCGATGTTTTTAATTGAACTTCAATGAAGTTTAACTCCATTCAAATAGCCGAAGATTTTTGTGTTATGATTTTTTATCCAAATTCTAAGCTATAAATATATCTTCTGTAGAGTTGCGAAAATGTCACATAAACCAAATAACCTTTCACTCCTCGACTTAAAACCAAGTGCGCAGTGAGATCTTATACCTTAAAACGAGCAATTCTTGTATATATATTAATATATATATAATCTGAATCTCGGTAACGGCTCCAACCATTTTCATAAAATTTAGTATACAGGGGATTACGGGGGCGATAAATCGATCTAGCTACGATTTATTTTCAGAAAATGTTGTTCTATTCGTGTTTTCAACAATCAACTCTTCCCGACATCTATCGGCGAATAATAATACTATTTTTCTTAGTTGAGGGCAACTAACCGCTTTAAAGACACAAGATAGCGTTATCAAAAAAAAAGTAATCCTTAAACGCGCTAATGCCTCAATACACTTTTATAATAAAAATAAAACCAATTTACAATTATTTTGTTTTTTTTTATTGTTACAGAAAAAACTACATGGACTACAGGACTACTAGATTATATTATGAAAATTCCACCGATAGACAAGATGTTTGAATACAGTAACCGATTATAATATTGTCTTGATGACGAGAATATAAAGGTCGGATCTACTTTGTATATTAAAATTCGCTTTTGCGGAATTCAGTTTTTGCAGGGTTTGATAATAACTATTATGTGAATTATAAATTTTTTCAAACCATTCTTATATTTTCCTTGGTATCCGGACAGACTATTTTGATTGAATATTTAAAGTTTCATGAACTTTTTCGCACAGCTGTTCATATTCAGAGTAATGAAATGAATTCAGATGTAGATCCTTCCGCCTCTCGTCCTGATAACATGGGACAATTGCAAATTTTCAGAAATATGATGTTACTTCCATGCATCCACACTATTATCTCTTGATACTACAATAATTACAAAGCTGCTGATGGTCATCTAATTACATGTAAAGAGTATTGTATACACATTATTATTATTAAAAAGATTATGGTTTATTACCATTAATTTTAATGTATATTTTAATAAAATGTATTCCATTATACATAGCCATCAATATTTTAAAAACCTTTCCCGTAATATTATGAAAATTAAATTTTAGTTATGACTGTTCACTTAGTAGACTGACTAGTATTACATGATATATTTAGTGACAATCACATAATGCAGCTTGCTTTCAGTAATAGTTATGAGAAAATAAATAATGTTAATCTTATTCTTCCTATTCGTACACTCTTGACAGAGTGATCGTGGTCATGCATCAGTCGGATCCTACGATGCGACGCCATGTGGCACGATGTTTCGCAGAGTGAGAGCAAACATTTATGTTGGAGTGAGTCACAGATTTTATGAGGTCGGTCCATCGTGTTGGAGATCGTCCGTGAGATCTTTTGTCCTCGACTTTCCCTTGCACCACCAACCGCTCAATGGAGTCCTCATTACGAGTGATGTGCCCGAAGAACTTGAGGATTCGTAATCTTATATGTCTATTAAAACTATAAATATTCTAACACCAATGTTAATTTTCAAGAGCAGACTCAATACATTACAAACTAATAAATGCATTTATATGCAGCAGAGATAGCTTTAACATAGACACTGTCAAGTAAAAAAAAGTGTAAAAGAAAATGCGGCACACTCAATGCCTATATTTTTATTCTTGTGTTATCAAACACATGCCAGAAAGAACAAATACAGACAGTGACTGCAATTGAAGCTTTACTTTCTGATACACTAGACATATCTTAGGTAATTGTAAAAAACGAGACATATATATGACTGCTTTTCTAATAGCTACTGCCATCTACTTTCATAAGAGATTCTGGGAATGTCATATTACCGGTGGTAGGTTGTGTTTGTAAGCACTTATGAGCAGGTAGTAATGTGTTGAAGGTTTGGTACAACAACTGGGACTTTGACCTCTTGTCTCTGGATGGACAGTATTCTTATTGTGATTTCAATTAGCTCCAGTAACCACTGTACACTAGGCTTAAGTGAGTAGTGGACTGCTATTCAGCTTAGGAAAAAAAGGGGTTCTCAAAAAATCCCAAAAAATTATCAATATAGAATACATATTGTTGGGGCAAATAGAATTTCAATGGCAACACCCAAAAAACTGACTAGAAAAAGGGTAGACAGATGTGGTAGTTTCTATCATCGCACTCACAGTCTTCAATCTACCCATTGTCATGGGACTTGCAACATTATTGAAATATGGGATCCTATTAAAACTAAAAAGTGGAATGAACCCAGTATTTATAAGTATAAGTACTTGTTATTTTAATATTTTGTGAAATAATACGTAAGACAATGCGAGTGCAGTTGGTAACCATCCCCATTCATTCATAACTAGATTCAAGCAAAGAACATTATGCATTTTTTTCTTTTACTTTCTTGGTACTGTTAGGTTTTTAGGAATCACCGACACTACTAGACACTAGATGTTTTTGGGAACGGTTCCAATACACCCTACGTCCTGAAGTTGATTTACTCTCTCCTGAATTCCACAACTTCTTGCCACTGGCGGTTGACATCTTCCAAATCTCTGTAGTTGTCATTCATAGCTAACAAGTTTCGTTTGACATTTCTAATGTGTTCTAAATAAGCCTGGAGGCAGGCATTCAAGGCCCTTATGGATTCCAGCTCCATAGGTAGCTCGGCTGCCTTCTGAAAAGAAAAAGAAAACTATTGTTATGTTTGCTCTAGATCTGCTATTTTTTTTTTATTGCTTAGATGGGTGGACGAGCTCACAGCCCACCTGATGTTAAGTGGTTACTGGAGCTCATAGACATCTACGACATAAATGCGCCACCCACCTTGAGATATAAGTTCTAAGGTCTCAAACAAAGTTACAACGGCTGCCCCGCCCTTCAAACCGAAACGCATTACTGCTTCTCGGGAGAAATAGGCAGGGTGGTGGTATCATTCCTGATAATATGCTCCGGGAACCACTTAACCACCAGGTGGGTCGTGAACCACCTATCCATCTAATTATAAATAAATATATACATGTAATAAAGCACAACTATTGGACACAAGACTATGAAAATAGCAAAATATACTTAACATGCTGTATCGTTGCTAGCATAAGCTCTTATCAACTTAACATAAGCCGCAACTAAGTTTACTTGGTAATTTAATGACGTAGAGACCCAACTTTAGTAATTTTACTTTGATTTAAATGTGTACTTCAAACCAAACAAGATCGTTAGAACCTTTTCTTAAATACGTTAATTACATGGAAGTCCCTACTACAAAATGGCAGCTGGTCATCACGAAACCTAGGCTATGACAAAAATCTGCGAATTTTGTAAATCTTTCTGTTAAGCAATTAATTTATTTATGCAATAATAATTTTTAGAACTTACATCTCGTTGGCTTAGGGAAGTTTCTGAATTATTCGACATATTTAATACGTATTCGTTCTGATTTATTGTAATTGATTTTTAACTATTCAGTTAATAGTAGACTTGAGTATTAATACTCAGTTTAGTATTGTGTGAGTATTAAACACACAATATCAACAACAACAGTTGAATTGGAATTGAAATTCAAATCTAAATCTGATAGCTCCGCTTCCGGGCGGCTTCCGTCAAATCAATAATTACTTTCTTTTTTAGTTTCCGACCATTGCTCACTCGACTTTTAAGCCCAAATTTTGAAATCCTAATATCCTTAATAGTATCGTAATGTTGATTGAATAATGTAAATTGTATAATTAGTTTTGGCGTAAGCGTTGTTACAAAAAACATCATACAATTTTTATACATTTTTATTTAAATACTTAGTTCTTCAATTAAGTATTAAAATTAGGTTTCAAATTTTTTTGCTAAAACACAAGGAATGTGGTCGTATAATATACTGTAATGTGAATACTTTGAGTTCCCAATTCACTCTCGGTGCTTATAGGCTAAGGCTTAAGTGCACTCCAGACACCGATCACCATCCTACTCGATTTAAATAAGTTCGACGTCCAACTTGACTCACGGACACAACTCACTGATTTTCTCGCCGTAACTGTTGGAGTTTGAATGTGTAAGTAATGGCAGGCAACACTTGTTACATGTAAAGTAACAGTTTTCGAATATTAGAATGTTTAAATTTTTAAAACAGGTGATTGTTTTCTCTTCAGTCATGACGAGAAATTCTCATCTAGACACAGACAGTGAAACATCCTAGGGTTATATAAACATAAAATATTGTAAATGTGTAATGTTTGTAATATATAATAACCATGAAGTCAGTGTTTTAAAATAGACCCTCACCTCCAGAGCCCAGTCCCCTCAAATACAGCCGTCTAACAGTAACTTCTCAGTGGGTTGCAATTCCAGTCCGGTGGTAAATTCAACGAAGTGCTATTTTTTCTATGTAGATGGTAGAAAATTCCCACAGGCCAAGCCCCGTGAGCCTGTCTTCCCGTCCGGCAAACCCGAATCTAGACACTCGGGGTTATTGGCGATTAGGAAAAAAATATATACGTAATGGTATAAAAATACTAACTTATCAACGGTAACAGCGAAGTAAATTATTGTCCCTTCGTAACAAGGTGAAACTCAACAAAACTTGCATACGCCCCGTGCGCATGACCTCTGCAAGTGTAGTGTTCGCTCACGCACCTTCAAGCACCTTCAAGTCATTCAATCCCGTTTTTGCAGGATTGCCGTCGGAGCACCATGGTTCCTAAGCTGTGTTCCTAAGGAATGGGGAACTCCATGATGACCTGAAGCTTGACTCAGTCCGTAAGTACAGTCGGCATCATCGCACCACTTTGAAAAGGCAGCACGTCACTAAAACCCTCTTGTGGCCGCCGGGAATTACATACCCGATCCTCGGGACCGAGTAGTAAACAGTCGACGTCACCCTAAGCACGTCATTACGGATCTTCCCGATCCAAAAACGGTGCTTTTAGGTGCCTCAAGCACCGGTCACCATCCTCGCCGAACCTATCGCTTGTAACGAAGGGCTTGACGAGTACATTAACCCATAGACACAGCCCACTGAGTTTCTCGCCGGATCTTCTAAATGGGTGGCGTTTCCGATCCGGCGGTATATTCTGCGAAGCACTGCTCTTGCTAGGGCCAGTGATAGCACACTTCGGTTTGAGCCCCGTGAGCGTAAAACGTTGAAATTTATTTTTTAAAAGTAAAAAAAGGTGATTTTGAAAGAAAAAAACATTTTATGGCAAAAATGAAGGGTAGGGTGCTTTTTAGACTATCTTGTTCTCAGCGGTAGCTCTCAAGAACTAAAGCAGGTTAATCGAGCAATTTTATTAAATTATTGCTTTAACCTTGGTCCTTGAAAAGTGTGCCAAGTTTTAAATCAGTCCGACGTTTTAATGGGAGTAAAAATCATGGTCAAAGATTTCGTGACATTTCCGATTCCAAAACAATCCTGAAACATTTCAAGTTAATGTTAGAATGTCAAAATGGATCTAGATTGCAGGACACGCAAGGCTTTTTAGTGTTTTTACAAAATAAGTATACGTCGTGTATCTTCGTAAATTCTCACTATTTTGCAGAGAGATTTATAGCTTATTTTAGGCTATAGAACGTACTGTCAGCTAATGTGGGTAGGTGCCATGAGACTGTTTCTGTTTTTTTTTTTTTTTTTTTTCCTACTTATGCTGAGAGCCTTGAGAGGCTATATCAGCGTAACCCTAACTTTTGTAGGTGAGCTCACGGGGTTCAAACCTGATGACGTTGCTAACACGAACCCTAGCAAGAGCCGTGCTTCGCAGAATCTACCACCGGATCGGAAACGCGACCCACTGAGAAGATCCGGCGAGAAACTCAGTGGGCTGTTGTTTCTGTCTTAACGCAATCATGTACTCCGAATTGAAGGGTGGACCATTTAATAGGCAATATTCTTAAAACTTGATTTCATGCCCCAAGGTCGGCAGCAGCATTCACAGCTTGTGAACTATGCTGTTCAACCTTACTATTTTTAATAGATATAATAAAATTGTCATTGGAGCTTCGGGTTTTTGACGAATTTCTATTTTCTATTTGTATAGATGTCACTGCAGTATAAAATCATGGGTGATATTTATTGAAAAATACTGTTTGAAAAAATATTTGCTTAGAAATCGATTATGTTTTATAATTTAATACAAATTTATAATCAATTCAGAATATTACCGTTTTAAAAACCAATAAGCCACGTCACTTTTCTGTCACATTTTATCGATTTTAAGTGCAATTTGCGCATGCAATATCAAAACGCATGCGCCCGCTACAGCGCCACCTCGGTAAAATTTGTAAACACAAAGAGTAAAGAGATCCGCCGCCATTTTGACATTTGTTTGGCTTTTGTGTTACCGATTGGAAAATATCATGTAATTAATTGATATTACTGCTTTGAAACTTCAGTTTCGCGAACAGACATTGTTTTTTGTTTGCCGGATGCGTAATTTCCAACATAGAAACCCAAAAGTTTTTCGTCGATCTCTGGAAAAATCGATATTGCTATAGTGCCGCTCTTTTTGTTTCGCGTTGCGAATAATGTGATAATTTCTGTAATAAACTCATGAAAGTTTTGAAACATGACATTTAGTAAAACTTTTTGTGGTTGTGGTGTACTATACGGGTAAATCAGCTTTGATTTCCCGTAGAAAGTTATGCTACAAAAAGGCGCGAAGCAGTTGCGACTATTACATTTGCGAAAAAATAAAAATGCAGGAGTAAATTTAAAAATAATGTACACAAGTACGAATTAAATGCTTAAGATCATTTAGTGCTCTCTAAAATTTTTTAAATATATCCGGTACTGCTTAAATTGAAAAGTATTCTTTTCTGCCAAGAATTTACATGTAAGTCTAAAACTTAATTTTGTATTTTTATACATAAAATAAAAAGACCCATTTGTAGATTTTAATTAAATTAACAATAAAATGATCTAATTATAATTAAACGAAAACAGCAATGGGTTAACTTCTTCAATCCATCTAATTAAATAAAAAAATTGTATTGCTTATAAGGTTTAATTAAAAATTTTTTTAGGCGATTGTCAGATAAAATTACAATACGCCAATATTTTACAACAAAATAATTCATTTAAAGTAAACCTTCCCGATGTTTAGAGAACTAAAATAGTAGTAAAATAATAGTGGTAATTTCATCTAATGCTATAAAAAAAGAGAGTTTTTCATTTCTGTTTGTAAATACCATTTTGCAGGTTAAGTTTACCTTCATACCTGCAATGCGGTTAAGAAGTAGAAAAAGAGAGCGCCCGCTCTCAACGAAAGCAACATCAAGATCAGCCCAATTAACGAAGTGCATTGTCAAAAGTCTTCCAAAACCAACCAACACTTGGAGGAAGGTATTGAAACACGATACAGTTAAAAATGCCCTATCTGACTACCACTGTGTTACAAGGTCACAGAGATTGAAAACTAGACCAGTGAGAACACCTCGCAGCATGGAAAAGCCAGTGGAAATACATAAACCTCGCCCGAAAATCAAAGATGTTCCGAAAAATACTAAACCGATCTTTCAAACAGTGGTTAGGCCTAACAAAGACACAATGACTCCGTCTACTATCATAAAAAAATCACACAATGATAAAGTTTCTACAACAAAGAAGGAGGTTACCACTACCAGAAGTGTTCAGCTACGTCACAGTTCTCTGAACCGTGAATTGAGAAAAAATGAAATATCATCTGCAATCTCTTCTCCTAGGAAAACAAAACGCATTGATAACAAGTCAGTATCATTAAACAATTCTCCGATACGCAAAGTCCGTCAAATAGGCTTATCAAGTCCAAAGGCCATCAGCTCAAACAACGAGAGCCCTAAAAAGAAGACTAAGAAAGCACAAACCGAATCTCCCAGTTGGTCAGATGAGAATGACATTACAATGTACGAACCTCACACAACAACCTTTGTTGATTTCCCAACTTCAAAGTCTGAAGAATCTGACTCTGAAAATGTAGAATCATCTGAGCTATGTCTTCCAAATGACTGTTTGAATGATTTCATCGCAATTGCTGACTGTGAGACGCTCATCAATCTGCCGGCTAGCACCGATGATGATATTAATTATCTGGCTGATAAAGCAGCTAGGGTAATGACAACTGAAAAGGAAGAGAAGAATGTAAGTAAACATAAAAAATCAATAAATTAAAATTTGTTTAAAGTTGATTGAATTTTCAAATTCTTATTGATAATTCTTACTTTCTTTTGCCTTTGTTATTATACTAAGACTTTATCAAATCAATCAAATCAAAAAAAAAAAATTCAACATAAATGAAAGTACATACTTGTTGAATGTCAAAAAGAACTACTGCCAATTCACCAAAACTAGCCTCCGTAGTAAAACTCATATCTCAAGGTGGATAGTGACGTTTACGTTGTAAATGTCTATGGGCTCCGGTAACCACTTAGCATCAGGTTGGCTGTGAGCTCACCACCCATCTATGCAATTAAAAAAAAAAAATATGTTTTTCAGAATATATCAAGGTCAAATTCAACAGAAAAGAGGCTGTTGAAACGCCGAAAGTCTAGCAATGACTTGGAGATGTATCAGCCAACATCGACAACTGACGACCTGGACCCCTGCACTGAGTTCCTTGCTAATGGAGACAAATATGTCCAGGTGTGAATCGTAGAGCAAAAATCGAGTTTTGAAAACGAAAAGCAAATAATTAAGATTTTAAACGTACCTGGTTTTAAGAACAAATGAGAAATGTAAATTTTTCCGTATTGAAATTTTTTTGATATTTTTTTAATTTTGAAACCACAAGGTGAATCAAAGAGTTGATTTATATTTAAAAAATTACAACATTAAATGTGCAAGTGACTAATGTGGCAGCATAGTTTAGTTCCATGCTATTACAGCTTTGAATTGAAAAAACTGAGATACATTAACAATTTTCTTTTAACGTAATATTTTATTTATTTGACGAAGGCACTTTCAATATAGTACTGGATAATTATATTCCCCAAAGGAGCGGATCACTTCAGATCAAAATAATGAGCATTGTGGTAAATCCCATTGCGAAATACTCTAACACTAGTTAATATTAAGGAAAGTGTATAAGTAATAAAAGAATTTATCTTGACATTAAGGATAGATGGTCTTAGACGCTGGAGCTACAACGAATTTCATTTTCTCTCAAAACGACCATCACGGTTTTCTGACTCCAAACATACTATCGTAATAGTTTAATTCAAATCAAATAAAATAATTTTTATTCAACATAAATGAAAGCACATACTTGTTGAACGTCAAAAGAACTACCGCCAATTCACAAAAACTAGCCTCCGTCCTGAGAAGAATTGGCAAGAAACTCAGCGGTCATGCCTTTTTTTTTTAATATTAGATTTATTTTTAAATATTCATTTTTATAATGAGTATTATAACGTAACAATTATTGCAATATTAAAATGCCCAGAGCGAGCAACTCATTTCCACTTTGTGCAATCTTCTAGATATTCATTGACTTTGTAGTAAGCGTTTTAACTTTGTCCCCAGAAATTTACTCAATGAAGTGAAGTAATCATGTTGGTATTTCGGATACAGGAGGATCTCTCTGCCCTGGACGAGCGTGATGGGTACGTCCGTTCTTCGGAATGCGAGATATCGTCGACGTGCTCCCAGGGCGGCGCCATGGAGCGACTGCGCGCCCTCTCCGCACGGAGCCCCACCACCGCCTTCCTCGCTGGCATTACACACAGCCTCAACGATGACACGCATGCCTGGGTAACTAATATTCTCTAAAAGAAACACAGTTACTGATGCATTACATAGGTATTCATGTGTCATGAGAAATTCAACTCATTGAGATTTAAGGAAAATATGATTGAACACTTGATAGGAGAATGATTATACTACCACTAGTAACTGTCATCAATGAAGTGAATTATAAATGAGTGGTAGCATAATCATTCTCCCATCAAGTTTTCAATCATATTTCTGCCAAGTCTCAGTGAGTTGAATATCTCGTGACACCCTCTATATGAACCTAATAAACTGCATAACATTTTAAATGTAAAATTTAGATAAGCAATATATTGTTCACAGAATGGAACCGATTTAACAGCAGATGAGTCTTCATTGACTTGTCACGATGAGCAAACGCCCACTGACATTGAGGTTGGTAATCTGATTATAATTGCCTTTTTCTTAAACAATAAAAACAATTATGAGAGGTAATTTGTAAAAAAAAAAATGTTAATTAAAGCTATTTTATGAACAAAGGTTTTTTTTTAAACTGCCAAAAATATGGCAATGTCACAACTTTTTTATGACTACGCTTTTATTTGCTTCAGACGTATCTATGTAACGGAATCTTTGAACATGATTTTGACCCCCATCAAAACGTCGGATTAACAATAAAATGATTTTTTCTTACACTATTTTTAATTAAAATTTACTAAAATTTACTAATTTTCTATTTTTTAGTTGGATTTTCTATAAAAGCGTATTTTGTTAGTTTTTTTTTAAACTATTATTTATTGAAATTGTTCATCACACTACTAGTAAGAACTTGTGTTAATCTATTTATTGGAGTTGGTTGGTTGTGATTCAATCGTAATCAAATTGTAAAGCTTAAATGAAAATGTTTTTTGATGGAACATGCTTAAAAATGCTTTTTGTTAAAATATTCACCTCTGTCTATTTATATTTTTAATAATAAAACCATTCTTTTGAAAGGAGGAAGCAGCCGATGTGATATCATCTTGCAGCAGTCGGGTTGATTGTGAACAGATCTCTTCATGGGTAGATGCCTTTGATCCCTATTTGTTCATTAAACAGGTAACTATTCTAATACTATTCAATATTTATGATTCTGACTTGCTTTAACTGGATAAGAGAAGCCGAGGATCGTGCTTACTGGAATGCAAAATATAGGAGACCTAATTTTTTTAAATTTTTTTTATTGCTTAGATGGGTGGACAAGCTCACAGCCTACCTGGTGTTAAGGGGTTACTGGAGCCCATAGACATCTACAACGTAAATGCGCCACCCACCATGAGATATAAGTTCTAAGGTCTCAGTATAGTTACAACAGCTGCCCCACCCTTCAAACCGAAACGCATTTCTGCTTCACAGAAATAGGCAGAGTGGTGGTACCTACCCGCGCGGACTCACAAGAGGTTCTACCACCAGTAAAAAATCCAGCAGTAGACTGCTATTGTAGACTGATGTCATCATGATGATGATTTAAGCTTTGGATGTTTCATGCGTAGATTGACCCTCACTCTTTCGCCCAGCGTTCACACATCAAGCTGTTACTGAAAAACTTGTCTTTATTTCAGCTGCCACCATTGGAGACAGTGGCCACGGGGGCATTACGAGCGCGTTATCCAGCATTACCACTGAAGACCAGAACCAGTCCTGACTTTAGCTTGGTAAGTACACATGATAAAAAAAAAAAGCTAAGTCTCGGTTTATAATAAATAAATAGACCCAACCTTAGGCCGGAATATATGAATGTGTCTGTGAATGTCATTGTATCTGAGAAGTGTCAAAACATTTTGATAGGCTATCCATGAATCCACTACAATTGTGATTTTCATCTCATTTCTGTATGCATTTTTGTAAGTATTGAATTATTTGATGCTTAAGTATGAAGTGAGAGTGAAGTTAACCGTCTATTATTGCCGAAATCTATATATTTTATAACATCACTGGCTCCAATAAAACTATATCCTGTGTTAGGTACTTTATTGATTTTTAATGGTATGAAATGCAATGATGCTGGCCATCGTAACCACTCGGCAACAGATACATTAGAAAGTAAATACAAATCTCTGTTGTCAGGTTTTGGATTTGGATGAGACATTAGTTCACTGTTCCCTTCAAGAGTTGCCGGATGCCAGCTTCCATTTTCCAGTGCTGTTTCAAGATTGTCGTTATACTGTAAGTATCTTTGATAAATGTTTGTTTGCCTAGTAAGTCAATAATATAAATATCATTTTTTTTTTTTTTTGGTGCATAGCAGTAATGCACTTAAAGATTGGGACAGCTGTTGTATTATACAATCAAGACTTTGTTCTCATGTTTCAAGGTTGGTATTCACATTATCTCAATGGCTCTGATTAACTATTTCATAATGGGTAGGTCGGGCTATTATACTATCAATGTGCTGAATAAGCAGTACATGTTATATTCTTTCATTACTCCGCTAATTTGCTTGGACAAGCAGTGTAGAGTAATATAAAACTTGAGGTGGCCTCGTGGGTGTGAGACATACTTACAGTCATCCAGTCCCAGTGCAGTCAATCTCAGTACAGCAACACAGTGCAGTAAAGCCAGTTCAGTCTTAAAGTTCAGTCCTTTTGCATAGAGCCCAGGGTGGGCCTTAGCCTGGTCCAGTATGTCTCTCCAGACTGCTCTGTTCAGGGCTTTTTCCTTCCAGTTCCTGACACCGATAACTTTAAGGTCGCGCTCCACGCCATCCAACCATCGAAGTTTGGGTCTGCCACGACTTCTGTGGCCCTCTGGTTTGCCATAGAGCAGTTGTCTTGGCATTCTGGTATTCTCCATTCACATAGTGTCAGACCATAATAAAAGGACTGAAACAGAGGTGTTATACAAACGTTTTTTTGAGCGTTCTTGAATAAAAGTGTCGTAGAAAAGATTTTTTAAACACTGACGTCACCCGTCTCTTTAACGTGAGCTTGTTCATTCATGTAAGCAATATACCTATACAAATATAACAGGTGTTCGTTCGCACGCGGCCTCACTTCGCGGAGTTCCTGTCGCGCGTGTCTCGTCTCTACGAGGTCATACTGTTCACGGCCAGCAAGCGGGTGTACGCGGACCGCCTGCTCAACCTGCTCGACCCCTCCCGCCGCTGGATCAAGTACAGGTGCGTGGGTCGCGGGCGCTGGGGTCAATGACCCCCTGCGAGACGAAGGGATGTGTGGCCTGGTAACTAAGACCTTTAAGTCATGTCTTATTGTGATTTATATTATTATTTTTATGAAAAATGATAATATGGAGTTAAATGAAATGAAGATGATTTTAATTTGGGACATTAATCAACTGGGATAAAATTAAATGAAATGAGATGAGATGATATGGGATGAAATACTTGTTGTACTTGTTAGGGTTACATTGAAATAGCCTCTCAATTCCAAATAAAAAAGTGTAAATTGGAGTGCACTTTTTAATTTACTCACGTTTGCTGATGTCATTGGAATAACAGTCTGCCTCATATACTGCAGAATATAGAAGTTTTTCATAAGGCGTTCATTGTGTGTGTGTGTCAGTAATCTATACATATAAATAAAATTGGAGTGTCTGTTTGTAATATTGCAATAATCGCTTTTTATAACATGTATATGAATATATATACGGTACATACACCAAAATAACATTTTTTATAATTTTTGTCTGTCTGTCTGTTTGTTCCGGCTAATCTCTGGAACGGCTGGACCTATTTTGACGAGACTTTCACTGATAGGTAGCTGATGATATAAGAAGTAACTTAGGCTACTTTTTTTTAGACTAGCTTCGCCCCGCGGTACGACAATAACCGCGGGTGACATCGCGGGACTCAGCTATCAGTTAATAAAATTTAATGTTTCCGAAGCGAAACGAGGGCGGGTCGCTAGCTAGGCTATAAAATCAATAAATGACATGTATGAGACAGACAGACAGACAGACAGACAATCAAATTGTTTTTTTTATGTGTAGGTTGTTCCGGGAACACTGTCTCCTCGTGAACGGCAACTACGTGAAGGACCTGTCGATCCTGGGCCGCGACCTCCGTAAGACTGTCATCGTCGACAACAGCCCGCAGGTCATTGAACTCTGCTTGTTCATCACCGACTGTGACGTACAGTAATGACAATAACAATGTCTGATAAAACACCGTATTTGAAGTGTTTTATGTCGTAGCCGTATATAAATTGCATGAAACATTTTTTTTTTTTCTAGATTTGTGGACGAACTCACAACCCACCTGGTGTTAAGTGGTTACCGGAGCCCATAGACATCTACAACGTAAGTGCGCCTCCCACTTACAAATATAAGTTCTAACGTCTCAGTATAGTTACAACGGCTGCCCCACCCTTCAAACCGAAACGCATTACTGCTTCACGGCAGAAATAGGCAGGGTGGTGGTACCTACCCGCGCGGACTCACAAGAGGTCCTACCACCAGTGAAAAATAAAATAAAATTTAATTTGTACACAGGCGTTCGGGTATCAGCTGGAGAACGGCATCCCGATAGACAGCTGGTTCGTAGATCGGAGTGACAACGAACTGCTGAAGCTCTTACCATTTCTTGAGCATCTGGCCACGGTGAGTGCGCTGACGATACTCACTAAGGTCTGTCTATATCCAGGAACCAATAGACGAAACTTGACCGTGAAATTTTTTGCCTAGATGGGTGGACGAGCTCACGGCTCACCTGGTGCTAAGTGGTTACCGGAGCCCATAGACATCTAATGCCGCCACCTTAAGGCATGAGTTGTAAGGTGAGTTAAAATGTCTCTTGTGGAGAGTACTTAACGGTAGGCAGCGGCTTGACCCTGCCCCTGGCATTGCTGAAGCCCATGGGCGACGGTAACCACTCACCATCAGGTGGGCCGTATGTTCGTCTGCCTAGAAGGGCAATAAAAAAAGCGTTATGATGATGACTTATTACCTATTATATACCTATATCCACAAGTGAAAGTTTGTTTGGTTCACGCGACATATTTTCAACTTTAAAAGCCATTTAAAGTTTTGGAAAAAATATCATAACACAAAAGTCATCTTCAGCTAGGTATTTCAATGAAGTAAACTTAATTGAAGTTAAATTAAAAACATCGTATTGTCGATGCTGATACCAAATAAAACGCGCCTTTATTATAATTACAACGATAAATGTAGCTTAAACTTAAAATTAGCTTTTCGCACTTCGATATAATTTTATTGTTTACTAGCTGACCCGGCAGACTTGGTAGTGCCTCAATCGATAAATAAAAGACCTAAACTTTTGTATAGAATAAACTTAAAACAAACAAAAGGAATCCGTCCGACGGGGGACACATCAAAAGAAAAACAAAATTGTTATGTTTATTTAATTCCGAGCATTTTCATATTTATCTACCTTTTAAAACTTCTCTGGACTTCCTCAAATAATTCAAGACCAAAATTAGCCAAATCGGTCCAGCCCGTTCTCGAGTTTTAGCGAGACTAACGAACAGCAATTCATTTTTTATACATTAGTATAATATTATTAATTATAAAGAGGAAAGATTTGTTTATTTGTTTGTTTGTATTGAATAGGCTCCGAAACTACTGAGCAGATTTGAAAAATCCTTTCACTGTTTGAAAGCTACATTATTTCCGAGTGATATAGGCTATAATCTTTTTTGAAAAAAATTAAGGATCCTTATTAAAACTCCAATAATGTAACCTAAGGTGTAAAAAAAATACCTAAAATATTCTTTACATCGCGTGCCCTGCGAAAACTATTGATGATAGAATAAAATAATGTACTACGACTTTGTAGAACACATTATTTACAAAAAGTGTGAGGACAGCATATGTCTAACTATTTATTATAGTTATGCCCCAATAAGTGTTCTTTTATTTAAAAAAATAAAACAACGTCAAATATCGTTGAAAATTTTGTTAAAGACCCGAGCGGAGCCGGAGCGGGCCGCTAGTTATATTATTATATAGATTTAAATGTTTATTCTAAAATTTTACAGAAAGACGACGTCCGCCCCTACATCAGAGATAAATACAAGCTCTTCAGTTACCTGCCGCCGGATTAACTCGAAAGATTGATGTTACAATAACAAAATAACTCGGCATTGTGTAATATACAATTTAAAAACAGTGAAAAAATACATAAAAAAAAAAAATTCGGGCTTATAATCAGACGAGACGAGTGGAGGTAACATACGATCGTCGACAGTGACATTGTATATTGTAACTAACACTCGGTCAGACAAGATTCTCTGTCTCTCTCTAACTCGTAAGTTTTTGAGTACCTTAAGTTTACTTATAAGTAAGTGATATAAAATTTTGTAGATTATTTCTTATAGAGGACTTGAAGAGCCCAATTTAGCGCTGTCACAGCAAAAAGTGTATATTACACAATGTAACGTCTTAAATAAAGTATTGTTTGTTAAAAATTGAGATAAAATTATTGCCGGGCAAAAAATGTGTGAACATCTTAATATCCGTGAAATAAGATTGGATCCTATGTATGCTTAAACAATTATTATTGTTCATTAACAAATTTTATCATGAAAATTGTTTTATAAGAGAAATATCTGTACTAATATGTATTATATTTGTAAGGTTGTTTGTTAATCAATGGAAACAGAAATGGCCGATCATGGATTTGGATGACATTTATATAACAAAGTTAGTTTATAAGTTGGCAGGGTTATCCGGAGACATTCGGGGAATGTTAAAGCAAACTCACCTTCACACACCAACCGGCTCATGATGATGAGGGGTTGTGAGCCCGCACGGGTAGACACCACCGCCCTGCCTCTTTCTGCCGCGATGCAGTAATGAGTTTTGGTTTTAAAACTGAGAGAGCTCATTTTAAGGCGGTCAAAGTATATGACGTCACCTGGGCAACGCCTGGTATATCCGCCACAACGCGCCATTGTTTGTCGTCAAGGCTAATTATAAAAACATTATAAATGACTAGCTGTACCCGTCCGCTTCGCCTGGGCATTTAAAATTAACATTATTATTTCTCACTCCCACAAAGATTCTCATCATTAACGCCCCCGCAACTGGTGTAGGGAGTCCAACACTCATATAAATCCCTATCCGTTAAGTAAATGTATTTTCTACATGGATACCAAGTTTCAAGTCAATCGGAGGCATGGTTCAGTAGTTATAACGGAACATACTTAAAAACCACTGTAGATTTATATATTAGTATAGAAATGGAGATATATTAAAAAGCTTTGTTATTATATGACAGACAGAGATCGCACTATCGCGGGTAGTGACGTCAGCGCCCTCTGACTTACTGACATTAATATAAGCGATACCAGTGAACTACCCTCTTTATTATTTTGTTTTAAACTAAAATTTGGAGAAGTCTTGTGAAGGAACTGTGATTGATTTCTTTTTTTTTTAATTATTATTTTTTGGTACGCGAAACGAAGAGTGAATATTTAAATGTTGCTAGTTACGATATGTGTTGATTGAATTATGAATGTCAAATATCGATCGCGCTCGAAGCTTTTAAGAATGTCTCGCAACGTAAATTGGACTTTATGTCTATACGGCTAGGGTATATTGTCTTTTCGCATTATAAGTGAACAATTTCCAAAAATGTTTAAAATTGAGTTTATATGCGGACTCATTTGATAACATCAGTATTTTTCTCATAAATACTGTCCAAAGACCGTAATTTGGGTTAATTTTGTTTTTTTTAGTTTACCCATGTTTTGACTGCTATTAACAAAATGAATACATAATTTTATCTTACTTTAAAAGACAGATAATGTAACTGGTAAAAAATAAAAAATAAACGTTGCAAATATGATTAATATTAAAAATATCATATGTTAAACCTTTAAAACACTCTCCTTTAAAATTAGCAAATTTTTGAGATTATACAGTTTTAATGCGAGAAGACGATATACTTTTCGAATTTATAATTAAATTGCATGTTATCGAGATGCAGCTACAAGTTATCTTTTGTCTCTTTCGGTCACAATTCGTAGCACACGTGGCTCGTAGCGCTCAAGTGGCTCGTAGCTTACCCGTAGCTCGTAGCGCCTACGTGGTACGTAGCGCACACGTAGCACGTCTTCTTCTACATCAGTGTTTCCCAACCTTTTTTGTGCCACGCCCCACTAAAATTTCTAAAATTTTTATGCATCCCATATATAATTTTTAACATTAAAAAAATTATTTGTTCACTTAAAAAACATAAATGATAGGTTTTAAGGATAAATCACTTTGAAATTGTTGTTATCAAAACACAGTAAGTAATATTAATTTAGTGCGATTGCCCCCCTTAATTATTAAATTGCCCCCTTGTGGGGCGTGCGGCCAACGTTGGGAAAGACCACTCTAAATCTACAATGCCATAGTTCGGCTTGACCCACAATAAGATCGAATCGTTTTATCGATGGATCCCCTCACTAGGGTCCACCCGGGTCACGATGTATCGAGAGATGAAAGGCTATTTGGTTTGAGCGACATTTCGCTTATAAAGATCAGTTTTATTTGGTATTGGCATCAACAATTCCACGTTTTTAATTGAACTTCACAATCAAGCTTACCACAATCAAATAGCTGAAGAACTTTTTTTTGATCGGATTTTATTTTCTAATTTT
The DNA here is from genome assembly GCF_003987935.1 of Bombyx mandarina. The sequence continues at coordinate 568,614 of NW_021011536.1, forward strand.
AACTGTCAAATGACTCCGCTGTAATGTTACAAAAATATCGATTAAACCAAATAGCCTCTCACATCTCGTTATGATCGATCAATCGAACCTTTCCTACTTCGTCTATTGTCGTCACATTTTTTTCTTTACGGACTCAACTTTACCCTTCGGTTCGGCCCAATACTCGAGAATGTTCAATCAGCACAAATCGGGATTGTTACCGTCGTATGGATGGTAGAGGTAAGAAGCACCATCTTGTCGTATAAGGAACAAGTTAAATAAGTCTCCGCAGTGTTCTTAGGTCTACCTATTCCTCTGTCAACGCCACGGCAAGGGAATTGAGTGGGGAGAGCGTCTGTGCCTTGCGGTCATGGAGGGTAGAAATAAGGAGCACCATCTTATATAGGGGACATGTTGAAAGAGTATCCGCCTGTAAACAGCAAGTTATTGTTGGAAGACTCACCGAAATAGTGTAGGAAGTGGAAACGATAGTATGAATATAGTAGTTTTAAACAGAGTTAAGTGTGCCGGGTTGAAGAAAATAATTTTTTTCGTGACTTTGTAGTTTTAAAATATGCAGTATATAATTTCTCAACTATTTATTTAAATAGGAAGTATTTCTTTCCTTCTTTTTTTTTCCTACCTATGCTGATAGCCTTGAGAGGCTATTTCAGCTTCGCCCTAACGTTTGTAGGTGAGCTCACGGGGCTCAAACCGGAGAGTTGCTAACACTGACCCTAGCAAGAGCCGTGCTTCGCAGAATCTACCACCGGATCGGAAACGCGACCCGCTGAGAAGATCCCGCGAGAAACTCAGTGGGCAACTTTCCTTCTTAATTTAATATCCTACTCTAATAGTTTATAGCGCTGTTTTTTTTAAAATCCTTCCACTTGCTACAGTGGCGCCATCTTAATCTACTCCCTTTTAGCAGACACTTTTTAATACACCGATTTGCTGCCCCTTACTTCTACCCTCCATATACCGTCGCAGCGGTGGTGAGAAGCCAACGATCACCGTCATTATGGCAGCCTATTTTTATTTTCGTTTACTATATAATTGGAGGGTAGAGCAGAAATAAGATCATATCTGACACATCCGAAACAAAACGTCACAAGTCAAATATCGGTTCCACAATTTTGAACTGTAAAATCTTAGCTTTTAAATCGGTTCGGCAAATAATTGCGAGAAGAAAATTGAAACAAAAATTTTGTTTGTGATTAAAAACTTGCTACATACTAAATTATTATTTTTTTATGTTTCAGAAAAAAAAATGTTTCAATGCAATTTATTTTCGAAGTATTTCTCTCTAATATAAGCGATGTACATATTTTAGACTCGTAAAAGTGATCTGATAAAACTTTTGATGTGGATCCGATATGGTTGTTTGACTGTGTGTGTTTACAAACGAATTTTTGTATATTGCAATAAACATCTTATTAAAACGTTTTTGAAGGTGGCCACACTAGTGTGCTAGAAAGCGAAGCAAGTCCGGTGAGATTATATTATTATTATTAGCTATATAATATAGCTATAGCTAGCTAATATTACTATTATTAGCTAGAATAGCCCCGTAGGCTACCGGTGAATAGGTAGAAAAAAAAATTAATCCACTTTTTTTTTTTATTTCAACGAAGTCGTAAAATTTTGAAAATCGAACCGGACAATTTTGTATATAGCAATTTTAAATCGCGCGTTCAGGAAGCGGATGTGGATTTCACGATTGCAATTAAAAAAAGAACGATGCAGTAACGCCATCTTGATTTAGTGCTTATCATCGATTTTTTTTGCAATCATACTCATTCTACTCTATCTTCCATAAATGTATCCTTATATACACTTAATTGGTAGCTAAAGGTGCTATTTTTTCATATATATAATTTTTTTTTATATTATCGTACCAAGTTTTAAGTAATGTAAGTTGAAGTTTAATATTGAGTGTTTTTTTTTCTTTTTTTTTTCAATTAGTTACGTGTTACGTCATCGGCAGCAAAGAAGTAAGTCTTATTTTTAATTTTTTTATATTTTATGCTGTCTTTTCTGTTTTACAGTACCCGACAATAAACACTGCACATCGCTCGACCTTTGGTAAGAGACGATCGGCCATTTTCAGCTACGTAGAGCGCTATCTCTGTCGCACACTGTGATGTGTGCGACAGAGATAGCGCTCGATGTGCAATACTTATCGCCGGGTACTGTACCGTTGTTCCAGTGGATAGAATTTAATTTAAAAGCAGCGATATCTCAGTGAAAACAAAAGGCCATTAAGAGACAGAAAAAGTCCACATAAAATTGGTCTGTAATTAATTTTATTTTATTTTAAGCATATACGTGTCATGTGTATGTTATGTTGTAATATATTTAACTCTTATGTGTTGAATATTTTGCCAGATTACGAAATAGCAGCTCGAGATATCTTCTCAACTCTTAGTAGATATCACGATATTCAGTTGGTGTTGTGTTTTAATTATAGTAGGTGATTTTTTTTTTTTTTATTGCCCTTGTAGGCAGACGAGCATACGGCCCACCCGATGGTGAGTGGTTACCGTCGCCCATGGACTTCAGCAATGCCAGGGGCAGAGCCGAGCCGCTGCCTACCGCTTAATACTACTTAATACTACTTAATACTCTACATAATAATAGGTGTGTTCTAATGATACTATCGAAAGGTGATAGGGTTAAATTTCGTCTAAGCGACATTTTTGCAACCTTACAGGAGAGGCATTTAAATTTTGGAAAATATATCTTAATCAAAAAACACTTCACCCCGTCTGGTGTAGTGGTAAGTGACATGGTCACTACACAAGGGGGTTGCGGGTTCGAATCCCGCCAAGGGAAGATATTTGTATGATAAATATAAAATGTCTTTTCCAGGGTTATGGATGTATATTAAATATGTGTATGTGTATAATAAAAATATTACATTTATATCCGTTATCCGGTACCTGTAACACAAGTTCTGTACGAGCTTACCACGGGACCAGTTAACGTGGCATGATTGTTAGTAAATATTTATTTATTATTTATTTTGATTGGAGTAAATTGTATTTGTAGTTTGGGACGTATAACGACAAAGGGAAGATCTTCCACCGAGCGGGTGATATTTGCTCGGTAGACCGACGGTCCGAATATTGTTGTTCGGAACTTGAATTGAACCTCAATTAAGTTTACTCCATTCAAATAGCCGAAGAACTTTATTTTTGTGATGATATATTTTTTCTAAATTTTTATATTTTAAATGGCTCTCTTGTAAAGTTGCAAAAATGTCGTTTAACTCAAATAGCTTTTCACCTCTCGTTATGTTAACAACATGAATGAAACGAATTTCGATTTTCTCGAACTAACTTTTTTTTTTTTTTTTTCATTTACATCCTCGCATCGACTTTAGGGACATTTGCCAAATCTTATACCTTTAAACGAGTAATTCTTGTATATATATATATATAGATAATCTGAATCTCGGTAACGGCTCCAACGATTTTTATAAAATTTAGTATACAGGGGATTTCGGGGGCGATAAATCGATCTAGCCACGATTTAATTTCAGAAAATGTTGTTTCAATCGTGTTTTCAATAATCAACTTTGACTCTACCCGACATCTATTGGCGAATAATAATACTATTTTTTATAATTCAGAGCACTAAAGCTATTTCAGCAGATGGCGTTGTTAAGAAACCGGAAAAACACAATTTAACGGTCATGGTCTAGTGAGATGTATGTGAGACAGATAACAATGGTGTACAAACTGGTAGTTTTCCAATGACAGCACAAGAGCGCATTATGCGGCATAATGCTCAACGTTGAATGTTCCAACTGCAGCAACTCGAAGCACAAAAGAGTACTGCTCTCGCGTGATACTCGCAATCGATACCGACTCAGTGACAGAAAATGTACAAGTATTTTTTCTTTAAGTTGGCATTGATCGAAATTTTGTTTATATTATCGTTAGTAATATTATTTAATGTTGAAAAAAATTGTAAGGCTTTCGTTTCGTCGTAGTTTCTTAGAAATAATCAATGTTAATTAAAACTGTGCTAACTTAGCGCACTCTGCTGATGCATTTGAAAACTAATTCACGTTCCATTTGAGCTTCAGCATAATTCGGCATTGTGCGTCACTGAGTCGCATTATGTCGCATTATGCTCTGTAATTGGAAAACTACCACTGCTTGAAGTAACGACAGTAATGACCATAGTTGATAATTTAAATCTTTTATAAATCGCGCGAGACATATGCGTAGTTTTGTTTTTGTTATTGTAATTAGGAGGGAGAAAAAAAATATTATGTAAATTATTCTAAATTATTCAATAGTTATGCTTGTTGGACATGATGTGGATGTGGCTTAGGGTGCGGTCCGCGCACCAGTCGATCGCATTAATCAATTTAACACGTAATGATAGATAGATCGTCATGAGAAAAATTAATATTAGAGAAAAAAAAAAATTTTTAGTCTGTAATTCGAATAAATAAATAAACTAGAGTAACCCCTGTACATTGAGTATTTAAAAAAAATAATAATAGAAATTTAAGTATTTATATATAATCAAATCATGTCTTCGTAATTGTGAGGTTTTTTTTTTTATTTAAAATTAAATTGTAAAAAATGAGAAGTTATTAGCGATCAAATTGTTTTTATTTTTATTTTTATTTCGTCAGATATATTGTACTTTTAAGACGTACCTACTCGAATGTTTAACCTATTAAAATATTTAAAGAAAAGGTTTTGTTTTTAATACCATCCCTTTCCCTTGTGTGGTCCGCGTGTTACCTACAGACACAGACCACTGAGGTTCTCGCCGGATCTTCTCGGTGGGTCGCGTTTCCGATCCGGTGGTAGATACTGCGAAGCACGGCTCTTGCTAGGGTTCGTGTTAGCAAATTCTTTCAGGCTGAGCCCTTGAACTCGCTTACTCCCTTGGTGAACCTATTATAACCCCTGAGGTTACTAGAATAGGTAGGCAAAGTGGTTTTATTGTCTCACTTAATCGAGCCGCTAAGCAAGGCAGCTGATTTTTTATTTATTTCTTTTTATTGCCTTTGTAGCCTGCCTGTAGGCAGACGACCATACGGCCCACATGATGTTGAGTGGTTCCCGTCGCCCATGGACTTCAGCAATGCCAGGAGCAGAGCCAAGCCGCTGCCTACCGCTTAATACTCTCCACAAGCCTCTAAAGAAGGACATGTCATAGCGCCCGGGAAACACCGTGGAGGGGAGCTCATTCCATACCCGGAATAAATGTTTAAATTTCGTGATAGCGATTGCTTTGTATTGAATTGTGACGTCACTGTACAAATTCGCCCTTATTGCTAATCTGATAGAGAGTAGTGTGGCAAGCTATGGGCTTAACTATTCAATTTTGGCCACGTTTGAGAACACGTGCGACGTCTCCTAAGAATGATGGATCGTTCAGTTTTATGTTTAAAAGAAGAAATTATCTCTAAAGTTGTAGCTTTTGATTTATCAACTAGAATTAAATTAAAATGATTTCGTTCAGAAAAATCACTTTCAGAATCATTGTAAAATTATTAAAACAAGTGGTCGCCCCGTAGTCGAAATTCGACTATAATTATTAATTCAAATTATCAGTTTGAACATTATTATGGTTCTATTGTCAAAGACTACTTCTATAATCCCAGATTTCACTAAGGCAACACTATAGACAAATAATAATAAAGAAATCAATATTAAACTATTCATAACTTGACCACAGACTTTAACAATAAATAAAATAGTATATATGCGTGTGTGTGTCAAATACAAATTGGTGTGTGTAATGTTTTTTTTATTGGTTTAATGTATTTTTTATGCATTATTTAAAAATGCACTCCTCTATATTCTCTATAAGTGTGGGAAATTCAATCCGCCCCCTCCGTCCGCGCAATTTTCGTAAAAAGGGGTACAAAGTTTTTGCTTTACGTATTAATATATAGATTACCGTTGAAATATCATCAATTAAAATAAACTAGAGATCCCGCAGTAGTTGAAATTCGACTATAATTAATTGGAATTGTAAGTTTGTACACTATTGTGATTGTATTTTATACTTCTATAATCACAAATTTCGCCAAGGCTACATTATAAAAAAATATTAATACAGACAAACAATATTTCATCTATTCTCAATTTGACCACAGACGTCAAGAACAAAAGTTTGACAATAAATAGTATGCATGCGTGTGTGCGTCAAATACATGGTATGTAGCACGGAATAGATAAATAAGGTTGCAATGGTAATGTAGGCGGGGCAAGCGTGCCACAGTTATGATTGTACAAACATAACTCGACCGATTCTTTCATTCACCGCGTTTAGTGCACTTCGGACTACTTGGGCGAACAGATCTCCGCTTTATAGTGCCGTGTTGTGCAATTATAACTTGTAAAACAAAAAATCAGACCTCAAGTTTAGAGCGAGGAGGTATATCTTTCGATCGGTAAGTCGAAATTACCATTTAATTACAATATTATTTGTCTAAAACATAAAAATATACTGAGCATTATGAAATTCCAAACATTAACAATATTATTGCAGCAAGTTATAAATAGCATACATTGCGCGATGTGTACTCGCCCAATGAACGCAATGACCAAGTCCGCTTCCAATGTACTACATGCATTGCGTTCTCTACACTTCAATCTTTGAAATTTCGGCCTTTGCCCTGATTGGCCGTGGTGCAGTTTGTCGATAGTGAGGTGACCATGTGGTGAAATAAAATCATCGACAGAATTCTCGACTATATTTGCATTTGACATGGATAATTTTTGCATTATTTTATATTTAATTAATGATACCTAGTATATTCTTAGTGAGACGTATTTTGGGTAAAATAAATATGTATTATTATTATTGAATTATTATCATTGAATTAATGTGAAGGTATAATATAAAGGGACATGTAGACCTCTTATTTACGGGTATTTACTATATTGTCTAAGACGTATTAAAATCTAAGTAAAATGCTATTTTACTTATGCAGTAAATTAAAAATTTTAGGTTTCCTAAAGAACCTAACGCCAGGGAACAATGGATTGACGTAACAGGTAGAGGAAACTGAAGACAAAGACGAGTCCTATTTGCTCTAAACATTTTACTGAAAATGATTTTACCATAAAAAAAATCAGAATACACTTAGTTTTGAAAAATTCATTCGCAATTAATAGCAAGCGCCAACTGCTTAACAAATACGTTTTATTCCAGCGACAGTGACTATTTGTAATTAATAAAAGTAAAATAGTTTTTTTTTCAATATTTATTTCATGTTTCATTTTCTCCATTCATTCATTAGATAATTTATCGATAAATAATATCGATTTTATCAAGCACTAGCGTGTATGAACATTTTTATTGCCTTTTTGCGTGTGTGAGTGTGTATGCCTACGGGTGTTTTGTGCTAGTTTGCGAACGAATATCTGTCCTGAGATTTATGTGTGGGTGTTTTTGTTGTGTGCGAAATACTTGTAATCACAGTGTGTGTATGTGTAGAAATTAAAATAGTGGGGATGAANTGTATGAACATTTTTATTGCCTTTTTGCGTGTGTGAGTGTGTATGCCTACGGGTGTTTTGTGCTAGTTTGCGAACGAATATCTGTCCTGAGATTTATGTGTGGGTGTTTTTGTTGTGTGCGAAATACTTGTAATCACAGTGTGTGTATGTGTAGAAATTAAAATAGTGGGGATGAAGCGGCGACACTGGTTCTAATACAAAATTAAAGCAAAGGCCTTTCCAACCTTATTTATCTATTCCGTGGGCGTCATCCAGTCCGGTCCAGTGTTGCATTGACGGGCACTCCACATCCGTGCTTCAGGCGAAAAGCTCTCGGCGATCGCGACTAGCTTACGTACAATCGTTAAAAAACCGTCTGTGTGCTTAATGCCAGCTTTTTATCTTTCTCGATATAGCTATGCCGCAAAAAGTGTTATTTTATTTAAAAAAATAATACAACGTCAAATATCATTGAAATTTTTGTTAAAGACCCGAGCGGAGCCGGAGCGGGCCGCTAGGATACACTAAAAACAATAATCATCGAAATCGGTTGGCGTGATATTGAGTTATTCATCTATTTGTCGCGCACGTACTCAATGCAAATTTAAGACTTATTAAATTTAAGACTTTCTCGTGGATACCATTATCGGAACTGGACTAAATTGTTATGGGACCACACTTTTTTTTTTTTTTTTATGATTGAATGTTTACTGGTGGCCCGAAGGCCTTTCCAGTTTCACCAGGACAGGTGGGCGAGCAAAGGCTCAGCCAAGAGGGGTGGGATTTGCTAACAACTGCCCGAGCGCCTCCGAAGGAGACCTAACAACTCAAGAGCAATTGTTTCGCGAATGAATCTACTACCGGATCGGAATCGCGACCCGCTGAGAAGATCCGGCGAGAAACTCAGCGGGCTGATGCATGGGTTAGGTTGCACGTCGACCTCTTTGTCGAGTTCGACGAGTACGGTTACCGGGGTCCNATAACCCATAGACACAGCCCACTGAGTTTCTCGCCGGATCTTCTCAGTGGGTCGCGTTTCCGATCCGGTGGTAGATTCTGCGAAGCACTGCTCTTGCTAGGGTCAGTGTTAGCAACTCTCCGGTTGAGCCCAGCGAGCTCACCTACAAACGTTAGGGTGAAGCTGAAATAGCCTCTCAAGGCTATCAGCATAGGTAGGAAAAAAAAAACGTTAAGAAATTCGCACTAGGCATTCTGCTCCTTTTTTGAAGTCGCTTAAAAATACATCGTCTTTCAAGAATGCAATTGAGATTTCAGTGCGGGTGTTAGCATTCACGGCGTGGTTGCTATGGTCTAGAAATCTCTTTAAAAAAAAAACGCAAGACCAGAAAATCGATGCGTTTCAATAAATAGATACATCGGCTTATTCGATAAAATGCTCTTAAAATATTAGTGTAAAACTAAGTTTATCGTTTTAATCGCGAAGATAAACGTCACGATAGATTTATAACACGAATTAAATACGAGATATTAGATTTGATAGCGTTTATGTATTCAATGAAAATAACCACGTCACGTCATTACGGATACTCCCGATCCATTAACGGTGCTTTTAGGTACCACAAGCACCGGTCACCGTCCTCGTCGAACCCGTCGCTTGCGACGAAGGGCTCGACGAGTGAATTAACCCATAGACACAGCCCACTAAGTTTCTTGTCGGATCTTCTCAGTGGGTCACGTTTCCGATCCGGTGGTAGATTCCGCGAAGCACGGCTCTTGCTAGGGTTAGTGTTAGCAACACTCCCGGTTTGAGCTCCTTTTGCTCACCTACACGTCAAGGAGAAGCTGAAATAGCCTCTCAAGGCTATCAGCATTGATAGCTTTGAGAGGCTATTTCAGCAAAAAGCAAGAATTTAACGTGTTACTGACAGTATAAGTGTCGGGAAACCGGATTGTTTTGGATTGTTTTTCAATTTTTCTTTTTTTCACTCTGTCTACTTGCGATGCCGTTGTGTTTATAGAAAAAAAAAAACAATTATCATTGAAATACATAGTACATTTTTAAGAAACTTGGAGCAGAATGAAATGAAATTCATCAAATTTAAATTGTTAATGAATCGTTATGATATTATTAGAATTTTTCCCATACATACATTTTCACAGATGCTTAACTGTTAATCATCCACCATTATTACAAGTTTAAGTCTAAAAAAGAGACGCAAAATTATCAAAATAAAACTATTCACATATAGTGATTTCTTGCGTGCCCGCCAAAAGTTGTGAAAAATTACCAATGACATTTTTGTGTTTGACATGAATACTCTATTCCTCTATTTGCAAATTCGAATTACCAAAGAGTATATTTACGGAACCGCCCAAATTAATCTGTCATTACAAGCTTTAGCGTAAAAAAACATTTATGACAGGAAATAGCAATTCAATGAAGTCTATTTTATAATAAACGATATTAGATAACATTTATTTCGTTTATATATGATATCATAAATTATTGATCATTCACAATTATTTATGTGTGTTATTATGTTGTATTCTGGAAATTTTGCCTATAAATAGTAAATTGATCAGATTAATAGACTTAGACTAAGCTATCGGATTATAATGGTATCCGTAATATTATTGTTTACGGATTTACGCGTGTTTTTATAATAAACTAGCGGACCCGGCAGACTTCGTAGTGCCTCAATCGATAAATACACGACAAACAAAAGGAATCCGTCCGACGGGGGACACATCATAGGGAAAACAAAATTGTTATTTTTATTTAATTCCGAGCATTTTCATATTTATTTACCTTTTAAACCTTCTCTGGACTTCCACAAATAATTTAAGACCAAAATTAGCCAAATCGGTTTAGCCGTTCTCGAGTTTTAGCGTGACTAACGAACAGCAATTCATTTTTATATATTATTATAGAGATTAGCGGCCCGCTCTGGCTCAGCTCGGGTCTTTAACAAAAATTTCAACGATATTTGACGTTGTTTTATTTTTTTAAATAAAAGAACACTTATTACGGCATAACTATAATAGTTAGACATGTGCTGTCGCGACACTCTTTGCAAATAATAATGTGTTCTACAAAGTCGTAGTACATTATTTTATCCTATCATCAATAGTTTTCGCAAGGCACGCGACGTAAAGAATATTTTAGGTAATTTTTTTACACCTTTGGTTACATTACTGGAGTTTAAGTAAGGATCCCTCGGAAATAGTGTAGCTTCCAAACATTGAAAGAATTTTTCAAATCGCTTCAGTAGTTTCGGAGTCTATTCAATACAAAAAGAACCAACAAATCTTTCCTCTTTATAATATTAGTGTAGATATAGATATAGATTTTATACGCAATATTCGTCACTGAACGGTTAGTACTAAAATGAAATGAAATATGATTTTCCATGAAAAAAAATGTTCTCGCTTGAAGAAGGGTGGTTTGAGAAGGGTGTATGAGCCTCTTGGCTTGTTTCGGCGTCAAGACGTTAAAAGAGTCTATAGATATCAGAATGTTTACAATACTGCCTTTGGATTTTTTTCTTTCTGGCCGGGCCCCGAACATTCTGCGAGGTCTAGGGGGCGCGGGAGGTATGTGGGACTGGTACACAGATGTTGGGAGCGGACCGCGGGCTCAAGAGATGGAATTTAGGGCCCTGCCGATTAAACGACTTCACTGCACTCTCGCCCAAGCGTCTGAACCTCCCCGAGGTCAAAACCCGGCTGAGGATACTGCCTATTGTGAGATATACTGTTGTACTGTTAAAAGTGAGACCTTGGGTGGCTGCATTTACGCTGCAGATGTCTATGGGCTCCAGTAACCAATTAACATCAGGTGGGCCGTGAGATCGTCCACTCAACTAAAAATAAAAAAAATTTTTTTTTAAACGTTGTTGTTGCTTCTTCACGTAAGTCAATTAATTTTATGAACCTGAACTTACTATGTATTTTACAACAAAAATATAATTAGTTTGATGTTTTAAATACCAGACCTTCTCACGAAAGTTATAAGTTTGGATTTCGGATATATTTTCGTCTAACATTAGATTATATACATTAATACTCCGATACACAAACATTTGACTACGGCTAAGCGGATGCAGAGAGAATTTGGCGGGCCGCGATTCCGATTCAATGGTAGATTTACCGGTGGTAGGACCTCTTGTGAGTCCGCGCGGGTAGGTACCACCGCCCTGCCTATTTCTGCCGTGAAGCAGTAATGCGTTTCGGTTCGAAGGGTGGGGCAGCCGTTGTAACTATACTTGAGACCTTAGAACTTGTATCTCAAGGTGGGTGGCGCATTTACGTTGTGGATGTCTATGGGCTCCAGTAACCACTTAACACCAGGTAAGCTGTGAGCACGTCCACCCATCTAAGCAATAAATAAAAAATTCACCGAAGCACTGCTCTTGCTAGTTCTAGTGTTTGAAAACTCTCTCAGGTTGAGTCTGTAAGCACCTACCCGCGCGTAGCTGGAATAGTTCTTTAGGCTAACAGTGGTAGGAGAAAAATGAATTTGGCACCATTTTTAATGCTTTTCGTGCTTTGTAACGAGTGTATTTAATAAATACTAGCGGCCCGTTCCGGCTCCGCTCGGATCTTTAACAATTGCAACGATATTTGACGTTGTTTTATTTAAAAAAATAAAAGAACATATATTGTGGCATACCTAATTATATTAGTTCGACATTTAGGTAATTTTTTTACACCTTGGGTTACATTATTGGAGTTTTAGTAAGGATCCCTAATTTTATTCAAAAAAGATTATATAATATAGCCTATGTCACTCGGGAATAGTGTAGCTTCCAAACAGTGAAATAATTTTTCAAATCGGTTCAGTAGTTTCGGAGCCTATTCAATACAAATAAACAAATCTTTCCTCTTTATAATATTAGTATAGAAGTATAGATTGACGCGAAAATGACAAAGCAGCAAATGTAATATTATTGTTCTTTAATGTGTAAACTTATGACCAGACTGTGTGTTAAATGGATAAATAGGTTAATTACATACTGGCATGATAGAGGTTGCGACTTTTTGGCGGGAATGCGAAGAGTGAAGTTGGGTGATTTTTTTTATTTTGTCTATTTGGTGTTTCTGTTTCTTCAAGTTTAAATGTGTAATAACGGTTGTTTATTAACTGTTTAGTACCTGTGAAAGTGCACAAATGTGGGAAAAAAAAATATGGCTGGACGTAAATCTCGAGATCCTCCAAAAAGTCCATTGAAAAAGTCTCCGTAAATGTCCACCATTTTACTGAGATTTTATTTCATCCCATATCATCTCATCTCATTTCATTTCATGCCATGCCATGTTTCATATTAATCAATTTCATTTCATTACCCTACATATTATCATTTTTCATTTAAAAAATTGTCATTTTTTTATAAAATTATTAAAAGGCTGCTGACGTCATACGATAAAATCTTTATAATCACGATTAGATATTAATCGTACGATTACGCGATTACAACTGATTATAATTTAGATTTTGGCAGAACAAAAAGGATCACTGTCAAGATCATATAATTATCTAGAATTAGATATGGCATCTTGGCGCCGGATTTTATTTTTGGTAACAATTTCGTACTATTTTGGACGTTTACAAAATCATATGCCTCTATTTAAACATCGAAAAAAAAAAAAGGCTGAATACTGCCATTAGAGCATTAATGAAAAATTCACTGGACGTGGCTTTTATTTTTCTTCCAAAACTTGACTGAAGTTTCAGTAACCTCCCACAATTTTATTGTAACTCTTTATCCCTCTGATCGCATCTCATCTCTTTTCATTTGATTTCATCCTAATTTTAGCATTACAATTACAAATATACATATCTTTATTTCCCTCCATTTCATAATAAACACTTACTTATATATGTAATTAAAGTATAATTCAAAATTGAAGATTTATAAAAACTCTGACAAACACTGACAAACAAACGTATCGCAAGGAGCCAAATGTCAAATAAAAAATTACCAGGACAAAAAAAATTCCAAAAAAAATAATGAAATGTACTAGTCACCTTAACTAACTACCCATCCCGGAAATCCTACCTTGAGTATAGGTAGGGTTGAGGTACCATCATTGGAATCGGGGGTCGTAGGAGGGCGTTTATTCAGCTCTGGCCCCTGTGAGGAGGCACTCTCATACCGGTGATGGTTACGGGGTGACTTAAGAGGGTTGAGGCTGCGTCACACGCTACCGTCACTCTAGCGGTGTGGACTGCGATGCGGTCCGCATTGTCGTCGTCGCTGTTGTCGCCGAACATACTGTGGAAGAGCAACCCGGCCGGGGATGTATCGCGTTCCGACCCGGCAGGCTGGTTCTGGCCTAGCGGGGTATCCCGGAACACCAGCGGCACCGCCCGGGCGGCCTGGTAGGGCCGCCGTACCGCGGAGACCGACGTCGTTGGTCGTCGACTATCGCCTCGACGACCCGTCGGTCGGGCGTCCTCGGGGTGGCGCCGCGTGTCTGGTTGTAGTGTTGACCGCGGGAACCCCCCTACTCTGACCGGGTTCTGACCCCGGACGAATATCGGACGTCGGGTGTAAGAGTGCAGGGGAGTCGTTTAGTGCATTAGGGCCCTATCCTTGGGACCAATACCGCGGTGACCGTACGTGTTTATTGATTTTTCTCGATGTAACACTGAGCGGAAGCTTCATTCAGAATAGCTCGGCCCAGATTTAATGCTGGTCAAACCTTGAATGGGCTTGCGGTGGGATTGTCTGATATTGCAAACCTTTTTTTATTGGTGCAGCTCTTAACGTGAATGTAGCCTGGAACTTCCTGGTCCGCAGGGCAAGGTGGCGGTACCCTCCCTTGCGCACTGCCAATATTCTATTTACTACATTCTATTTCCATTAACAAAGCCGCTGAGCGTAACTTCTCGGGATTCTCCAAAAAGTCCACTGAAAAAGTCTCAATAAATGGCCACCATTTTACTCAGATTATACTTCATCCCATATCATCTCATCTCATTTCATTTCATGCCATGTTTTATAATAATCAACTTCATTTCATTTCATAATATCATTTTTCATATAAAAAAGTTATCATTAAAATTAAAATAAGACTTGTCCTAAAGGTCTTATTTACCAGGTCATAAAATCCCTCGACATTCTATTGCAAATCCATATGAATCAAACGAAGAAATTCCTAATTAAAAACACGGTATTTCACAGAATGCAATCAACTTTACTATTCTCAGAACGAAATCGTTATTGGTTATTAATTACAATAAAATAAAACAAATCTAGATTTATGTATCTGATAATTTTATATAGGTAGGTACGTTATCACTGCGTTTTATTGCAACAATAAACAAATGTACATAATTGTGTCATTTATTAATTGTGATTTCTAAGGAATTCTAGATTGTATTAGTATGTTATTTTGATATGAAATTTGCATTGTTTCAGAATAACTTCGATTGGATCGCACCTTTAATTGTTATTGTAAATAGACGTGCTTTAACAAAAACCGAATTCAAAAAGAAAAAAAAAAGATATTCCAAAACAAATTAATATACACTAAAAGCAATAATCATCCAAATCGGTTGGCGTGATATTGAGTTGAATATTGATATTGATATTTAAATTTCATCCATATTGTCATTTTTATAAAATTATGAAATACCATATTAAAATATAAGACATGACTTAAAGGTCTTAGTTACCAGGTCAAAAATCCCTTAAAAAATATAATTAAGAATAATTGAATAAAAATACTAATAAATTATTAAATCTATTATAGAATAACACAATTTCACGTAGAAAATATAAAAACTGCACATAATTAGAAATAAAGTTTATATTTATATAAATAAAAACTCTGTTACATATTTCGATTAGATTAATTTTGATTAGGTTTTATTTCACTCAAAAGCGTGTCGCAGGCGACATGAAGGCAGTCACGTCCGTCCGGAATCCACTGAAGTCTACCAAATCCACTCTAGCACTAGCTGAGCAGGCAAAGGGACACTGGTAAACGCACTCGTCAAAGAGTTCGACGTGCAACTTATCCATTAAGTTTCTCACCGGATCTTCACAGCGGGTCGCGATTCCGATCCGGTGGTAGATTCAACGATGCACGGCTCTTGCTAGGGCCAGTGTTGCTTTTTTTTTTATTGCTTAAATGGTTGAGCGCGCTCATAGCCCTCCTGGTGTTAAGTGGTTACTGAGGCCCATAGACATCTACAATGTAAATGCGCCACCCACCTTGAGATATAAGTTCTAAGGTCCAAGTATAGTTACAACGGCTGCCCCGCCCTTCAAACCGAAACGCATTACTGCTTCACGGCAGAAATAGGTTTGGGTGGTGGTACCCACCCGCGCGGACTCACAAGAGGTCCTACCACCAGTAATTACCCAAATTATAATTTTGCGGGTTTGATTTTTATTACACGATGCTAGTCCTTCACCGTGGAAGTCAATCCTGAACATTTGTCTAGAACGTATTTCATTAGAAAAATTGGTACCCGCCTGCGAGATTCGAACACTGGTGCGCATCCCTCAACACGAACGCACCGGACTTCTTATCCTTTAGGGCACGACGCCTTTTGTGTCCGTGCTTAGGGAGTACAAGGGGTATGTGGTAGAGATGGGTCGTACTAGGTAAATCAGATACTAGGTCCACCTGTTCCTAATCTTAAGAAATACCTAATCCACATAATTTTCTTAATCTCATTCACAACCAATACTTTACTTAACAAGCAATCTCAATCTGCCTATTCCTAATCCAAGTTCTGACATCGTTAGTAGGATTTGATTAATGTGATCTTTGGGTCATTATTTGAATGATTAGGTTTAGGTATTTAGGGATTGTGAGATACGTTGCAACGTGTAAGTGAGTGACATAGCGTATAGATAGATAGTTGTAGATGTCTATGGGCACCAGTAACACCAGGTGGGCTGTGAGACCGTCCACCCATCAAAGCAATAAAAAAATTAAAAAAGATTACACTTAACTCTGTTCAAAACTGCTATGATCATGTCGTTTCCACTTCCCACACTAGCGCTATTTCGGTGAGTCTTCTAATAACAACTTGCTGTTTACAGGCGGACACTGAAGTCGTCTGAAGTCGTCGTGGCCTAAAGGATAAGACGTCCGGTGCATTCGTGTTGAGCGATGCACCGGTGTTCGAATCCCGCAGGCGGGTACCAATTTTTCTAATGAAATACGTACTCAACAAATGTTCACGACTGACTTCCACGGTGAAGGAATAACATCGTGTAATAAAAATCAAACTCGCAAAATTATAATTTGTGTAATTACTGGTGGTAGGACGACTTCAGTTCACACGGGTAGGTACCTCCGTCCCGCCCATTTTTGCCGTGAAGCAGTAATGCGTTTCGGTTTGAAGGGTGGGGCAGCCGTTGTAACTTACTTGAGACCTTAGAACTTATATCTCAAGGTGGGTGGCGCATTTACGTTGTGGATGTCTATGGGCTCCAGTAACCCCTTAACACCAGGTGGGCTGTGAGCTCGTCCACCCATCTAAGCAATAAAAAAAAAACTCTTTCAACTCGTCCCTAATACAAGATGGTGCTCCTTATTTCTACCCTCCATGACCGCAGGATACAGACGCATTCACCACTCAATTCCCTTACCGTGGCGTTAACAGAGGAAGTACCTAAGAAGAAACGGATGGATTGCGTGAAATACGATATCTGAGTCGTCTATTATCAAAGGTGGCAATCTGTGCATTTAGACAAAAAAATGTTATTGATATGTCAATACAGATTGATTTGAATATAATCGTCTCCTTCAAAGAATACGGTTCAAAACCTGCGTTAAATAAAGGTTAATACTTAACCTGTTATTTATCTAAGATGTCGTTCAGAAGAGTTTTGTGACTGCCAATGGAATACAAAGTCAATAATCCGTTTTTCTGATTTACCAATAAATGTCCAAAAGTCACATTGCCGGCTTTGATAATAGGCGACTCATCTGTAAGAGGCGAAGAAATGGTTTAAGATAGAGGAATATGGAAGGAGAAGACATGCTACGCCGATTCCAGGTGACTGGGAGAAGGGCAGGAGAATAATGACCGTGGCGTTGACATCTTATCAAAACTATTACATTTTATCAATACAGATAGCAGTAATTATAAATCCAATACGCATTTTCTTCCTTGTATTTATCTACAAAGTCATAAATGCGTTTAGTAAATTGTAATATAATCCTTATCGCTTAGGCGATAATGTTTACGTTTTGATTTATTTTAAGTTGTTTAGGTATGTTGAAAAAATTTTCAGTCAATTTATAAAAGATAGTTTGGATCGGTATTTCTTTAGACAGTATAATACAGCTGGTCTGTTGGCGGACTGTCGTTGTGGTGTTTTTTTAAAGCTGTTTCACCAAATTTCCTTGTACAAAATGTTAGGTAAGTACCGTGAAATTGTTTTGAAATTTTAATGAAAAATAATAATTATAATAACAAATTTAATGTTTAAAAAAAAACAATTTTTTTTATTACAATTTTGTATGTTTTTTATCGCATTATACAAAAAAATATCAATTAAATTATGTAGTGTTACAAATGAAAAAAGAATTCGGTATTTTCCGCGAATAAAAATCTTAATAGAATAACAACACTTGTTAATTATGATCTGATCGAAGTCGCCGATGAATTCATCTTAATGTTTTCGCCATGAGATGTTTTTTTTCCTACCTATGCTGATAGCCTTGAGAGACTATTTCAGCTTCTCCTTAACGTGTAGGTGAGCTCACGGTGTTTTTTTTATTTTTTTTTATTATGAAATTAACCGGATACAAGTCCATTGGCCGATACGGGGTTCAAACCGGGTGTGTTGCTAACACTGGCCCTAGCAAGAGCAGTGCTTCGCAGAATCTATCACCGGATCGGAAACGCGACCCGCTGAGAAGATCCTTCGAGAAACTCAGTGGGCTGTGTCTATGGGTTAGTTTACTCGTCGTTCCCTTCGTCGCAAGCGACGGCTTCGGCGAGGACGGTGACCGGTGCTTATGGTACCTAAAGGCACCGTTAATAGATCAGGAGGATCCGTAATGACGTGTTAGGTATTTTTATTCGTTAAGATTTATGTATCCGTACCATTTATTATTAATTTAAATAAGATCGCGTGTGTGATTTCACAATAATAAATGGCAGTCCAAACTTGGATCAATATCCCTTAAAATCTCTTTCAAATTAATTCAGTTATTGCGGAGAAATTAGAGATACACTAAGCAATTTTAAGTGAATCGTAAAAACACAATTACGCAGTAACAATAACAAAAAATAATTTGCGGGTACGAATGTTTGTTTGTTTCTTAGTGTTTTTTATTAGATCCTGGATCCAGAAATATAAACACCGGCTAACCATACTGAATGAAACAAAAATTTTACAACAAAAAAAAAAACGCGTCTTCAATAGAATATAATGGGAACATTGTCAATGTAGTCGAAATAATAACTACTTATATAATAAACTAGCAGACCGGTCCGGCTTCGCACGGGTCTTTAGAAAAATTTCAAATTTAAAAATTATAATACACACACATTAACCCTTCGATTTGCGTCAGATTACTAAAAAAAGAATATTATAAAGATAGTTTCAATATTATTATTTTAATGAACTTTTATTTTTATTTAAATGTTTTTTTTTTTTTATTATTTATCTATTTTTTATTTATCGATTTATTTTTTATTCTTTTATAATAATAAATAGTTTTCGCAGCGCACGCGATGTAAAGAATATTTTAGGTCTTTTTCTTTTTTTACACCTTGAGTTACTTTATTGGAGTATTAGTAAGGATCCCTAATTTTTGTTCAAAAAGAATATAGTCTATGTAAGTGAGCCTATGTCATTCGGGGATAGTGTAGCTTCCAAACAGTGAAAGAATTTTTCAAATCGGTTCAGTAGTTTCGGAGCCTATTCAATACAAACAAACAAACAAATCTTTCCTCTTTATAATATTAGTATAGATTTATAATATTAGTATAGATATATACTACTATACTAATAAACATTGATTATTACGGATAACACAATACCTACTCGTGACTTCTTGTTAAAATTTAAATGGGATCACACGAGAAGCGCCGGCTTTCAATTAAATAAAATAAACATTAGTTAAAAAAACAAACACAAAATAACACGCTTTTACTGCGAACTAAACTAAATAGTATTTTTTTGGTTTATTTTTTTATTGCTAAGATGGGTGGATGCGCTCAAAGTCCAAATCAAATCAAATCAAATCAAATAAAAAAAAAATTATTCAACATAAATGAAAGTACACACTTGTTGAACGTAAAAAGAACTACCGCCAATTCACAAGAACTAGCCTCCGTCCTGAGAATAATTGGCAAGAAACTCAGCGGGCATGTTTTTTTTTTTAATATTACATTATTTTTTTAATATTAGATTTTTTTAAATATTCATCCACCTGTCCACCTGGGATTAGGTGGTTGCTGGAGCTCATAGACGTCTACAACGTAAATGCGCCACCCACCTTGAGCCACCCACTTTCACTTCACCCACCTTCAAACCGAAACGCATTACTGCTTCACGACAGAAATAGGCAGGGTGGTGGTACCCACCCGCGCGGACTCACAAGAGGTCCTACCACCAGTAATTACGCAAATTATAATTTTGCGGGTTTCGTTTTTATTACACGATGTTATTCCTTCACCGTGGAAGTCAATCGTGAACATTTGTTGAGTACGTATTTCATTAGAAAAATTGGTACCCGCCTGCGGGATTCGAACACCGGTGCATCGCTTCAACACGAATGCACCGGACGTCTTATCCGTTAGGCCACGACGACTACAAGTTAACTTTTACGCTATCGAGAACGTTAAATAACTCGCACTAAGCATACTGAATATACGCCCAAACACACAACGCTCTCAGTCGTCGTTGAAATCTGCTGACGTGGACTACTTCTTGATAGCTCCACACAGCAACGTAATCTCCCAGAAGACTTCTTACGGAGTCACTATCACTACATAGTATAAAACAAAGTCGCTTTCTCTGTCCCTATATCCCTATGTATGCTTAAATCTTTAAAACTACGCAACGGATTTTGAAGCGGTTTTTTTAATAGATAGAGTGATTGAATAGGAAGGTTTATATCTATAATAACATCCATTAAATAGTGGAGAAATCAATAATAAATTACAGTTTCCAAAGCGAAGCGAGGGCGGGTCGCTGGTTGGCTATAAAGTAAAAACGCTGAGGTAGTTTTGGGTCGTGCAAAACGAATCTACCCGATAACCATACTGTCGAACTCGGCAAGGGGTTCGTCAAGCAACCTAATCCATGCTTCAGCCCGTTGAGTTTCTCGCCGGATCCTCTCAGCGGGTCGCGATTTCGATCCGGTAGTAGATTCATTCGCGAAGCAGCTCTCAAGCAAGCTCTCAAGTTTTTATGTCTCCTTCGGAGGCGCTCGGGCAGCTGTTAGCAAATCCTACCCCTCCTGGCTGAGCCTTTGCTCGCCCACCTGTCCTGGTGAAACTGGAAAGGGTTCGAGGCAGCCAGTAATCCTTCATTTATTTATTTATTTAAAAAAAGTACTGCCACATCACAAACATTTAACATTGAAAATAACTTAAACTATTTTATGTATGGCCTGATGCCTGAGAGAATAATTGCGTAGGTACATAACACTGGCAATTCATCGGCTCGAAGTTGGAATACAATAATAATAAAAAAAAGATAATACACGACAAATGAATCAGCAATCCATGCATTTGATTGTC
The DNA here is from genome assembly GCF_003987935.1 of Bombyx mandarina. Next base: position 589,764 of record NW_021011536.1, read on the forward strand.
AATATCACCAAATGTCTGATAACAATTACTTTGTTCTCCCTTCCAGTGTGCTTAGTGCGAGTTTTTTAACGTTCTCGATAGCGTAAAAGTTAACTCATATTTGTATGGAATGGGTTCAGTTTGCCTACGTTTGCCGCTAGGGGCGCTGTTCCAACTGCATACAAAATGGGGCTTAACTTTTACGCAATCGAAAAAGACAAGAAACTCTTACTAAGCACACTGTAGGCGCTAGGCCTTCTTAGTAGTTTTTTCTTATGTGTATATGGACTTGCACGAAATGTTTTTTTTTGTAATCAACGTTACTAAATCCCATAGACAGAACCTGCGGAGTTTCTCACCGTATCTTCTCAGTGGGTCGCGATTGCGATTCGGTGGTAGATTCTGCGAAGCAATGCTCTTGCTAGGGCTAATTCTGTATAGCATTCTCAATTATCAATAATCTAATAGCAAATTTTCTCAGGTTGAGCCCTAGAGTTCATTTACCCGTCCGGACGTAGCTGGAATAGACTCTTAGACTACCAGCAATATCATAGGAAAAAAATAATTACTATATAAATAGACTAGCGACCCGGCCTCGATTCGCTTTGGAAACATGAAATTTTATTATTGATTAATTACGATATCACATTAGAAACCTCAAAAATAACAGTATTTCTCCACTATTTAATGGATGTTATTATACATATAAACCTTCCTCTTCAATCACTCTATCTATTAAAAAAAACCGCATCAAAATCCGTTGCGTAGTTTTAAATATTTAACAATACATAGGGATATAGGAAAAAAAAAAATTATTTTTTTATTCCTACCTAAGCTGGTAGCCTAGAGCGGCTATTCCAGCGTAACCGTGGCTAGTAGGTGAGCTCACGGGGCTCAAACCTGCCGACGATGCTAACACGAACCCTAGCAAGAGCCGTGCTTCGCAGAATCTACCACCGGATCGGAAACGCGACCCACTGAGAAGATCCGGCGAGAAACTCAGTGGGCTGTGTCTGAGAGTTAGTTGACTCGTCGAGCCCTTCGTCGCAAGCGACGGGTTCGAGTAGAACGGTGACCGGTGCTTGAAGTACCTAAAAGCACCGTTAGTGGATCGGGAGGATCCGAGATGACGTGTTTTGGGCGACGTCGACTGCTTTCCATTCTGTCCGCAGGATCGGTATAGGAACAGAGAAAGCGACTTTGTTTTATACTATGTAGTGATGCACTATGATACAATATATCACTCGACTAGATTCCATTGCCTTTAGTTTTCGTTCAATCAAAAGAAATATTGTTTTAAGAAAGAAAAAAAGTTTAGTGGGTAAATTTTAGAGGAGCCCATAGTAGTTAGTACCGAGGATTGAAGTTTGAAGAATTAATTATATTGGAATTAATATTCCTCGCCGAAATCACATTTATCTCTATATCTATATTATCTATTATAAGTGTGAAGCTATAATGCGTTTCGGTTTGAAGGGTGGGGCAGCCGTTGTACTGCAAAAACCGCGAGACCTTAGAATTCAAATATCAAGCTAGTTGGCGGCATTTGCGTTGTAGATGTCCATGGGCTCTGGTAAGCACATAACAGGTGGCCCGTAAGCTTGTCCACACATCTAAGAACAAAAAAAAAAGTGGACATAATGATATAACGTATAGGAGGTTCGTAATTTGTTATTTAAAAAAATCAATGACTAGGAATTATAATAATAATCTTGAACTTCTAATCTCTAGTTTAAGGGATGATGTTTTGGAATTTTACTTTAGGTTTTCTTCGGAATCATTCAAAATTAAACAATTTCAACATAATATATTTTTGTCATAATTTATTTAATATCATCTAACAATTTTTACATCTATACAATCACCATCTTCTAGTTCTAAGTCGTTTGGTGTATTTTTACCTAAAACAAAAACAAAAAAAGTTATTTTTAATACAAATATTAATATAATACAAGATGAAACATGTCCACTAATACAAGAAATGTAAACAAAAAATATTGTCTTTTTTAACTGTTATTGTAACAATTATTAATAAAATGTTTAAGAAGCCATATTTCATTATAACTTGGTTATGGAATATTCTCAATACAAATTTCAAATCAATTATTGTTAAGTGAAGATTTTTGTTATCGGACCTATACCTGGCCACTTCTCATGTTCCTGAGCCCCAGTAAACACTTACCATAAGATGAGCTGTGAGCTCATCCACCCATCTGACCATTTTAATTGCAAAAGATGAGCTCTCAAATATCTAAGCTCAAATATCTCAAATATATGCATAATATTGAGATACAATACAAACTTAGGTTACAAATAATTATTGTATTACTATTATTTTATATATGGATGGATGAGCTCACTGCCCACCTGGTGATAAGTGGTTACCGGAGCCCATAAACATCTAAAATGTAAATGCCGCCACCCACCTCGAGATATAAGTTCTAAGGTCTAAGTATAGTTACAACGGCTGCCTCACTCTTCAAACCGAAACGCATTATTAGAGAAATGCATGTATTTTGAGGATTTAAGACACAATTCATTATCTTTAAAACGTAACTAACAAATTACCTGATATTAAATCGCCATCAAAATAAAACAGCAACTTTTCCAAAGCCCTCTCGAAGTGCTCTGCACATTTTAACATAGCCAATGACATTGTGTCATCTTTACTGATTGTAATCTGAAATGGTTTTTTCTCATTCTGACACTGAAACTTGACATTAATGCCGTTTACAATATCATTGTCCAGTTTCGGAGTCAAAGTATCGACACACTCATTAACGATACCTCCTTCAATGAACCTACTGATGTTGTAACCTATGCTGTCCGGAGAATCATCTATTTTGATTACAACATCGTTATATGTAAAATAAAGTTTTTCATTTCTTATGTTTTCTTTGTTACCGAAGTGATCGAATATCGGTTTCAACTTCTGGTATTTTCTTATTTGAAATTTAAATATTTCCGAGCTTTTCCAGTACACTTTGACGGAGAGCTCTTCATTGTCCAAGTCCTCTGTGTCCAGGACTACTACGTCTTTGGGTTTGGTAACGAATAATGTTTGCGAGTGAGATGTGTCTGGGTAGTAATCTGTGTTGCCTATACTGAAAGTCGGTATATCTTCAGTTTCTCGATGAAAGTTGCCCCGACCTCTACCAGTACTCCGGCTTCTATTGGCACGACCTCTGCTAGTATTCCGACCCCTAATATTCCTAGCTCTTTTTGAGCGACCTCCTCTCCCGGCCTCGGGCGTCGGTGAGATCTGCTGCGTACTTTCGGAGTTCTTTTTGGTCTTCGCACGAGTTCTTTTTGATGGCGGCTCTACTGGATCCACTATTACTGCTTCAACATTCCCTTTAGATCGTGTAACACGTTTGTTACTCTTTGGCACAGTTTCTTTGACGACATGGACATAATCGTGGTCTTTTATTAACCCATCCGTGTTCGTAACGTGGCTTCCGCCGATTGATAATGGGTTCTCTAAATTATAACGATCGAAACTATCATTGAACGTGTCTGTTATTAAATGCTCCTTTTTCTTATTTAATAATATTTGTTGTAACTTTTGTGCTGCATTCCCGTAGCAGTCGTCTTCTGAATCCGATGNTTTGACGACATGGACATAATCGTGGTCTTTTATTAACCCATCCGTGTTCGTAACGTGGCTTCCGCCGATTGATAATGGGTTCTCTAAATTATAACGATCGAAACTATCATTGAACGTGTCTGTTATTAAATGCTCCTTTTTCTTATTTAATAATATTTGTTGTAACTTTTGTGCTGCATTCCCGTAGCAGTCGTCTTCTGAATCCGATGAACTCATCTTTAGTCACACAATTTTTAATAGAAAATTATTTACATTTGTACATACTCGATCGACAGTCACAGTTTTGTTGTTAAATTCGAAATACAAATTGCTTTGATTTTATTTACTTTCGAGCCATAGATAATAGAGGTAAGTACACAAAACATAGAGGTGCTACGTTGTCAGTGTCATTTTTGTTTGTTTGAAACGTCCATGAAACGTCTAGTGGATAGGCAAAGATAATTTAGTATATACAACCAGATGCTTTGAAACAAAGACTGAATGAAGTTGACTGAAATTAATAAAGATGAAAATGGTATAAAATAAACGTATAGCCAGGTCTGAAAATCGAGGTCTAAAAATCGACCCTTATTAATTAACACACGTTCTTATTTAAAGCTTTCAAGACACTGTAATTTGTAATAAGATTAAGATTCTAGTAGGAAGTATCATTGTTGTACTTTTAATTTTATTAACTGAATTTTATGTTCATTTACTTTTTTTAAATGACATGAGAAAATAGCATAAAGCTTACTCACAATTGTAACGTTTTTAAATTGGTAAGTGTTAATATGAAAAAAAATTGAGATAGGATTTTTAAAGTAATTTGCCTATGTGGATCTGACGTATCTGTTCATTTTGGATAAAGTTGTCTCATGCCCAAAGCGGTTTGGAATCCCTGATCTATATATGATGTTGATGACATGACATGAAATAACTTCTCACTGAAACGGTAAGGGTTGCTTACCTTTAGGCTTTGCTTCATTTTTTCACACACGTCCATTTCCACAGATGCTATACTTAAAAAAACACTGCATTAACAAAAGATTTTTTTTACATAATCCGATACATTCCCTCCAAAAGGTCTGTCGCGGTAACAGCGTGACAAACGCCAAGCGAGACCAAAAAGTTTGCGTGTAGTACAAATTTTATCTGTTAAACCCATGGAGTTAATAAGTACCTATTAGAATAGTAACTCTATGGTTAAACCGAAATACACAAACGCAATTTACTAGCCCATAGACACAGCCCACTGAGTTTCTAGTTCGATATTTTTAGTGGGTCGCGATTCTGATCCGGTAGGTAGTAGATTCAGTGAAGCACTGCTCTTGCTAGGGCTAGTGTTAGCAATTCGCTCAGGTTGAGCCCGTGAGCTCACCTGCCAGTCCCCGCGATTTTTTTTATTGCTTAGATGGGTGGACGAGCTCACAGCCCACCTGATTAAGTTAAGTGTTTACAGGAGCCCATAGACATCTACAACGTAAATGCGCCACCCACCTTGAGATATAAGTTCTAAGGTCTCAAATATAGTTACAACGGCTGCCCCACCCTTCAAACCGAAACGCATTACTGTTTCAAGGCAGAAATAGGCAGGGTGGTGATACCTACCCGTGTGGACTCACAAGAGGTCCTACCACCAGCAATTACGCAAATTATAATTTTGCGGATTTGATTTTTATTACACGATGTTATTCCTTCACCGTGGAAGTCAATCGTGAACATTTGTTGAGTACGTATTTCATTAGAAAAATTGGTACCCGCCTGCGGGATTCGAACACCGGTGCATCGCTCAACACGAATGTACCGTACCTCTTATCCTTTAGGCCACGACGACTTCAGAACGACAACTTTTATAACTTATTTACTTGTTTAAATAAAATACATTGTGCAAAATAGTTTATGATAATAATTTGCGAATTGGGTTTGTCGCCACCCAGAAGTGGCACGGTACAAAACCATTGCATTATTAAATGTTGTCAGCATGTATTTAAAAGAAAATGACATTTAAGCTCTGTGTCAAAATTTGTATTTTCCCCCCATTTTCCAAGTACAGCAATTGATTTATTACTTATGCCATTACACATAAGGACTGATTTCAAAATATATGTTATGAACAGGAACTAGATTTGACGAAAAAAAAAAGATAATGGCGTCGAAACATTTATGAATAATCATTTTCATAATTTGTATTGTATGTACGTCAGGTATAAGAGATCTTTTTTCAGATTACATGTTGGGTTTTATCTAAATTCACAATAAAATTACCACGAATGTTATCTGTAGGCCATCTTGCGTTAATACAAGATCAATAATTAAGATTGTGTGTTTTGACTACTGGATTTAGACGAATTAGAATACAAAAGCTCGTTTTATTTATCAATTAGGTTGTGAATACAATATTTTTAGTTATTTTAATTTTCATTCAACATATAGTAAATCAGTTGTAGGTATCTCAGGAGTTCATGTTTGTATTCATTAAAAATTTATTTAAAGGATTTTGTGACCTGATAACTAAGACCTTTAGGTCATGTTTAATTTATATTCTTATTTTTATGAAAAATGATAATATGGAGTGAAATGAAATGAAATGAAGACGATTAATTTGAGACATTAATCGACTGGGATGAAATTAAAAGAAATGAGATGATATGGGATGAAATATAATCTCAGTAAAAAGTGGTCATTTACTGAGATTTTTTTATTGGACTTTTTGGAGGATTCCGAGAAGTTACGTCCAGCAGTTTTGTTTCATTTTCCCACATTTGGGCACTTTCACAGATATTAATTTCAAAGTTAATAAACCACCGTTATTACACATTTAAACCTGAAGAAACGTTAAATAGACAAAATAAAACAAATCACACAACTTCACTCCTCGTGTTCCCGCCAAAAAGTCTCATTAAACAAAGAGGCCCACAAAGGCATAAATAATAGATAATAAAGACATTGGGCAATGTGAGTCAGCACGAGGATGCACGGCCATTCTGCCTATTTCTATCGCAATGCTGCCAGGAAAATATCTATCAATGGCCTAATCAAAGACCGTACCGGGAGCCTTATACCAGAAGTATTTCTTATAACAGATCAACTTTGATAGGAGGTTTTTTTTTTTTTTTTTTTTATTGCTTAGATGAGTGGACGGTCTCACAGCCCACCTGATGTTAAGTGGTTACTGGAGCCCATAGACATCTACAACGTAAATGCGCCACCCACCTTGAGATATAAGTTCTAAAGTCTCAATTATAGTTACAACGGCTGCCCCACCCTTCAAACCGAAACGCATTACTGCTTCACGGCAGAAATAGGCGGGGTGGTGGTACCTACCCGTGCGGACTCACAATAGGTCCTACCACCAGTAAAAATTTGAATTTGACCTGTCCTGCTATTTCGTACCATGAACGCGGTAAAAAACCAGCCAGCGGGCGACCACGTGACCCGAGTCGGTTACAGGTCACGTGATTACATTACAGGTAGGACGTCTTGCGAGTCCGCACGAATAGGTACCACCACCCTGCCTATCTATTTGCCGTGAAGAAGTAATGCGTTTCGGCTTGAAGGGTGGGGCAGCCGTTGTAACTATACTGAGACCTTACAACTCATGTCTCAAGATAGGTGGCGGCATTTACTTTGTAGATGTCTATGGGCTCCGGTAACCACTTCACACCAGGTGGGCCGTTAGCTCGTCCACCCATCTACCACCACCACCCTACCTATCTCTGCCGTGAAGCAGCAATGCGTTTCGGTTTGAAGAGTGGGGCAGCCGTTGCAACTATACTTGGGACCTTAGAACTTATATCTCAAGGTGTCTATGGGCTCCAGTAACCACTTAACACCAGGTGGGCTGTGAGCTCGTCCGCCCGTCTAAGCTAAAAAAAAGCGCGGTGACAGGTCCATGAACCGTACCCCTTACGGCACGTTACCGATATATACAACCGGCAAAACGCGTGAGTGTGATGACAAATCGAAACAAGTAATTGACCGAAAAAGTCATCGAACTAAAGTTCCTTCGACTTTATTAATACGTTGCGCCATCAGTCTACAATCATTTCTAGTAATCAAAACGATAAATTAGTTTTGTTGAAGCTAAAAATATTTTTTTTCCAACAAAACAAGTTTGTAACATAATCTATACTGATAATCTTTTGTGCGAGTTTTTTAACGTTCTCGATAGCGTGAAAGTTAACTCAAATTTGTATGGAGTTCGAACGTTTGCCTACGTTTGGCGCTAGGGGCGCTCTTCCAGCTCTATTCTTAAGTTAACTTAACCACACTTATATTTCGTTGCACTCATAAAACGTCACTTTTAAACTGAGGCACTGTATCACATACCATACAGCCTCATCAGGGCAGGTGGGCGAGCAAAGGCTCAGCCAGAAGAGGTGGATTTGGTAACGTCTACCCGAACGCCTCCAAAGGAGACCTAACAACTCAAGAGTAGCTGCTTCGCGAATGACGCGTGATTTTCATCTTTGTATTATGCCTTAAAAAGAAAGCGAGTGGAGTTATAGATATAAAATTTTAATGTAAAATATTGTTCTATGTGTCTGATTCATACCCGATTCTGTGGACCGAATGGTAAGCAGTCGACGTCGCCCAAAGCACGTCATTACGGATCCTTCCGATCCATTAACGCTGCTTTTAGGTACCACAAACACCGGTCACCGTCCTCGTCGAACCCGTCGCTTGCGACGAAGGGCTCGACGAGTGAATTAACCTATAGACACAGCCCATTGAGTTTCTTGCCGGATCTTCTCAGTGGGTCGCGCTTACGATCCGGTGGTAGATTCTGCGAAGCACTGCTCTTGCTAGGGCTAGTGTTAGCAACGTCCTCAGGTTAGAGCCCCGTGAGCTCACCTTATCGCCCGGTTACGCTGACATAGCCCCCTAAGCTACCAGCTTAGGTAGGAAAAAAGCGTCTGATGTATGCATAGATAATTATGCGTAAGAGTACAGCTTCTTCATCCATCGAAATATTGGTAAGGTTAATATTTTAGAAGTGTGCCTTTTATTCTTTTAAATAATGAATAAGCAATTTCATAACTAGAATTGAATTTATAAAGATAAACATAGCAACACCGACATAGAAATCACGCGAAAGTTCCAACAAAAAAAATATAATTTCGATTTTCACATCCACACAATTGGATATCGTAATTAATCTATGTGAAGATTGCAAAAATACATTTTTCTTTTTGAAAGTACGAAATCAATACTTTATCTTATCTCAAAATCTTGTATAGGCTTGAGCAAATTAATAAAATATACGTGTTTTTGCTACAATATACTTTAGCTACATTTAGGTAGTTAATTAAAATAAATAAATTTAGTGGACTTTTCCTAATACATCCGGAGTAGAGTTCATCCATACTACCTGGAGCCACTGCGGTCATCCACAGTGCGTTTCCAGAGATATTTTTTGCCACGTACCATCCGGCTATGGAATGAGCTCCCCTCCACGGTGTTTCCCGAGCGCTATGACATGTCCTTCTTCAAACGAGGCTTGTGGAGTATTAAGCGGTAGGCAGCGGCTTGACTATGCCCCTGGCATTGCTGAAGTCCATGGACAAGGGTGAGCACTCACCATCAGGTGGATCGTATGCTCGTCTGCCTACAAGAACAATAAAAAAAATATATAGAAAGTTTCAGAGTCACCGTCGGTTTTTGCAAGTCGTATTTAAAATCTGTAGGTCACATAAAACTTGATCTAATTAAAGTAAATTAGTAAACTAATCACTTCCTTTATTTTTATTTACCATTCCCGACATTTAGGTTACAGATTGGCGGTCACATTTTTTTTATGTTTTGTATATTGGCAATGAGCACACGGAATTACGTCAATGCAGCCAATCGAATTATCTATCGAATCGTAGTGACGTTTTTTCTAATTTCCAAACTGCATTCCATCATTCCTTTGCAATAGAAATAAGCAGGCTCTAGGTCCCATCCATGCAGGATCATAGTAATTACATAGCCCCGTTATTGTTGAAAGAAATTATTTTCGTGGGTTTTTTAGTGCACGACCACAATCCTTCCGAGTTAAAATTGTTCGCCGATAAAAAGTATGTATGTGGCGCATCGACGCCGACTGAAGATACTTACTGATGGACTCTAAATCCAGGTCGTCATGGAGGTCGACGTTCCTGACGAACCACGGGGCTCCGACGGCTATCCTGCAATAACGGGATTGAATAATTTGAAAGGATTTTGAGTGAGTGCGGGCCGCGTGAGCGAACACTACACTTGCATAGGTCATGACGGGGCGTATGCAAGTTTTGTAGAGTGTCACCTTATTTCTAAGGGACATTTTACTTCGCCTGTATAACATCGGGTAGAGACGTCCTAGAATGAAGGCGGCACGGTCGCGTACCGCCTTAATATGAGGGCGGAATGTCATCCTTCTGTCGACGGTGAGCCTAAATATTTGACCTTCGGGGCCCACGGTATGGGCTGGTCGAACATCGTGATTGGGCGAATGGCGGAGGCGGAGGTGTAGACGCGCCTAGACGGGAGAGGGATGCTCAACGTGGTGTTCGGAGGGCGACCCCTTCTGAAGAGCACCGCTGTGCTTTACAACAATATTTAATCTATTCTCAATTTGACCACAGACGTCAAGACAATGACAATAAATTTGACAATAAATAAATAGTATGCATGCGTGTTGCGTCAAATACATGGTAGTGTGTGTAATGTTTTCTTTATTGATTTATTGTATATTTTATGCATTATTTAAAAATAGCATTGTGCACTTCTTCTCTATATTCTCTATAAGTGTGGAAAATTTCATACTCCTCCGTCCGCGCAATTTTCGTAAAAAGTGATACAAAGTTTTTTGCTTCACGTATTAATTATTAGATAAGTCGCTTCGACTATATCGCATTTAAGTTAAGGATTCATCGTTGTGACTAAAAAAAACCGGCGCTTCAAATATCTGTTATCATTCAAGACTACAGAAAACAAGCAGATAATACGATAACAATAAACCAATTAACGTTAATAAGTTATATCGATTGAAGGAATCTCTTAATAATAAAAAAAAAACATTATCACCGCCATCTTGATTACGATAAATAGAAAACAATTTTGAATTGTTTTTGTGTAGGTACTTTTGATTTGATTATTTTGTTTTATGTCTCGGTTCTCTATTAAAATAAAATGTATTAAAATTGAAAATAATAATAATTAAGAGCTCATTGCAATCATTTAAAAATTCACGTTCAGAATTTTTTAGTTCGCTAATGCTTTCTATAATCTTGATGCACGAAATGTGACGATTTCTTCTCTTTCTAACACGCCTTTGAAATACGAAAACTTATAAGTGAGTCGTCTATTATCAAAGGCGGCAATCTGTACATTTGGACAAAAATTTTTTATTGTTATGTCAATACAGATTTATTTGAATATAATCGTCTCCTTCAAAGAATACGGTTCAAAACCTGCATTAAATAAAGGTTAATAGTTAACCTGTCATTTATCTAAGATGTCGTTCCGAAGAGTTTTGTGACTGCCAATGGAATACAAAGTCAATAATTCGTTTTTCTGATTTACCAATCATTGTCCAAAAGTCAGATTGCCGCCTTTGATAATAGTCGACTCAAGTATACTAGCTTTTGCCTGCGACTCCGCCCGCGTGGAATAGTTACTTTGGCATAACGCTAAATTTTACCCCCACTTCATTTACGTAGAAAGTGAAAAGATTTGTAGTATTGGTCTTGCCGTGATGTTATATTATAGCTTATAGCCTTCCTCAATAAATGGGCTATCTAACACTGAAAGAATTTTTCAAATCGGACCAGTATGCCCTGAGATTAGCGCGTTCAAACAAACAAACAAACTCTAGAGCTTTATAATATTAGTAGGTAAAAAAATTTATTCCTTAAATTACAAGATTCAATTTATCTAAATCAAGAGACGGAAATTTTAACTGTATTGCAGAACTGGTTACCACCAGTAAGTGCAATACGCTGGTATAAAGCTCAGACAATGTCATTGCTTTATCTCCAGCGAATTCCGCCTTAACAATAGCCACGAGAGCAGTGTGCTTAGTGCAAATTTTCTAACGTTCTCGATAGCGTAAAAGTTAACTCAAAATATGTATCGAGTTGGAACATTTACCTATGTTTGCCGCTAGGGGCCTGTTCCAACTGCATACAAATTTGATCACGCAGGAGCAAGTCACTGTCGTCGCCCTAGACACGTCCTTACGGATCCATCAGATCCAATAACTCTTGCATTAGATACCTTCAGCTCTAACACTAGGAGCAGGCTGAGGAACCCCGGTAACCGTACTCGTCGAACTCGATAAAGAGGTCGACGTGCAACCTAACCCGTCCATCAGCCCGCTGAGTTTCTCGCCGGATCTTCTCAGTGGGTCGCGATTCCGATCCGGTAGTAGATTCATTCGTAAAGCAATTGCTCTTGAGTTGTTAGATCTCCTTCGGAGGCGCTCGGGCAGTTGTTAGCAAATCCCATCCCTCCTGGCTGAGCCTTTGCTCGCCCACCTGTCCTGGTGAAACTGAAAAGGCCTCCAGGCCACCAGTAATCTTTCAATCATAAAAAAAATAAAATAACTTTTATTTATTTATTTATTTATTACACTTCATGTAAAATTTACATAGGCGGACTTAATGCCTAAGGCATTCTCTACCAGTCAACCAAAGGTAGTGCAGAGTGAATAGTGGTAGGTGCAATGAAATTTATATTAAGTTACGAATACATACAAAAGTACATATCGACGCTTGAAAGGCAAACGTGACTAAGCGACAATGCGTGAACTTTACAGTAGACTAATTTAAAGTTGAAATACCTGAAAACAAAATTTATTTTAATGAATCTAGCTGTAGTAGAATCTAGCTAGTAGCTGTAGGATTGAAATGATTTTAATAGACCTAGAAATATATATTTTTTGCGCATCGAATAGGTCGCTTACTCACTTTTGCCTTTCAAGCGTCGATATATACAAAATCACATATACATATACATACATACATACATACATACATACATACATATATACACACATACATACATATAATAGATTATACAGAATTAAGAGGAATATATTAATAAATTTTACGCTATCGAGAACTTTAAACAACTCACACTAATCACACAGGTGGATTGAGCTTTTCTAAATAGACGCATACTGCACGTCACTGGACCGTCAGTGGCGTTATTTCAATCGTACTTATGTTGATAATTAGAAAGATATTATTCAAAACGCCAACAATATCCTGTGAACATTTTGATTGTAGATATAGGTAGATTCTAATCGAAAATTAAATCCGCCGCCGATAGCAATTTTAATAATTATTACTAATTATATTACTAATATGTAACTATACTTGAGACCTTAGAACTTATATCTCAAGGTGGGAGGCGCATTTACGTTATAGATGTCTATGGGCTCCGGTAACCACTTAACACCAGGTGGGCTGTGAGCTCCTACACCCATTTAAGCAATAAAATAATAATAATAATAATATTTAATAATTATGTTCCATCTAAAAACGTGTATTTTTTTTATTAAGACGTTTCAAAACGGTGTTCCAATGTTATTTATTATATTTGACGTAAAGGAACTATTTAAAAAAAATACATTGAAATACATAGTTGACAAACTAAAAAAACTTGGTGCACGTGAATGAAGTGAAACTTCTTTTTCGATTTGTAGTATTGTGGTTTTCTTCATTTTTCATCCTTAAAACAGATTGCTCTTGTAATAGGGAATGCTGTGTATAAGAGATGCGACATCTTCAACGTTTATATTATATATGTAGGGGAACGATACCCCCCCCCCCCACTTAGCTTAACATTAAGATTTTTTTTTTTTTTTTTAATATAGAGGGGGTGTAGTGTAGGGGAACGATACCCCGCCCCGCTTAGCTTACTATGCATTTATAGTAATGAGCAATAGACGTTAGTCAGTCAGTGGTCAGCGTGCAGCGATCCACAGCGGTCGCTGACGCGAATAAACATGTAATAAATACGTAGTGTTTTATTGATCGCTCCGATGAGGTTTATGGAGGACAACACGCAACAAACAACCAACGCACACGCCTCCTCCTTCATCGCCCTAGAAACCTCACATATATATTTTAAATTATCATAAATTATACTTCATTAAAATACTGGATGCTACTCGTTGCTAACGCTCGCGCTGGCCTGTAACAGGTATACTACTCCTCGCATTCACTCTCGCTCTGTCTCTTTCTATTCCAGGGTGGCGTTAAACGTTTAACGCAACCCTGTTGGAAGTTGCATTAGAAGTTTCACTTCAAAAAGCTAGCTTAAATAGCATACCAGACTAACTATTAATTTAATCTATTAAATTCTATAAAATCTATTAAATAAACTATTAAATTAAAAGTAAGTCGTCGTGGCCTAACGGATAAGACGCCCGGTGCATTCGTGTTGAGCGATGCACCGGTGTTCGAATCCAGCAGGCGGGTACAAATTTTTCTAATGAAATACGTACTCAACAAATGTTCACGATTGACTTCCACGGTGAAGGAATAACATCGTGTAATAAAAATCAAACGCGCAAAGTTATAATTTGCGTAATTACTGGCCCTACCACCTCTTGTGAGTCCGAGCGGGTGGTTACCACCACCCTGCCTATTTCTACCGTGAAGCAGTAATGTGTTTCGGTTTGAAGGGCGGGGCAGCCGTTGTAACTATACTTGAGACCTTAGAACTTATATCTCAAGGTGGGTGGCGCATTTACGTTGTGAATGTTTAAGGACTCCAGTAACTACTTAACACCAGGTAGGCTGTGAGCTCGTCCACTCATCTAACAATAAAAAAAAATTAAAAAAAAATCTCTTCTAAAGCGATCAGGACATTAGAGCGAAGATAAAGGATTATTGTATCATCATCGGTCCTTGACGCGCGTGCGAAATGTCAAGTTATTTGAAAATAACTCTCAAAGATTACATTCACGTTATCACCAAACAAACATACAAACTTACCAAGCTGATAAAAGCGTTTTAATATATACTGTTTTCGTTTACACAGAATTTGTATACTTCTTCTTTTTCTTCACCTTATCCCAATAGGTGGAGCCAATTTTTCTCTTCCATCCTCTTCTATCAGCCGTCCTCTCAACACTCACTCCTCTCTCTCTCTCTCTCATATCGTCATTCACACACTCCATCCATGTCTTCTTCGGTCGACCTCCTCCCCCTCTACCTTGCACTACCATTTCCATACATCTCCTAGTCACATGCGTCTTCTCTCTACGCATCACATGTCCATACCACGCTAACCGTCCGCCCTTTAATTTGTTGATTACCGGGGCTACTTTCACACTTCCTCTGCAGTATACGTCTTCAGTAATGTCTCCTATATTGAAACCTGGATCCGCTATGACTAACATTAAATGAATGAAACACAATTTATAAGTCGAATATTATGCTAAGAAAATCCTTAAAGGATCAATTTTCGATACGGTTAATTAAATTGAAGACAAACTTTACGATTACAAACATTGTTTCTATATAGATAAATTATTTTTAGAACTTTTTTATTTAAAAGTGAAATAGTATGAATTTGGGAACTTTTCATGTATATTATTTTTAAATTATTCTTTTTTTTTTTAAGTGATTTTATGGCCTGGTAACTAAGACCTTTAAGTCATGTCTTATTTTAATTTTTATTCTTATTTTTATGAAAAATGATAATATGGAGTGAAATGAAATGAAAATGATTAATTTGAGACATTAATCAACTGGGATGAAATTAAATGAAATGAGATGATATGGGATGAAATATAATCTTAGTAAAATGGTGGTCATTTACTAAGATTTTTTAGTGGACTTTTTGGAGGATCCGGAAAGGTTGCGTCCAGCGGCTTTGTTTCATTTTCCCACATTTGTGCACTTTCACAGATATTAAACAGTTAATAAACCACCGTTATTACACATTTAAACCTGAAGAAACACTAAATAGATAAAATAAAACAAATCACACAACTTCACTCCTCGCGTTCCCGCCAAAAAGTCTATTCTTATTTTAGTTTCAAGGTGTTGCCAACTATTGCACTGAAGTTTGTACCTATAGCTGAGGTGGCATTTGCCATGTGCTTTCTTGTCATTTCATCGACGCTCTTAATATAATTTTTTCCTACTATTTACCTACTGATAGCCTAAGAGGCTATTTCAGCTACCCCAGGACGAGTAGGTGAGCACACGGGCTCAACCTGAAAGAATTTGCTAGAGCAAAATCAGTGATTCGCAGAATCTACCACCGGATCGGAATCGCGACCCATTGGGAAGATCCGGCGAGAAACTCAGTAGGCTTCTCACACATCACTGCTTCACGACCAAAAGTTCGCACGGAAACAGCGAGTTTTTCTTTCATATCAAAATGTTACATAAAACAGTGTGCTTAGTGCGAGTTTTTTAACGTTCTCGATAGCGTAAAAGTTAACTCAAATTTGTATGCAGTTAGAACAGCGCCCCTAGCGGCAAACGTAGGCAAACGATCCCATTCTATGCAAATACGAGCTAACTTATACGTTATCGAGCACGTTAAAAAACCCGCGCTAATAGCACACAGGACATAATTTTGATCAAACGAATTTCGATCATTCTCGAACATTTTTTTTTTTTTTTTTTATTGCTTAGCTTTGTGGACGAGCTCACAGCCCACCTGATGTTAAGTGGCTACCGGAGCCCATAGACATCTACAACGTAAATGCGCCACACACCTTGAGATATAGTTCTAAGGTCTCAGTATAGTCACAACGGCTGCCCCACCCTTCAAACCGAAACGCATTACTGCTTCACGGCAGAAATAGGCGGGAACATTACATAGTAGAACATTACTAGTGATAGTTCCACCACACAGTTCTTTAATCTATCTTCTAATAACTAAAGGTCAAGTTCGGATTTTTAAACCTATAATATAATAATTGTTCCGTCACAGTCAGTTGTGTAGTCAATTAACGACTGATGTCTTCCGTATGATAGCGGGACTTCACCGATGAAAGCGAATGATAAAATGAACAAGATTAGAAGGCACGTATTGTAGCGTAATTCGATTTGAATTTGAAGTTCAAGGTTTTACGACACACGTTTTTTTTTAGCTATTGCACAGCTTTTATGGCGGGCTTTGAGCGCGGCGACCGAATCAAGAAATTCCGTAACGAAAATAAAATCTAGCACCCCCCCACTCTCCGCCTACCATGGAGCTCGTGTTCAATACATTCACACGTTGCGCTTGTGTAGTGTCTGTGAATAAGCGCGCGGCGTGACGTCGCACTTCATGCGCATCATGAAAAGTCTGCCCGTCTCTCTCTCGCGCGGTATAGCTTATGAGTGTGAAGGGGAAAGTTAATGTTTTGCTTTTGTTAATGTTTATAAATATAGCATGGTCTTATTTTATTATTATTGTTTTAATATTAAATTATTATTGTCTAATTATAATTGCATAAGTTGATAAAAAATGCTTTACCGCGGCAGTCCCCGAGTGCCACACGTGTTTTTTCCGCACCTATTCGCTGGTAGGTGAGCTCACGGGGCTCAACCTGAGAATGTGCTAATACTGACCCTAGCATGAGCCGTGCTTCGCAGAATCTACCACTGGATCGGAAACGCGACCCACTGAGAAGATCCGGCGAGAAACTCAGTAGGTGTCGCCCGCAACTATTCGTCAAACATCGGCTCACTTCGGGTGCTTTGGCCGAGTCGAAACGTCAAAATCGCTCGGATTACTTTTACGAGTCGTGAAAACCAAAGGGAAACCAATTGAACAGCCTAAAATTCTCTTGTTCCAGGTAAAGCCCTTAGTCTCTTGCTGTTGACCGGCGTCGTGTCCTGTGCTGAAAACGTTACAGAGAGCGTGTTCAGGACTTTTAACAAAGTCGATCCCAACTCACTGTCGTGTGACCCAGCGGGACATGTAAGTTGATTCAAAGAGTGATTATATACGCTTCTATTAGCTTCAGACGTATGTATGTTTGTAACGGAATCTTTGAACATGATTTTGACCCCTTCAAAACGTTGGATTAACTCGAAATTAGGTATACTTATTAAGGACCGATGACAATTTAAAATTATGAAAAAAAAAAAATTGCATCAAATCAAATCAAACTTTATTAGTTAAAACGCGGTTTACAAAGTTGTTGATAGTTATTTTATAGAACAGCGTGTTTCTACTTCATCGTACAGGTTAAGTACCACCGCCCCGCCTATTTCTGCCGTGAAGCAGTAATGCGTTTCGGTTCGAAGGGCGGGGCAGCCGTTGTAACTATACTGAGACCTTAGAACTTATATCTCAAGGTGGGTGGCGCATTTACGTTGTAGATGTCTATGGGCTCCAGTAACCACTTAACACCAGGTGGGCTGTGAGCTCGTTCACCCATCTAAGCAATAAAAATAAAACCTACTTAAATGCGGTCTCACAAGACCACCAGTTATAAAACCTATTGCCTCCAACAAGGCTTCTGTTGATGTCGTCTTGTTTCCACCAGGTCTTCCTGCTTCTACCACACTTCCGTGACTGCTCGAAGTTCTACATGTGCGCTCACGGGGAAGAAGTGGAATTCAATTGCAACGGCGGCTTGATATTCGATTTCGAGTTGCAGGTAGATTCGGTTGAGATCTCACAATCATAAGATAAACGCAATGTGTTTGATATCGGCGAAGTTCCAAAGAAATCGTTTCTTCTTCTATCTCTTTCCCTCACTACTGAAAATCGCGACCACATGTGACGTTCTTCCACTGTGCTCGATCATGGGTGGCTTGGACTGCATGGTACAGACTACCACCTAGTGCTTCTCTTGCTAGATCTGACCATCTGGCTGGTGTTTTGCCCACGCTTGCCTTCTATGCGACCCGCAATGAGCTTCTCTGATTCATGTCTGGGAGACCGCATGCTGTGTCCGAAGAAGCTCATAACACGTTCCCGGCAGATGGAAGAGAGCCTTTTTCGGATGTCTAGCTGCCTTAGAATGGACTCGTTTGGTCTTATGTGCGTCCACAGTATTCGTAGCATCCTCCGCCACACCCACTAAGAAATAACGTAAGATCAATAACAAGAGACGAAGCGACATAAGGCTCGACGAGTGAATTAACCTATAGGCACAGTCCACTAAGCTTCTCGCCGGATCTTCTCAGTGGGTCGCGTTTCCGATCAGGTGGTAGATTGTGCGAAGCACTGCTCTAGCTAGGGTCAGTGTTAGCAACACTCCCGGTTTGAGCCCTGCGAGTTCGCCTACACGTCAAGGAGAAGCTGAAATAGCCTCTCAAGGCCTATCAGCATAGGTAGGAAAAAAAAAGAAAAAACAATCAAGACGAATCGCACGAGGTCATCTGGTATGGTATTATATACTTTTAAATAAACCGTAAAAGTATTTAATTATGTATATCCTACCCAATCTCTGATATCCTAAGGGGTTAACTACTCAAGGACCGGTAAGTGAGCTCACGGGGCTCAATCTGAGAGAATTTGCTAGCACTGGCCCAAGCAAGAGCAGTGCTTCGCTGAATCTACCACCGGATCGGAATAACTCAACGGGAATTGTGACCGTTAATCGTGATAATCGAAGAGACGAGACATCATCCATGTGAACGCATCCCGCAGACGATTAGTAATTTTTCTAATGAAATATGTACTCAATAAATGTTCACCATTGACTTCCACGGTGAAGGAATAACATCGTGTAATAAAAATCAAACCCGCAAAATTATAACTTGCGTAATTACTGGTGGTAGGACCTCTAGTGAGTCCGCGCGGGTAGGTACCACCGCCCTGCCTATTTCTGTCGTGAAGCAGTAATGCGTTTCGGTTTGAAGGGCGGAGTAGCCGTTGTAACTATACTGAGACCTTGGAACTTATATCTCAATGTGGGTGGCGCATTTACATTGTAGTTGTCTATGGGCTCCGGTAACCACTTAACACCAGGTGGGCTGTGAACTCGTCCAACCATTTATGCAATAAAAAAAAAACGTTTTGTTTTTAACTTAGACATGCAACTGGAAATGGGCTACGAATTGTACCCTTCGTGTGGTGAAAGAGGACATCGACACTGAAGGTTCGGGCTTGGGTTCCGGGGAAGAGACCATCGGAATATTTGGTGAAGAAGTAGAAAACGGACCTATAGGTGAGAGATGTTTGGTTTTTTATTTATTTTTATTGCTTAGACTAGCGGCCCGCTCCGGCTCCGCTCGGGTCTTTAACAAAAATTTCAACGATATTTGATGTTGTTTTATTTTATTAAATAAAAGAACACTTATTGCGGCATAACTATAATAGTTAGACATATGCTGTCGCAACACTTTTTGTAAAATGTAATGTGTTCTACAAAGTCGTAGTACATTGTTTTATTCTATCATCAATAGTTTTCGCAGGGCACGCGATGTAAAGAATATTTTAGGTAATTTTTTTACACCTTGGGTTACATTATTGGAGTTTTAGTAAGGATCCATATTTTTTTTTCAAAAAAGATTATATGTCTATGTCACTCGGGAATAGTGTAGCTTCCGAACAGTGAAAGATTTTTTCAAATCGGTTCAGTAGTTTCGGAGCCTATTCAATAAAAACAAACAAACAAATCTTTCCTCTTTATAATAAGATGAGTACAGACGACCTCACGGCCCACTTAGTAAGTATATGACAAAGGGAAGATATTCCACCGAGCGGGTGATATTGATCGGTAGACCAACGGTCCGAATGTTGTTGTTCGGAACTTGTATGTACGTAAGCTTATCTTGAAAATGTCGTAAGCGAGATTCAGGCATCTGTCAAATAACTCGAGTTCTATGATGGCTACCGCCACAGTCTTATGTGGTAACCGGAGCCCACAGACATCTACAACGCCAATGTCGCCGCCCACCTCAGGACACGAGTTGTAAGGTATCAGTTTTAACAGTACAACGGCTGTCCCCACCCTTCAAACGAATTACTGATTCACGACAGGAACAGGCAGGGTGGTAGTCCGGACGGATTGGCAAGACGTCCTACTATTGAATGACATAGATCATGTGTTTAGTATTTTCATTAACATAATTGAGCAACATCGTAATCACTACATAGTATAAAACAAAGTCGCTTTCTCTGTCCCTATATCTGTCTGTCCCTATGTATGCTTAAATCTTTAAAACTACGCAACGGATTTTGATGCGGTTTTTTTAATAGATAGAGTGATTGAAGAGGAAGGTTTATATGTATAATAACATCCATTAAATAGTGGAGAAACCAATAATAAATTACAGTTTCCGAAGCGAAGCGAGGGCGGGTCGCTAGTAACGTTATAATGTAATGTTTTTTTTTTTTATGTGATTTTATGACCTGGTAACTAAGACCTTTAAGTCATGTCTTATTTTAATTTATATTCTTATTTTTATGAAAAATGATAATATGGAGTGAAATGAAATGAAAATTATTAATTTGAGACGTTAATCAGCTGGGATGAAATTAAATGAAATGAGATGATATGGGATGAAATATAATCTCAGTAAAATGGTTGTCATTTACTAAGATTTTTTCAGTGGACTTTTTGGAGGATCCCGAGAAGTTGCGTCCAGCGGCTTTGTTTCATTTTCCCACATTTGTGCACTTTCACAGATATTAAACAGCTAATAAACCACCGTTATTACACATTTAAACCTGAAGAAACACTAAATAGACAAAATAAAACAAATCACACAACTTCACTCCTCGCGTTCCCGCCAAAAAGTCATAATGTAATGTCGAGATGTATCGGTACAGATATCCTCACAGCAGACTCAGCAGGCACAGTGAGGCCGCTGTCTCCAAGCAATTTGAGGTTCTTCAACCACGAGCTGAACTGCCACAGGGCTGATGCTGCAGCGAAACAAGTGGCTTACAAGTACGTATATAATATTTATATAATTAACTTAATGCACAGAAGTACAATGGCGGACTTAATGCCTGAGGCATTCTCTACCAATCAACCATGGCTGGTGTAGAGAATCCTCTGGTTGGTGCTTATCTTAATGTGAGAATAACCAAATTGATAATAATACTTCATACATATACAAACACATACACGGTATGTATATATATATATAATCACATACAACAACGTACACAATCTTATATCATGATAATAATATAAAATTTACACATATATCTATATATTATAATCTCTAACATATACTCATATATTCACATACATATTCATATACACACTTAAACACAACATAAAAATATAACAAATTTATCAGAGAAATAGAAGAATATATACATATATATAGTACAAGAAAATAGCATATTGCACAGAACACACTACATAATATATATGTAGGATTGGTAAGAACGGAACATAATATGAGAATTGTGTGGAACTAAGCGTTAAGATGTGAGTAAGAGACAACGGTAAGAAAGGGAAAAGAGAATGACAGAGAAAAGAAAGATGGTGAAGACGATTGAATGAGCAATCCGCTAAAAAGATGTCAGTTAATTTTTTATTATTTGTAATAGAGGAGATTTTGGGAAATTTATATAATACTAGCTGACCCGGCAGACTTCGTAGTGCTTCAATCGATAAATAAAAGACCTAAGCTTTTGTATAAAGTAAACTTAAAACAAACAAAAGGAATTTGTCCGACGGGGCACAAACCAAAGGAAAAATAAAATTGTTATTTTTATTTAATTCCGAGCATTTTCATATTTATATACCTTTTAAACCTTCTCTGGACTTCACAAATAATTCAAGACGAAAATTAGCCAAATCGGTCCAGCCGTTCTCGAACTTTAGCGAGACTAACGAACAGCAATTCATTTTTATATATTAAAATAGAAGATAGAAGAAGAAGATGACTTAATTTTATAAAAAATATATAATAAAAATATGTTATTTTTTGTACGTTATTACAAAGTTAAGTCGTACACTGTGTGCGTTACTAA
This sequence comes from Bombyx mandarina, assembly GCF_003987935.1. The sequence goes on from NW_021011536.1 coordinate 612,199, forward strand.
TAAAAATCTTACATTACGGACGTTTTTTCCCGGTTAGGGGCATAGTTCCACAAGGAACTTCGTTCCAAAAATCCTTCAAGCCGAAACTCATTGTGTGTGTTGTTGAAGGGGCGATTGTCAGCGGTACTGGCGGTGCGTGGGCGGCGTGCCTCAAGCCATGTACTGTACGGATGGACTCTTCTTCAACGAGCTGACGCAGCAGTGTGACTTCGAGGCCAACGTCAAGTGCGGCGTGATACCGGACGAGGAGCTACAAGGCGAATTCATTGTGTACAAAAACTAGGTTCATTGCGTTTAATATAAGATTGGGTTGCGATCTGCGACGGTGTTGACATCTGTGCGCCGCGGCCGGAAATAAGACGCCGATAAATCTATAATATAAAAATATTAATAATGGCCGACTTTCCAGAACTAGTACGCTGATAAATATACATAAAAATATTAATAATGGCCGACTTTATAATTTTACTTATTATTTACGATTGTGATTTGTTCATTTCCTATCGAAAACGATACAGTAAGTAAAATAATTAACAAAGACTATAAAAATTTGTAGTATTCGTTAATAAAATATGTCCACGTACCTATGGCCATTTTTAGCGAAGAGTTAAATACACAAATAAAAAAATAAAAACCTACATTTTACAAAGGCAATGTCTTTGACGAGAATAATATTATATTAATTTACGTCGGCAGTTTTTAATGGCGAACAGATTGAAGGCTCCGAATAATTATAATATTTTGTTAGCCAGAACGACATTTCAAATTCAAATGCAAAAAAAAGAAAAACGTTTTGGAACAAAATGTAATACGTAGATCGACTCGCTCAATCATAATCAAACTTATTGACGATTAGGTGCTTTCTTTATACACAATCTAATGTTACGAAAACAGTTTCATAGTTTAATAATTAAACTCGGTACGATCAATAAGTAATATAAAAAGTTATAATAATATCCATTTGACAATTTCCAATGTTGGCGGTGGACGAGAGTTCATTGAACTTCTCAAATCGAAGCGACGCGTTCGAGTGAATGCGACGCGATGCAATGTGATAAAAATATTAAAATAGTGTATGTGAGTCGACTATTATCAAAGCCGGCAATGTGACTTTTGGACAATTATTGGTAAATCAGAAAAACGAATTATTGACTTTGTATTCCATTGGCAGTCACAAAACTCTTCTGAACGACATCTTAGATAAATAACAGGTTAAGTATTAACTCTTATTTAATGCAGTTTTTGAACCGTATTCTTTGAAGGAGACGATTACATTCAAATCAATCTGTATTGACTTATCAATAACATTTTTTTGTCCAAATGCACAGACCTTTGATAATAGACGACTCATGTATTGATTTTCGGATGTGTTTATTATAAGCGGGCCGCCCCGGCTAGGCTCCGCTCAGGTCTTTAACAAGAATCTGAACGACATTTCACGTTATTTTATTTGTTAAAGTAAAAGAACACTTATTGCGGTATAACTATAAAAGTTAGACATATATTATGCTGTCGCGACATTTTTTGTAAATAATAATGTGTTCTACAAAGTCGTAGTACATTATTTTATTCTATCATCAATAGTTGTCGCAGGGCACGCGATGTAAAGAGTATTTTAGGTATTTTTTTACACCTTGGGTTACATTATTGGAGTTTTAGTAAGGATCCCAAATTTTTTCAAAAAAGATTTATAGCTTATGTCACTCGGGAATAGTGTAGCTTCCAAACAGTGAAAGAATTTTTCAAATCGGTTCAGTAGTTTTGGAGCCTATTCAATACAAACAAACAAATCTTTCCTTATTCTATATCTATATCTTTATTAGTATAGATTTCGGATGCAAGTTTTGTTTGATACTCGACTGCACTCAGATAGCCCGATGGCGCGGTAACACTTCCGCTTGTGCGAAATGTTGTCAACTTTAGAACTTTGTAATCAATTAGTTCCGCAGCCATGGAAGGTACTGGAAACTTTTGAAACTGTGAAATTTAATAGACTGTTTATAAAAATATTAAACTGTGTAAAACTGTGTTTCGTTTGAGTCTTAAATCTAGAATAATATGTACTATGAATAATGTTGTTTTGTAAATAAAATATGTGCTATTTAATGTAAATTGTTTACTATGTTATTATTGTAAATTTTGATTTACATTATATATTTAATTTTTTATGAGTTACATCTTCATCATTAGAGAGATCAGTGATTTTCATTTATTGATTAATACAAAATGTTTATCTATGTAATCGTTTTACTACAGTAAAACTTAAAACTTCCCGTCCTAAAACCGATAGCATGTATGCTAATCCATATTATGTTGACGATGAAAATATTTTTTGTGTACATGTAAAGAAGTAACACCTATTTGTCGATTCGTAATAAAACAAAACTACTTAATGTGTTTTTTTAATTACCTCTCATAGTTTGTAATGATATTATTGAATTAAATAAAACACAAAAACAATAAATTTTATACGATTGTTTTATTTTTGTTTTTCTCCGAAATACAAGCTTACTTATTGCTCTGACAACATTAACATGGATGTCAGAATATTTGCTAGTACAGTTTTAATAGCATAGATAACAAAATTAATATTTAATAACATAGTCATTACACTTAATATGCATATTATTATGTATTGATGTACCGGTCAACTTGGTAGATTGACATAGTGTTGTTTGAAAACAGTACTAGGTGGTAGGCAGCGGTGTGGAACACTTGACAATAATACTATGTGTGTCGCTTCAAAGTCAGTTTTATTTTTTATTCCTCAGGTGGATGGACGAGCTCACAGCTTACCTGGTGTCAAGTGGTTACTAAAGTCCATAGACATCTACAACGTAAATGCCGCCACCCACCTTGAGATGTGAGTTCTAAGATCTCAGATTAGTTTAAATAAGTTAGTCAAATAAGTGAATCTATTAGAATATAACAGACGATTCCCTAATACTAAATCTCCTAGCTCCGGAATAAAAATAAAAATAAAATCGTGGTTTGTAATAGAAAAATTCGCACAGGATTCGTAATTTAATTTAAAAAGACAATATCTGCTTAATAATCTTACATAGCTTGCACTTAATCGATTGAATTAATTAACATGCCATTATCAGCTCGTCCCGTATCAATATATCTGTTTAACGAAATGTTTCAAGGTAATTTTCGGCAACTTCGAGACGTGAAATTAACTTGAAAATTCGTATCGAGAATCGATAGCATACATACAAATTTCGGGATTAGTATCCTGACCAGGATTATTAGTACCTATTATTTATTAATATCAAAAACTGTTCTTTTGTCTCTTGTTTTAGATTGCATATTATACTTATCGTGTTAACTGGTTTGTGTTTGTGTTCATTTTTATTATTTTATTGGTGTATCTTTATGGTATACCGTTAGCGTCTATGAAAGCGCTCGCTAACAGTTTGAAATTCTGTTTGGCTGTTAAATTATGTTTACATTGTAATTCACTGCGCAGATTAATTAATTTAATAACTATCATTTTAATATACCTAGTCAGGTCATAAGTATTTTCACACAGTAAAAACTTTTAGAATGCTGGCCACAAAAAAGTTTATTGAATTCGAATTTCGAATTGTTCATGAAAATAAAAATGTATACTTTTAGAATTTTACTCTACTTTTAAATATGGAGTGGACGCTTAAAGAAGACCGTAGACGACTGACCGCGCAGATTGAAGGCCTGTATTCAAAATCACGGAGGTCATTTTGAATAAACTTTAGTGTCATAAGAATCTATGTTTTGTTAAGTTCATTTTGGTATACGAATGGTTACATAATGAATAAACTTGTTTCAATTATTTTACATTAAACATGTGACAGAATTTATGACCTGACTAGTTATATATATATTAATATAATAATTATAATATAATAACTATAATAACGATCTGTATGCAGCGTCTCCTCAAGTATTTCGGACACGTGGCCCGACAAAATCCTGAGAACTTGGAAAAATTAATAGTTGTAGGTCACGTGGAAGGAAAGAGAAGTCGAGGAAGATTGCCAACCAGGTGGACGGACGTTGTCAAGGAGGCCACAAACATCAGGTCCCGGGTGCCATTAAGCAGGCCGATTGCAGGCAACATTGGAGAAAGCTAGTGCAAAAACTGGACCAAGGTGGTCACGACCCTCAGTAATGAGGAAGCGACAAAGAAGAAGAAGAAGAAGAACTATCATTTATTTTAAGTGCTCTCAATTTGCCGATTCGAAAGGATTGTCATGAACTTGGTCACTCTTCTCGAACGGATAGTAAGGATGATCCTGCCAGAAAGACATACCGACTGTGCGTTTCTCCTTGTTGAATGTACCTAGAAATAAAAAATCCTATTACTGACTGATACTCAGATCTTAGAACTTATATCTCAAAGTGGGTGGCGCATTACGTTGTAGATGTCTATGGGCTCCAGTAACTACTTAACACCAAGTGGGATGTGAGCTCGTCCATCCATCTAAACAAAAAAAAAAACAAATATTACTCTGTACTATCCTATTATTCCTATTACTCTGTACTATGTCTTCTTTTTTGTGTGTACATAAATAAATAAAATATATATTTATTCGCTTCGTTTCGCTAATAACGACCTGATATTTGAGTCTTTAGACACCGAAAAGTGTACTCTTTGGGGTCGATGTCTTTGGCTAGATCTAAGTCTCAGTTCCGTTGATCGTTTGATCCTGTCGGAGTTAGTAGCTTTGTTAAAGATGGCCTGGATCTTAGTAATAGGAGAGTTTGTTCCATAATTTGATGTAAGTGGAGAAAGATTTCGTGAATGCGTTTTATCAAATAATGCTGTATTCACTCACCAATCTTATTCATATCCTCAGATGACAAATTGAAATCGAAAACGTCAATGTTTTCCTCAATGCGGTTCTTCTTAACTGATTTAGGGATTGGAACTACCCCCTTTTGGATCTGAAATCGGTAAGGCCAATAAAAATTTTGGGGGTTTTATGTTGACTTTTTTACTGTGTTAAGATTTGCAGGATGCCTTGTGAAGAGGCATTGCAAAATTTAGACATAAATCTCTCCACGTATTGATGCTAAAGGCATAATAATCATGGTAAATAGGCGTTGTAGTATGAACCATCGCTAGTGAAGATAGGCTTAAAGATAGAGTTCGATATAGAAATAAGGTTAAGATAGTATTAATTGGTGTTGTGGTAAGATCTCTTGAAATGCTAGCCAAAAATTTCATATGCTCACCAAATACCGAAGAACGATTTGTGTAACGCTTTTTCCGTGTTTTTCGGCAATGGCCACGAGCGTGGGGTCGTCGGGGCGTATTGAGGGTAAGCTGTCGTGGAACATCGGGCCGAACGGGGAAAACGCCATAACAACTATACCGTTACGTTTGCAATAGTCAATAAGTTTATCTTGACCAAGATGTAGATTCACCTGAAGTTTGAGTCAGAGTTTAAAGATTTGGGATTACAATTGAGAAGAGCTGTGAGTACTGTAAACTGGCGATTTCATGACTAATGGGAGAGCTCATGGGGAGATATCTGATCAACATCTGCCCCAGTAAGATCAATGCTTCGCTGGATCTACCATTGTATCGGAATTACGGTATACTGACAAAATCCATTAAAACTCAATAGGCTTTTATTCATAGTGGTAGGACCTCTTGTGAATCCGCACGGGTAGATACCACCACCTTGCCTATTTCTGCCGTAAAGCAGTAATGCGTTTCGGCTTGAAGGGTGGGGCAGCCGTTGTAACCATACTGAGATCTTAGAACTTATATCTCAAGTTGGGTGGCGCATTTACGTTGTAGATGTCTATGGGCTCCGGTAACCACTTAATATCAGGTGGGCTGTGAGCTCGTCCACCCAGCCGAGCAATAATTCGAGTTAGTCTATCTAGTTCACAAATGGTTATCGTATCAAAGATTCAGCATTGCTCGATAATATAAAACCCGAAGCATTTATGTATGAAAAGCGGGCAGGCACTAGCTTCTACGTGTTAGCGTGGTCTCCCACCCTAATAAGATCCCTTTATCCAACAGAAAAACAATTCAGTTATAATCAAATCAATAAATACTTACTTCCACTTGTAAAACTGAAGGTTTTATTTGGCCATTCTCTAATATTCTGTCTATTTGTGTGGTGTTGAAGTTAGATATGCCTATAGATTTAGCTAGGCCTAGATTTTTAGCTTCCTCCATGCCTTTCCAGGTGTCCAAGTAATCTACAATGTCGAAACCTTTGAATCCAGGCTGAAAAAAAAGCATGTTTACTTGACGAAGCTTGCAGAGCGAGAAAGAGTTTGAGTATGATAAAAACCGAAACATTTAAATCAGTTTAATTGCTGCTGATATAGTTAATACGTGAAGAATCCACGGCCATTTCTGGCTAGAATACGTTGCTTGGTTCAATTGAGATTTAAGCAGTCTTTTAGCAGTCTATGGACTCCGCGGTCCTGTGTGCTTAGTGCGAGTTTTTTAACGTTCTCGTTAACGTAAAAGTTAACTCAAATTTGTATGGAATTGGAACGTTTGCCTACACTTACCGCTAGGGGCGCTGTTCCAACTGCATACAAATTTGAGTAAATTTTTACGCTATCGAGAACGTTAAAAAGCTCGCACTAAACACACTGGACATCTTTGAGACGGAGATGCAGATAGACATGGTTTGTAATGAGACCAGGTCTCGATTCTCGTGAGATCACAGAAGATCTACGAGGTCACTGTCTTATGTTTGAGTGATCGTGTTCAATTTTGTCGATGGCAGAAATAAGCCCGACTTAGTAGACCCACAAATCGCCATACTTTCAAGGTCAAATAAAGTCTGTAGAAGATACGACAATTAGGTACACGCATATGGGCAAACAAGCTTATGTTCTATCTAGTATGATTATAGTCAACATTGATCTATGTGAATACCGCCGCCATCTTAAGACGTAGGTAAGTTTGACGTTTGTAGTGCACACTTAAATCATTTCCCAATTAAATACAAATTAATATTAAGCAATCAATTAGTTATATAATTATTTTATTTTTATTGTTAATGCACTGTAGATTACACCTATAATTGAGGAGACATCTGGCATGAACTTTTGTCAGTTTGTCGTCAATGTTTTGTATTGATGATCACTTTGTTAATGCAACTTAATAAATAAATTTTAAATTTTTTTTTTTTTTTTTTTTTTTTATTGCCCTTGTAGGCAGACGAGCATACGGCCCACCTGATGGTGAGTGGTTACCGTCGCCCATGGACTTCAGCAATGCCAGGGGCAGAGCCAAGCCGCTGCCTACTGCTTAATACTCTCCACAAGCCTCGTTTGAAGAAGGACATGTCATAGCGCTCAGGAAACACCGTGGAGGGGAGCTCATTCCATAGCCGGATGGTACGTGGCAAAAAAGATCTCTGGAAACGCACTGTGGATGACCGCAGAGGCTCCAGGTAGTATGGATGAACTCTACTCCGGTGGCGGGCGGTGCGATGGTAAAAACGAGATGCCGGTATCATCTCGAACAATTCCTCAGAGCACTCCCCATGGAACATACGGTACAAAATACAGAGGGAACCGAAGTCCCTCCGCAGACCCAGAGGCTCCAAACGATCCG
>NW_021011536.1:620145-659226 GCF_003987935.1 Bombyx mandarina
TTATACCAGGGTCTGCTGCGACCCCCAACGGGCACTTCAGAGGAGGGAATAAACAATTCCATCCCCCGGAGCACCACGTCTTTAAGACGGTCCGCACAGACGTCAGGATCAGCAGAGGAAAAGCAGAACCGCCCCCATGGGTAGGATGCGTAAAATTCACGCAATCCATCCCAATCTGCTGACATATACCGCCAAACTCTACGATACCCGGTCGTCCTTCGACGACCGGGACGAGAGAGTGGTACGGCAGCACGAATAAGTCAGTGATCAGACGATCCTAGCGGAGCGTCGACCACCACACTGTATTCGGCCGGATCTGTGGTCAGCAGAAGGTCCAACAAAGAAGGCTCGTGCCCCTCGATATCTGGGACACGGGTGGGCTGTGTCACCAGCTGGGAGAAGCCGTAGGCCAAGGCGAAATCGTAGGCAGTCCGACCCGGGAGGTCAGTGGTTCTGGTCCCCAACCACTCTTGGTGGTGAGCGTTAAAGTCTCCAAGAACCACCACCTCCGCAGATGGGTACTGCTCAAGCACGCGGTTAGTCCCCTCTTGCACATGCTCAAACAGAGCTTTACATTACTTCTGTTTTCTGTCTGATTTGGAGTGAAAATAGTTGATTTCAATAAATAAGAATAACATATTATTGCGAAGAAAAAAATAGTGAGTCACCTATATGAACGGATATCGCCATCTTGGAACGCCAAAAAAGAGGTTTATCATCGAGATCAAGGGGCTTAATGGAAAATAAATTATTTATATAATTTTAATCCTCTTGTCGGCTAATTAAGTATTTTACGTGCCGCAAACGATCGTAATCGTGCAATAATTAATGACACAGGTAATCTTATTAAGGCGATTAAAATTCGGTCATATTGCTTTTCGCAAACGCGACTCAAGGAGTTTGGTGATTGATAAGTTTCAAAAAGTTTTACTTTCTTATGGCTCCTCTTCACAATCGGCCATGATGGGCGATTATAGAAACTCACGATAGTGTAGAGGGCATAAATGTCTGTGATCAGCCATCATCGCGTATGATCGTTCACAATCGGCGTTGTGTCGGTAGATCAAAAGAATGATGGCCCATTTTTTTTTTTTTTTTTTTTTTTTTTTTTTTTCGATCTCGCCACGTCAACTGGTCCCGTGATAAGTTATTAAAGAAGTTGAGTTACAGGTACCAGATAACGGAAATAAATGTAAAATTTTTATTATACACATACATATATTTAATATACATCCATAACCGTGGAAAAAACATTTATATTTATCATACAAATATCTTCCCTTGTCGGGATTCGAACCCGCGACCCCCTTATGTAGTGACCATGTCACTTACCACTACATCAGACGGCCGTTAAATTGTGTGAGCGTCCACACCATCGCCGATTAGTCAGGCTGTAGTTGTCTTCAGTGTGTGTCAATTGTGTCGACTACAAAACTATGGCTGCGTGGACCTTGTTTTGTTCCGATTGATAGCCACCACCCACCACCTTCACTTCCTCCATCTTGTTTATCGTTATCAATATGCAGCGGCTTGGCTCTGNTGTCGACTACAAAACTATGGCTGCGTGGACCTTGTTTTGTTCCGATTGATAGCCACCACCCACCACCTTCACTTCCTCCATCTTGTTTATCGTTATCAATATGCAGCGGCTTGGCTCTGCTCCTAGCATTGCTGAAGTCCATGGGCGACGGTAACCATTCACCATCAGGTGAGCCGTATGCTCTCGTCTGTCTACAAGTGCAATAAAAAGAAGAGGTTTCACGATTCTTTTTTCGCGCACATCAACTAAATGACTATATGAGCTAACTAAAAATATTGCCATCGCCGCGACCTCCTCGATTTCCATCTTCGATACCTAGACGTCTTAACATAACAGTAGACAGTCAGTAAATGAACGTTCACGATTTTGTGGAGAGCTGCCCGATAATGGCGGCGATGATGGACGATCATTTGTTGGCCCATCATGGCCGATTGTGAAGTGGAGCCTTAACATTCGCTTATGATTACTTTTCGTGTACTAATGTTTATTTTTAAAAAGAAAAATGTATATACAAACAACCTAATAAATGAATAAAAATAATAATTATTTAGGTAAAGCTACATATAAATAGAAAATCTGCGTTAGCTCACCGCCGGTTGGCAGAGTTCCCAGAAGGCTGGCAGCATTTCCACGCTGGATAGCAATGCTAATTCTTTGTGCAAAATACGTACCGGCCTTATGGTCTCCCGAGGCCCCAAAAAGTTTTTTTTTTAAGGTCCTTAAAAAAGCTTTTAGCAGATGGACCCCAGGGGCCCAAAGTTTCCACCCCAAACGAAACAAAAATGAAACCTTTAGAGAGATTTTTTTTTATAATTTTATTTTTAAAATAATTTCGTCTAATATCTATCGGTTGTGGTAATGTTCTTTGCCGGTTAAATTTCGCATTCATTTAATTAGTTTAACATTGTAAATATAAACGAATAACATCGTGTACCTAATCAAAATCAAACACGTAATTACCGGCGGTGGGGCGTCTAGCGAGTCCGCTCGGATCTGTGTGCTTAGTGCGAGTTTTTTAACGCTCTCGATATCGTAAAAGTTAACTCGAATTTGTATGGAGTCGAACGTTTACCTGCGTTTGCCGTTAGGGACGCTGCATACGAATTTGAGTTAACTTTCACACTATCGAGAACGTTAAAAAACACGCACTAAGCACACTGATGTAACTAGGCAGTGATTTTCTTTGCCGAACTATGGAATAAATTAATTAATAGGTACTCACATTAAAAGCAACTGGATTGTGTATCAAGTACAGATCGACGTAGCTCATGTTCAATCTCGCCAAAGACTTCTCCAATTGTTTCACCACGTCTCTCTGATTGTCCATTGGTAGCTGAAACAAGGTTAAGCTACTTCGACAAAGCGGCGCGACCCGATAACCTTTTTATCGTGACCGCCGTAATTAGATATATCCGACCCAAGCGACGGGGCAACGCAAAGCCGTCGTCGCCCAAAACAAGTCTTGTTGGATCCCCCGGATTCACTCTCGGTGCTTTTAGGTTCCTCAAGCACCGGTCACCGTCCTCATCAAACTCTTCGATTACGAAAAAGAGTATCTATACTAACTGTACCTATACTAATATTGTAAACGTGAAAGTGTCTTTGTTTGTTTGTCCTTTAGCGACGTAACGAAATAGTTTTAGGTACATAATGACAGTGACATGGGCTACTTTTTATCCCGAAAGAAATATCTTATTCGAACGGAAAACATTTTTAATATATTTATCAAAAAACACGTGACGCATTAGAAAAATTGACACTCTTTCTAGACCACGCGGACGAAGACGCGGGTAACAGTTATTATTTTTAGTATTATTATGAAATAAGGTTTTGTGTAATTCAAGGAGCATGGGGCGTCCTCCAACCAGGTGGACTGACGACTTAGTGCTCACGGCGCCGCGGCGGGAAGTCGTTGGATGTGGAAGGCGGAGGACCGCATTATGTGGAAGGCATTGGGGAAGGTCTATGTCCAGCAGTGGGCAGATAAATGCTGATGATGATGATGATGATAAATGTTAGTGGTCCCTGGAAGCGGATATAAAGATGTCCTATCTACAGAAATTGCAAAATGACCCATGGCCCACTGAGTTTCTCGCCGAATCTTCTCAGTGGGTCGCGTTTCTCATCCGCTGGTAGATTCAGCCCAGCACTGCTCTTGCTAGGGCCAGTGCTAGCAACGTCACCAGGTTTGAGCCCCGTTAGCTCACCTACACGTCAAGGAGAAGCTGAAATAGCCTCTAAAGGCTAACAAATAAGGTAGAAAAGAAATAATGACCTCTGTACTATCGGAGTTAAGTCTACGAACCCATCGAACATAAATATTTCTAAGAACGAATGAATGGGTAAGTACCACCACCCTGCCTATTTCTGCCGTGAAGCAGTAATGCGTTTCGGTTTGAAGGGCGGGGCAGTCGTTATAACTATACTGAGACCTTAGAACTTATATCTCAAGGTGGGTGGCGCATTTACGTTGTAGATGTCTATGGGCTCCAGTAACCACATAACACCACCTAAACAATAAAAAAAAAAGATTAAATATATAGAAACTTAAATTTAATGTGAACCTTAATCTAGTCTTTTATTTGAATTTTAGTTATTTTCCGTTTGCCAATCGACAAAGGGTTTCTCCAACCAAGTTCCTAAGAACAATGTCAGTTATCACTTTCAATTGTTTTATAATTGTTAGGTAGTTGTCACTTGTATTGTGTACACAAAGAAAAATGAGTGTCGGTTTTATTACAGCGACGCTTACAACTTGCTTGCTTGTTAGAGTTTCGTATTTAACTCTGTACAGGAATTCACGTCTTGCCAAGAATTCAGTGGCTAGATTTACGTTGTAGATGTCTATGGGCCCCGGCAACGACTTACCATCAGGTGACCCGTGAGCTCGTCCACCTATCTAAGCAATAAAAAAAAGAAGAAAAAAATTTAAATAATTCTGTCATTAGCTTTTATTGGTTATTGACGGTAGAATAATGAGATGAACATGTTTTCTTATTAAACCTTTTTGATTGAAAAACAAATTTCAGGAATAATAAATAATTTTTGACTACCAACATTTTTATTTTATTTCAATTAAAAATGTTTGATCTTTGTTTACCCTCAAAATACGTCATCCTTGGCTTTATTGAAACAGATACTTTAGCTTATATTGCTCACTCTGTGTGCGTGCGTACTCAAATGTCAGTTTTGTTATTATGTCTAATGTCATACACTTTTCTAATTTCAATCCAAAGCCTATAAATAGGTTACTACTAGGTCTGAAACACTACATTATTTGTTAACGCTTATTTATTTATTTCATAGAAAGAAAAAAAAAAATATTAAATTGGTTATATAATATGTTCGTAAAAAAAAACATACAAAAAAATCATTAAATCGTAACTTATGTTTTTTTTTGTTATCAATGTCCAGAAGTGATTGATAATTGAATTGACATATTGCGTAGGTAGGTACGACGGAAGACTTTTTTCTATACACCAAGGAACTTGTTATAAATAATCACGCAGAAGTTATCTAGAGACGATTAAACTACTCTTAAACTACCAAAGAAATTAAGAGGCCTAGACGATTTTCATTTTAAGAAAAAAAAGAAAAGAAAAAAAAGATAATCTTATTAGTGAAAATTATTATCACATAAATGATTTTCTTAGGGACGACATTGAAAATAAATGGATTTCTCAATTATTAGTTGAACTATGGATGAATGAATGGTAAATTAAATAATCTCATAATATCTTGCACTGCGCTAAAATTCGCATGTCAAATAATAACAAATCATACACCAGCTGCTTTTAACTTATGTAATATCTACTAGCGACCTGCCATCTCTTCGCTTCGGAAACTGTAATTAATTATTGTTTTTTCCACTATTTAATGGATGTTATTATACATATAAACCTTCCTCTTCAATCACTCTATCTATTAAAAAAACCGCATCAAAATCCGTTGCGTAGTTTTAAAGATTTAAGCATACATAGGGATATAGGGACAGAGAAAGCGACTTTGTTTTAAACTATGTAGTGAAGTCATTTTCACTATGCTTAGCGAATAAATGATTTCTTTCTTTCTGTCTTAGGATAGATTCTTTGTTCAAAAAATTCAAAATGGCGTCGTGTCGCGCCTTCACAAGATCGTTACCTTAGTCACGATGAAGATGTCCTCTCTCGGAATGCCAGAGGCGCGGACGGCCGCTCCTATCTGATCTTCATTTAAATACAATGCAGCCGTATCGATTAATCTGTAATTTTAATTACCTTATAACTTAATTAACTTCTTAACCTTACAACTGAAGCAGGGTAGACCAGAGACTGGTTAGTGGTAGTGGAACGTCTTGTGAGCCCGCACGGGTAGGTACCACCACCCTGCCTATTTCTACCGTCAAGCAGTAACGCGTTTCGGTTTGAAGGGCAGGTCAGCCGTTGTAACTATACTGAGAACTTAGAACTTATATCTCAAGGTGGGTGGCGCATTTACGTTGTAGACGTCTATGGGTTCCAGTAACCACTTAACACCAGGTTGGCTGTGAGCTCGTCCACTCACCTAAGCAATAAAAAAAACATAGGTATGTATATGATAATTTATAATAGGTAATCTTTTTGTTTTTATACCCCACCTATATCCTGCTTCTAAAGCCCATTTAACTGGCTTCTCCGAGTCCCCTGGCTTAACTTCTTTCTGTCCTTTCTGTGAAAAGGGAAACAGTCGTTGAGAAAATTGTGCCTGATGCTACTTCGAGCCTCAGAACGGTCTGGTGGAGTATGTACTAAATACATGTAACAAAATTCAAACCCGCAAAACTATCATTTTGCGTATTTACTGGTGGTAGGACCTCTTGTGAGTCCGCACGGGTAGGTACCACCACCCTGCCTATTTCTGTCGTGAAGGTGTAATGCGTTTCGGTTTGAAGGGCGGGGCAGTCGTTGTAACTATACTGAGACCTTAGAACTTATATCTCAAGGTTGATGGCGCATTTACGTTGTAAACGTCTATGGGCTCCAGTAACTACTTAACACCTGGGTTGTGAGCTCGTCCACACGTATAAGGTAAGAACCCGAGGAAGGTGCCGAGACCCAAAGCCGGGATAGAGTTACCATCGTTCAGCGGGATCTTTGGAGCTTTACCACCACCAGTGGTCGCTTCCGACTGAAACAAGAATTTGTAAGAAATGTGATATTATTGGGGCGTGAATCGAAACACAGTAGGTCGAAGTCTTCTCAGCGGGTCACGATTCCGATCCGGTAGTAGATTCATTCGCGAAGCAGCTGCTCTTGAGTTGATAGGTCTCCTTCGGAGGCGCTCGGGTAGCTATTAGCAAATCCCGCCCCTCCTGGCTGAGCCCATGCTCGTCCATCTGTTCTGGTGAAACTGGAAAGGCCTCCGGTCCACCAGTAATCTCTCAAAAAAAAATGCAACTCGCTCACTTTAGTTCATGTAACATTCAAGCGAAAACTAATAACAGCGTAACTAAAACTACTTTTACGGTTTATTAGATACGATTTTTATTGGCATTATAATATTATTTCCGCTGTCAAAAAAAAAGTTATAGCAACCGAAACGTCGGAATGACAATGACAACAAAAAAGCGCGGGATTAAATCGTAAAATTAGTTTTAATTGCGTTTCAAATTCGAGTAAGCTGAAGAAAATAAACTAAATTAAAATCGTTTTGAAGACTTTACTTGTAAAAAACAAAGTATGTAGCCCTAAAAAAATTGCAATTGCATAATCTTTTTGAGAGCTTTGAATTTATTAAGATTATAAAAAAATATAGTTTGTAGTGTTCCGTATAATTTGAATTCGTGTGAAGACTTAGAACGGAACATAAAATCTGTTAGAATTCGGAACGACAAAAGTGTCAACGACCGACGTCAGCTAAGACCACTGACACTTTTCCCTTTTCAATTCCAGCCGCCAAAGGCGACACATCGATTTTATATTTCATCTATATATTAATACGTGAAGCAAAAACTTTGTATCCCTTTTTACGAAAATTGCGCGGACGGAGGAGTATGAAATTTTCCATACTTATAGAGAATATAGACAAGAAGTGCATTCTAATATTTTTTTAAAATAATGCATAAAAAATACATTAAATCAATAAAGTAAATATTACACACACTACATACCATGTATTTGACACACACACAATTGAGAATAGATTGAATATTGCTTGTCTTTGTTAATATTTTTTATAGTGTAGTCTTGGCGAAATTTGTGATTATAGAAGTATAAAATATAATCATAATAGTGTACAAACTTACAATTCCAATTAATTATAGTCGAATTTCGACTACTGCGGGATGTAGTGTGCAGCTCACCTAACCTTATATTTGTAACTGCACACACTAAATTATAACAGTATTATATATTATACACGAATTGTCGACTTGAACAGTTCTCGTTTATTTCACCTGCAACACTCCAATACATGGCGACCCTTAGCCAGCAGTTAAAATTTTGCAACATACGTAAAATACGAGAGTAGCTGAATAAAATATAAAGAAATATAATTATGAAGAATATTATGAAGAATAGAAGTTTGTAAAACGAGAAGAGGAAAGAAGATTTTAAAATTACAGAAAATGAAAAAAAAAAAAAAACCCTCACAGAAGATTGATTTGGATGAAAGCGATGAGAACAATAGAAGAAGACAAAAAAGGGTGTTGCTGCCGGGAGCCGGGAGAATGCTCAAGCCTTATAATAAGAGGATATGCAGGGCGCCGGGAGATAAATTGTACGGGTCCGAGGTAGAGCAGCTAGGAGTCAGTTCGAGTCCAATGCTGAGGAGTTCATTCACCCATGCTACGTAAGACGTCATTACCTACTTATACGTTGAAAGTAAATACGTGCTTACTGCAATGTAAGTTTTTGCTCTGATATTGTAATTTTTTTTACGTTATTTTAATGTTCTGTATTATATGTTATTATTAAGTCCATGCGGAATTACTTTATATTCAGTTTAAGGAAATCTATGTCTTTCCATCCACAAGAGCAGGTTATGCAATTTAGAGCTAACCAAAATGTTAAACGCGGAAACTACAAAGGTTTCCGAGGCCGAGGAGATAGCTATTTTATAGGAATAAGAAAAATTATAATCGTAACTATAATTGTTATGAAAATAGTACAGGTCAACGAACTTCATATATCGTAAATCGAGGTAAACACTCAGGCGATCAACGCCAGCGTCAGCATTTTCGCGGACGGCCGATGAATAATCAGCATGTACAGCATAATACGCAAGAGTCCAATGTCCAAGACAACTTGCGCAACGATAACGCAAATAATTATGACAACTTAGAGTTTTTTCGTACCTAAACAGTGCACTCATTCGATTTTTAGTTATAGTAATTTTTGTGTAATTAAGTGTCAGCTTAAAAATAGTAATATCGATCTTAATTTATTAATCGATAGTGCAGCTAGTTTAGTAGAATTTATTGAATTTACTACAACAGGATAAGATAGTTATAGAAGAAATTAGTGGTAATTTAGAGTCTATGGGATATATTTATTTAAATATTATAATTAATCATGTGAATTTTGCACAACTCAGCTGCAGATGCATTGAGCCGGATACCTTTTACATCCAACAGCTTAAAGGAAATGCAACAGCATGTAGTATCGTTCATGACAAGAGCACAGGCTCGTAGGTTACGTATTGACTGTGACAACAATAATATGACTACGGAGGTATCCTCTACTCCAAGGCCTGATCAACCTAAAGTAGTGGAAATCCTCAAACGACCAATTGACAGCGTTGAATTGATTCTATTTTGTAATAAAAATACATTAAAACAGATAGAAAAATTCAAACATTTTACTAGTGATAATGGTAACTGCAAATTCGTGCCTGAAAAATCAGCAATTTTTATAATTTCTCAATCGTTGTCTACCGTAAGTGTGTTAATGAGAGAATTATAACGTTTTTGCAAGCAAATCAAAATAAACGTGCTCGTAATAATTAAAAGCAAGCGCTATGAACAACTTGTAAACGATTTTGTAAAGGAAATAAGCCATTTGAAAGGTTTTCCCAAGTTACTTGTTATTAAAGATGTGACAAGAATTACTGACAAAGACACAAAGACTGTGATCCTAAATGACTTCCACCTGTTACCCACGAGTGGCCACGCGGGGGTAAACAGAATGTTAAATAATATTAGGAAGTATTATTATTGGCCAGGAATGACCAATGAAGTATCAGAATACGTAAAGAAATGTAAAAGTTGTCAGATTCAAAAGCATTCCAATAGACATACAAAGGAGCCAATGGTTATCACATCCACGGCCTCCACTGCTTTTGAGAGAGTTATTTTAGATTTAATGGGGTCATTAGATGTAGATAATTTTAAAGGATAATAAAGCATATAGATAATAAAGCATAAAGATAATAAAGCATTTATAAAAATAATACAAAGAAGTTTGTAACTTAAAATATTGTTTTATTGGATTTTTGTTAGTAAAGTATGAAATTTAATAATATTTTGTGTAATTTAGTTTAAGTAAATAAAAAAAAAAGGAATTATATAATAATATCATATTTTTTTTAAAAAGAGGGGAGGTGTAGTGTGCAGCTCACCTAACCTTATATTTGTAACTGCACACACTAAATTATAACAGTATTACACGAATTGTCGACTTGAACAGTTCTCTTTTATTTCACCTGCAACACTCCAATACAGGGACCTCTAGTATATCTTTAATTTGTCAACTATGGACTAATAAAGATAATAATATCTAAACTAAATAAATACAGTCCACTCTCAATCACCACAACGCAACAGTATCATAGTCAATAAATATAAAAAAATAGTTACTAAAGATCAAATTAGTGCATATTTAAAAAACATCATACTTTTTAATGAGATCAGCTAAAAGAGGGTGGGTTCTTGGGTTTTTTTTTTACATAATAACATAACAATTGTTATAAAAAAATAACATTTCTAATAAATATTATCTCTATGTTAATAATAAACAACNGGTTCTTGGGTTTTTTTTTACATAATAACATAACAATTGTTATAAAAAAATAACATTTCTAATAAATATTATCTCTATGTTAATAATAAACAACATACCAGATGAACAATTAAAGTTGTTATAACAAACACGATGCACCTCATTGTACAAGGATACTGACTAGCCTAGACAAGCTCTTGAGTTACTATCTTATAACGTTGGTTAAAGGATACCGCTTTGTGCGGAGATATAGCGGCAGCGGTTATCGCTCCGCTTATGAAAAATCTCCAAACTCACTTTCAATTTACTGTTGGTAGGACCTTGGTAGGTACGGTGAAGCAGTAATGCGTTTCGGTTTGAAGGGTGGGGCAGCCGTTGCAACTATACTATACTGAGAGAGAACTATACTGAGACCTTAGAACTCATACCTCAAGGTTGGTGGTGGCATTTACGTTGTAGATGTCTATGGGCTCCGGTGACCACTAACACCAGGTGGGCTGTGAGCTCGTCCACCCATCTAAGCAATAAAAAAAGTTCCGTTTTATTTGGAATCAGCATCAACAGTTCGATGTTTTTAATTCAACTTTAATTATGTTTACAAATTCAAATTCGAATTCAAAATCATTTATTTCAACTTGTTGAATGTCAAAATATAAATAACAATGTTAACTCTACCACCGGTTCAAAAAAAGCCACAGTCCCGAGAAGAACCGGCGAAACAAACTCAGCGGGCTTTTTTTTTTTGTTTTTTCTCAAATCCATCTCAATAGCTAAAGAAGTTTTTCGTTATCATATTTTTTCCATATTTTAAGATTTATATGGCTCTAAATATATATATCCGGGAGTGGACCAGTATTGTCTCCGTCGAACAGCTGTTCCGGCTGGCTGCTGACAGAAAGGAATACAGAAAGCTAACGGCCAACCTGCAGGATTGAAGAGGCACTGGAAGAAGAAGAAGAAGAATGGTTCTAGTGCAAATGTTGCAAAAATGTCGCTTACACCAAATAATATTTCACCCCTACATATTAGGATTTATAAAAAAGTCCATCTTTGAGTCCTGGTATACTGCAACAAAAGAAATCACTTGTTCTAATTATCACTTTTACCGATAAACTTCGTATGTATTTTCTAATCATTTTTGTTTGTGTGAAATATCATTCCCATTCTCTCCTCTTCTCTTTCTCTCATTATCTCCCGTTTTAGAATTCGTCGTGCTTTGTGCGAGTTTTTTAACGTTCTCGATAGCGTAAAAGTTAACTCAATTTTGTCTGCAGTTGGAACAGCGCCCCTAGCGGCAAACGTAGACATATTTTTTTTCCTACCTAAGCTGTTAGCCTGGAGCGGCTATTCCAGCGTAACCGTAACTAGTAGGTGAGCTCACGGGGCTCAAACCTGACGACGAAGCTAACACGAACCCTAGCAAGAGCCGTGCTTCGCAGAATCTACCACCGGATCGGAAACGCGACCCACTGAGAAGATCCGGCGAGAAACTCAGTGGGCTGTGTCTGAGAGTTAATTTACTCGTCGAGCCCTTCGTCGCAAGCGACGGGCTCGACGAGAACGGTGACCGGTGCTTGAAGTACCTAGAAGCACCGTTAGTGGATCGGGAGGATCCGTGATGACGTGTTTTGGGCGCCTCGACTGCTTTCCATTCTGTCCGCAGGATCGGGAATGAACGTAGACAAACGTTCCGACTCCATACAAATATGAGTTAACTTTTACGTTATCGAGTACGTTAAAAAACTCGCACTGAATCGCTCGTTTATTGACTAAAGCGGCAATACTAAAACCGCAGACATAGATATTACATTTAATATTTACGACACGATACAAGAAAATAATTATCGCATTCGTAATAGTAGTGAGAGACAGACGAGGAATTAAACATAATTATAGTCAATGTCGTGCACATTGTCAATTATGAGCAATCACAGATTACTTATGCCTTAAGCTTTAACCAACGAAGCAAGCTTTGGACCTTGGCAGCGGCTTGGCTCTGCCCCTGCCATTGCTGAAGTCCATGGGCGACGGTAACCACTCACCATCAGGTGGGTCGTATGATCGTCTGCCTACAGGGTCAATTAAAAAAAAAACTAAAGTTTTAACATGATTAAATTTTAAATCAATAATATTGTTTAATAAGGACGATGCTAAAATTTATAGTATGAACAGCTCAAGCAACCATTTTGTTTAATTTAGGGTCAAGGACCTTAGTGAACCTCTTAAGTACATCGCCTAGCTGAGCAACAAGGGTTGTATAGCAAAATCTATACAACCAAATTTCACCAAAACCAATTTTCAAAACTAATTTTTATTACTGGTGGTAGGACCTCCGCGCGGGTAGGTACCACCCTGCCTATTTTCTGCCGTGAAGCAGCCGGTGGGGCAGCCGTTGTAACTATACTTGAGACCTTAGAGGTTATATCTCAAGGTGGGTGGCGCATTTACGTTCTAGATGTCTATGGACTCCAGTAACCACTTAACACCAGGTGGGCTGTGAGCTCGTCCACCCATCTAAGCAATAAAAAATAAAAATAAATTGAAGTATCAGCTCGGAACGAGTCCGGAGCGACGTATGTCGGGAATTTCTATTAATTAATTAAACTGGATCGATTATTCGCTTCGTTCTTTTACTAGGTCCTTCTTTTCGCGTCTCCATTTCGCTCCCGTTCTTAATTTCGATTATTCAAACATTTAACGATCGTCTGGTGTAGTGGTAAGTGACATGGTCACTACCCAAGGGAGTCGCGGGTTCGAATCCCGACAAGGGAAGATATTTGTATGATAAACATAAATGTCTTTTCCAGGGTTATGGATGTCTATTAAATATATGTACGTGTATAATAAAAATCTTACATTCATTTCCGTTCTCTAGTACCTGTAACACAAGTTCTTTACGAACTTATCACGGGACCAGTTAACGTGGCGTGATTGTTATTAAATATTTATTTATTATTTATTATTATCTCTAGGTACACAGCACCAGTGAATTTGTGTTCTACTAAGCTTAAAATCTGAAAGGATCAGTGTCGGCTTACTAAAACATCAGGTAGCCGCGATTATTTAACCGACTTAAAAAAATGGAGGAGGTTCTCAATTCGACTGTATGCTTTTTTTTATTTTATGTTTGTTACCTCATAGCTTTTGACTGGGTGAATCGATTTCGATGATTATTTTTTTATTAGAAAGCTGACGCTTCTCGTGTGGTCCCATTTCAATTTAGTCCAGTTCTGATAATGGTATCCATGAGAAAACCATATAAGTCTTAAATTTGCATTAAGTACGTGCGCTACAAACATATGGATAACTCAATAACTCAATATCACGCCAACCGATTTCGATGATTATTGTTTTTTAGTGTGTATTCATTTGTTTTGACATATCTTTTTTCATTTTCTATTTGAAGTCGAATTTTGTTAAACTATGTTAAAATTTATTTACAATTAAGAAAGAAAGAAAGAAATCAATTATTCGCTAAGCATAGTGAAAATGAGATATTACATAAATTAAAAGCAGCTGGTGTATGCTTTGTCATTATTTGACATGCGAATTTTAGTGCAGTGCAAGATATTATAATATTACTAGCTGACCCGGCAAACGTTGTGTTGCCTTAAATAAGATTTCTAGGAAAATTCTACTGTAGAAAAAAAATCTCATTTAACCACATAATACCTCATTATAAACAAAAAAATATATCCAAAAAATTAAAATAAAAAATAAATGTTTGGGGTGGACAACCCTTTTCACTTAGGGGTATGAAAAATAGAGAGTAGCCGATTCTCAGACCTACTGAACATACTATTGATACACAAATAAAACCAAAAAAACATGGCTGAAAAATGTATAGTATTGTAGAGCTCTCAAATTATATATTAAGTGTATAATCTATGATGTATAGTGAGTAAGTAAAACAGGAGACCGGCTTCGTCCTCATCCCTACTACGTGATGTTTGCTGGATGAGAGGTGACACCTGGCGGGGATCGCTGATCGATTGATAGTTGATCAGTAGTCGACCGGAGAGGGAGGGAGATCAAATTAAATTAAAAAAAAATTATAATTAAAGGAACTTGAAATTATAAACTCTGAATAAGAATTTATCGTACTACAATTATAAAATTTGATTGCCATCTTGCAACCTTACTGCAGATCTGTGCATAGAAAAAAAAATATTAATCGGGGTGGAAAAATAGGGGTTGATCATATAAGAGTGAAAATTGAGAGTAATATGATTTTTTTTATTTTAAGTCATAACAAAATAAAATAAAAAACTTGCCAAATAAATTAAAGTTTATAATTAACAAATAAAAAATAGCGGTTGATCATAGAGGGGTGAAAAATTGAGAGTAACATCAGATTTTTTATTTTAATTCATGACGAAATAAAAATAAAAATGAAAATCTTGCCAAAACAATTAAAGTTTATAATTAACAAATAAAAAATAAGGGTTGATCATAGAGGGGTGAAAATTTCAGAGTAATATGAATTTTTTTATTCTACGTCATGACAAAATAAAAACAAAATTCTCGCAAAAAATTTTAAAATTTTTAATTATCAATTAAAAAAAGAAGGGTTGATCGTAGAGGGGTGAAAATTTTGGGTTGTATGTATTTTTATATGCTGTATCATCAAAAAATAGAAATAAAAATTTTTGTCTAAAAAATAAAAAATAAAATTTAGGGGTGGACTACCCCTAACATTTAGGGGGATAAAAAATAGATGTTGGCCGATTCTCATAGATACCGGATAAGCACAAAAAATTTCATCAAAATCGGTCAAGCCGTTTCGGAGGAGTATGGCAACGAAAACTGTGACACGAGAATTTTATATATTAGGTATAATTTACCATTCATTCATTCATACTCCCAACTAATAATTAAAAATCCATTTATTTTCAATGTCATCCCTAAGAAAATCATTTATGTGATAATAATTTTCACTAATAAGATTACCCCTTTTAGGTTTTTTTTTAAATTAAAATCATCTAAGTCTCTTAATTTCTTCGGTAGTTTATTAAATATCCTAACGCTCATACCTAGTATACTATTCTTTAATGTAGTTTTGGATTTTGGAAACATAGCTTGTCGTCGCGTCGATTTCTGTTTGCCACATTAGACATCTTATTCCTCCCGATCCACTAACGGTGCTTCTAGGTACTTCAAGCACCGGTCACCGTTCTTGTCGAACCCGTCGCTTGCGACGAAGGGCTCGACGAGTAAATTAACTCTCAGACACAGCCCACTGAGTTTCTCGCCGGATCTTCTCAGTGGGTCGCGTTTCCGATCCGGTGGTAGATTCTGCGAAGCACGGCTCTTGCTAGGGTTCGTGTTAGCAACGTCGTCAGGTTTGAGCCCCGTGAGCTCACCTGCTAGCCACGGTTACGCTGAAATAGCCTCTCAAGGCTATCAGCTTAGGTAGGAAAAAAAAAAAGCTCTACAAATAGATGAATAACTCAATAACTCAATATCACGCCAACCGATTTCGATGATTATTGTTTTTAGTGTATATTAATTTGTTTTGAAATACCTTTTTTCATTTCAAATCGGTTTTTGTTAAAGCATGTCTAATTACAATTATGAGTTTTTTTTTTGTAAAGCCAGAGTCGTGTGTTTTGTCGCCGAGTGTTTAAGTGAGCGGTGAGCATTAATAAATTGAGAACCCGTTCTACAGAAATTAATATATGTACATAGCAACTGTTTTGTTTTTTATTTTGATTATTCAAATTTGTTTTTCAATAGGAACCGTTCGCTATTGATAATAATTAATACCAGGAAATTGCAACAAGGCATATTATAAAGTTAAGGATTTTTTACTAGATGGCACTACGTGGGAATGAGGCGTTCGCTCCTGGCCTTTTCATTTTTCATTATTATTATTATTTATTTGAATTGTATTTTTTTGACTTGTTTTTTTCGTATAATGTAAATATGTTTTCTTATTTAAAAAAAAAAAGAAATATTTGACAAAATCCAAAAAAAAAAAAAAAGGCGCCGAATTTGTTTCGCCGGTTCTTCTCAGGACTGTGGCTTTTTTTGGAACCGGTGGTAGAGTTAACATTTTCTTTTACCTTTTAACATTGAACAAGTGTGTTTTTGATGACATCCAAGTTGAAATAAATGATTTTGAATTTGAATTTGAATTGAATTTGTTAGTTGTTCGTTTGATTAACTTTTTAATTATTTTTTGATTGCTTCGTTGTATGGTCGAGTTCACGGCCAGCCTGATGTTGCAGGAGCCTATAGACATCTACAACGTAAACACCGCTACCTTCCTTGAGATATACTACCCTGCCTACTTCTGACGTGAAGCAGTAATGCGTTTCGGTTTGAAGGGCGGGGCAGCCGTTGTAACTATACTTGAGACCTTAGAATTTATATCTCAAGTGTGGCGCATTTACGTTGTAGATGTCTATGGACCCCAGTAACCATTTAACACCAGGTGGACTGTGAGCTCGTCCAACTATCTAAGCAATAAAAAAAGTCAGCATTGGCTGGGGTTGAAGAAAAGAGAGAGAGATAAAGAGGTTACGTGTATATGCCGACTTGTCCATAGATGTAAGATCAAAGCGGAAAGGCTGTCGTCATCTCGCCTTGATGAGAAGACACAAGAAAACTACAAGATGTGTATCCTGAATCTCATTTAATTAATCCATATCATATTTCATGATAGCTTAAACGATGTCACCGTTGGCACCATTCTTCCATTTGCGCATGGCGATCGGTATGTCGACGTGCTTCTGTCCAGGGACCACGTCGAAGGGGTAGTTCTCGTAGGGCTGCCAGAACAGCGGCCTTACCGTCCGGAAGCCGTTGTCGAACTGCGCCAGAGTGGCGACGTCCTCGTCGTCCAGCTGGAAGTCGAAGATCGAGGCGTTCTCCAGCACTCGACTCTTGGTCACAGTCTTCGGTATAGACACTATACCGCGCTGGTACTGGAATTATAATATAAATTTCGATATTCATCTATACCAGGGGTCGGCAACCTGTTTGTCCTTAAGGGCGCAATACTAAATTTGAAAATCACCGAGGGCGCATATTTTACAGATATACAGATAATAATATAATGAACAGGTTTTTCTTTTTTGTTATTGCCCTTGTAGGCAGACGAGCATACGGCCCACCTGATGGTGAGTTGTTACCGTCGCCCTTGGACTTCAGCAATGCCAGGGGCAGAGCCAAGCCGCTGCCTACAAATAGGCATTAATAAAACAGATTTTTTATAACTTTATTTTGTTGGTGTCACATACATAATGATACATTTAATTCAGCGTGAAACTTGGTTATATTTTCAGGTAATTTCTTAGAATTGGGGATATATTTAGAGCTCCCGGTCCTTAAACAATTATCTAACTGTATAGTAGTAGTTTCAAATGCACGGTCTACGCGTAGTCTATTCGAAATACGATCACAAACTAACAAAAAATACGTGCGTGTTATTAGACACGCTCAAGGTTAGCAAACCTGCTAATCTATGCACAATCCTAAACTCAACTGAGTACTTGCTGTATATCGCCGTTTGACAAGAGTAAGTAAATCGCTCTGGCTATCATACATTTACATTAGTCCAGCAAGGGCGCATTAAAAATCGAACGGGGCCGCCATAGCGCCCGCGGGCGCCGCGTTGCCAACCCCTGATCTATAATAATATATACTAATCTGTACTAATATGTACTAATCTATACTAATCTATACTAATCTGTACTAATCTATACTAATGTATACTAATATTATAAAGAGGAAAGATTTGTTTGTTTGCTTATATTGAATAGACTTTGAAACTACTGAACCGATTTGAAAAATTCTTTCACTGTTTGGAAGCTATACTATACCCGAGTGACATAGGCTATAATCTTATTTGAAAAAAATAGGGATCATTACTAAAACTCCAATAATGTAACCCAAGGTGAAAAAAAATGACCTAAAATATTCTTTACATCGCGTGCCCTGCGAAAACTATTGATGATAGAATAAAATAATGTACTACGACTTTGTAGAACACATTATTATTTACAAAAAGTATCGCGACAGCATATGTCTAACTGTTATAGTTATGCCGCAATAAGTGTTATTTTTTTTTTATTGCTTATATGGTTGGATGAGCTCACAGCCAACCTGGTGTTAAGTGGTTACTGGAGCCCATAGACATCTACAACGTAAATGCGCCACCCACCTTGAGATATAAGTTGTAAGGTCTCAGTATAGTTACAACGGCTGCCCCACCCTTCAAACCGAAACGCATTACTGCTTCACGGCAGAAATAGGCAAGGCGGTGGTACCTACCCGCGCGGACTCACCAGGTCCTACCACCAGTAAAAGTGTACTTTTATTTAAAAAAAAACAACGTCAAATATCGTTGAAATTTTTGTTAAAGACCCGAGCGGAGCCGGAGCGGGCCGCTAGTTAGTTAATAAGTAGATTAGATAAAAACCTATAAAATATGTGTATTGTTTTTACAGGCGAAAAGATCTTGGTTCGAAATCCTCGTGGTCTAAAGGATAAAACGGCCGGTGAGTTCGTATAGAACGATGCGATAGTGCCAATGTTCGAATTCCGCAGGCGGGTAACAAATTTTTATATATTTATCGGAATTTTTCAATATAACTCTCATCAAATATGTAGAAGAGGTACGATTAACTTCAAAACTTATAAACATGTTAAAAACGTATGACAAACCAATAAGTTTATTACTTCAACACAATCCACTGGGTATTTTAGACCCGCAAGAGTCGGTATCACAATAAACCCACGCAGCTACAATGAGTTCCAGTTTTATGGGTAGACACAGTATGGTAGATGGATAGACAGGGCACGGTATGGGTAGAGACCACCAGTAGTTGCAGCAGCATTGAAGAAAACATTTACCAAGTATCTCAAAGTGACTTGAGTGACCGTCTTCCCATATTTCCTTCCTATAGCCAGCATGGCAGGGTTGTCAAGCTTTGGTTCTGGACTGTTGAGGGTTGCCCGAGACGGCACCATGGTCCCGAAAGGCGAATACGCCACAACCACAACCTCATTCGCTTGACAGTAACCGACTAAATATGTTTGAGACAAGTTCAAGTTGACCTGAAATGAAAATAGCAGTCAATATCGACTTGGTCATCTTTACAATACTTTTTTTTTTTTTTTTTTTTATTGCCCTTTTAGGCAGACGAGCATACGGCCCACCTGATGGTGAGTGGTTACCGTCGCCCATGGATTTCAGCAATGCCAGGGGCAGAGCCAAGCCGCTGCCTACCGATGCCAGGGGCAGAGCCAAGCCGCTGCCTACCTACTTGCCCTAAGCACGTCATTTCGGATCCTCCCGATCTACTAACGGTGCTTTTAGGTACCTCAAGCACTGGTCATCGTTCTTGTCGAATCCGTCGCTTGCGACGAAGGGCTCCGCGAGTAAATTAACCTTCAGACACAACCCACTGAGTTTCTCGCCGGATCTTCTCAATATTTGTTTTGTTCCAATGAATATTCCAGTGAAATCCAGTTCCAGTGAAATCCAATTGTTCTTACTTTGTTAATTTTTGGTATTAGCATAGCCGGCCGCGTGTTATTTAGAAACAAAAACCTTAGCCACAGCCACGTGTGGCCGGGTCTGCTAGTTAATGTGTATATATACCTCGATCTGGTTGACGGCGGGCGGCACATTGCAGTTGGCTAGTAACCTCTTCATCTGTTCGATGTTGAAGTTGGACACGCCAATGGCCTTCGTCAGCCCCTTCTTGAGGACCTCCTCAAACCCTCTCCACGTCTCCAAGTAGTCGATCTTTTCGTCTACCCCTTCTTGCTGTAATGAAAAAGAAAATTTAAATCTCAATGGTAGTCCAAGGACTGTCCTACGAACCGGAGCACATTGTTGCTTCACTGCAGTAACAGGTAAGATGGTGGTATCTACCCGTGTGGACTCACAATATACCGTTTTTATTTTATTTATTTTTTAACGCTGGGGAATCCATCTACCGATACCAGGTCGAAGGGGTAATTGACCGGCTTATGTCGGACTCCGGCACCTCCAGAGAGGAAGAGGAAGACGAAGAGGGCCAAGGTCCTCCACCTCCCCTAATTCCTCGCAGGAGACTACGCATTGAAAAAGGCGCGCGAGGCGCAACACCAACCAACTTCAAACGAAACCCCATCAAGCTCCACCACACCGGCTACACCAAGCCACCGGTACCGCAGTGCGCGCCGAAAACTTACAATATACCCTGTCACAAGTTTTTACGCAGTTTCTTATCTTGAGAACGAAAACGACTCAGATTTTCACATTGCTAGTCAAGACGGGTAGAAAAGTTCAAGTCTAAGATCAATTTGATTGCTGTCTTTGTTGTTAAGATTCGCTGGTGTTTCTACGTTCACGTGGGAAACGTCTTGTCATTAACCCTGAGCAAGAGCACCACAGAACGTGAAGCGTATATAGGAATGAACCCATCCCTTCATTGCTTTTGCACCTCAGCATCCGAACTTGATGGACATTGCGCTGTCAGCCCTGGCTTCCATTACCCCAAGCACCGGTTACCGTTCTCATCGAACCCGTCCAATACGACGAAGATTTCGACGAGCAAATTAGCCCTCAGACACAGCCCACTGAGTTTCTCGCCGGATCTTCTCAATGTGTCGCGTTTCTCTCTTGCTAGGGTCGGTGTTATCAACACCCACGGTCTTAACTACGTACACGCTATAGTAAAGCTGAAATAGCCTCTCAAGGCTATCAGCACAGGCAGGGGAAAAAATTATAATTAAGATGCCTTTAAAATAGCGTGTAGCTAACATAGAAGACAAGATATTTAACGGATACCTAAATCTGGATAACGACATTTTTAAGACTGAAGTATTAAGGCTTAATTTTAAAAAAAGGCGTACTACTTACACTAATTGACATAGGCCAGTGCATAAGCACTAAGTTGACGTGGTCTAGTCCTAGACGATGCAGAGAAGCCCTCAACGAGACTTCAACATCGGCTGCACGATGGTAGTGTTGCCAAACCTAAAAATTTAATTAATTAATTTATTTGGGAAATTAAGAATACCAGCGAAAAAAATTGTCAATCACCTGGGTAAATTGGCACGAGATTCCAAAGTTTTAACCCCAAATTGTGCTTCAATTCGTTCAATCATTTTATCATCAAATGATTTCTCCCCGGTCAACGTTCTCATCGAACCCGTCGAACGACGGGCGAAGGAAACGAAGGGCTCGACGAGCGAATTAACCCACAGACATTAGACACAGCCCACTGAGTCTCTCGCCGGATCTTCTCAGTGGGTCGCGTTTCCGATCCGGTGGTAGATTCTGCGAAGCACTGCTCTTGCTAGGGTCAGTG
This sequence comes from Bombyx mandarina, assembly GCF_003987935.1. The sequence goes on from NW_021011536.1 coordinate 641,949, forward strand.
TTAGCATCACTTCGGTTTGAGCCCCGTGAGCTCACCTACAAGCTAAGGTTACGCTGAAATAGCCTCTCAAGGCTATCAGATTAGGTAGGAAAAAAAATTATCCTCTGCGTCTTTTGCTTGTTTTCCAATGAAATTCCAAACAAACTGACCTTGGTTGTTATAAAAAGATCTTCTCTCCTTACGACGCCCTCATTTATTTTCTCCTGGACAACTTGGCCTATCTCTGGCTCAACCCTGTAGAAGTGCGCTGTGTCTATGTGACGATAGCCGATGTCTATGGCGTAGGAGAGAGCATCCAACAGCTTCGGGATGTCAGTGCCGTCGAAATCAAACTGTTGACAGAAAAAAATGTTTATTTTGGATCTAGACGTATTTACATAGTACTAGTGGTCCCGCAGTAGTCGAAATTCGACTATAATTAATTGAAATTATAAGTTTCAACATTATTATGGTCCTATTGTTACAGATTTCGCCAAGACTACACTATAGACAAATACTCGTAATATTAAAGATAGACAATACTAATCTATTCTCAATTTGACTACAGACTAAGCAATAACAAAAGTTTGACAATAAACAAAGAGTACATATATGTGTGTGTGTCAAATACATGGTAGTGTGTGTAATGTTTTCTTTATTGATTTAATGTATCTTTTATGCATTAATTTAAAAAAATATTAGCATTGTGCACTTCTCCTCTATATTCTCTATGAGTGTGGAAAATTTCATACTCCTCCGTCCGCGCAATTTTCGTAAAAAGGGATACAAAGTTTTTGCTTCACGTATTAATATATAGATGTACTATAAGAGGACGCAATCTCAATTGAATTGCTTAGCGATTATCACATCCGTAAATCAAACAAATACGGATCAGTGGTGCGTTGTCATTACGACCGAATTAATTAAGCTAGTGGTCGTCTGGTGGTCGAATTCGACCATAATTAGTAATCTATATATATATATAGATACGTGAAGCAAAAACTTTGTATCCCTTTTTACGAAAATTGCGCGGACGGAGGAGTATGAAATTTTCCACACTTATAGAGTTTTTTTTTTTTTTATTGCTTAGGTGTGCTGACGAGCTCACAGCCCACCTGGTGTTAAGTGGTTACTGGAGCCCATAGACATCTACAGCGTAAATGCGCCACACACCTTGAGATATAAGTTCTAAGATCTCAGTATAGTTACAACGGCTGCCTCACCCTTCAAACCGAAACGCATTATTGCTTCACGGCAGAAATAGGCGGGGCGGTGGTACCTACCCGTGCGGACTGAATGCGACTGATGCGTGAACAATGCTAATATTTTTTTTTAATAATGCATAAAATATACATTAAACCGATAAAGAAAACATTACACACACTACGTACCATGTATTTGACGCACACACGCATGCATACTATTTATTGTCAAGCTTTTGTTCTTGACGTCTGTTGTCAAATTGAAAATAGATTAAATATTATTTGTCTTTGTTAATATTTTTTATAGTGTAGTCTTGGCGAAATTTGTGATTATAGAAGTATAAAATACAATCATAATAGTGTACAAACTTACAATTCCAATTAATTATAGTCGAATTTCGACTACTGCGGGACCCCTAGTTTAAATTATAAGTTTGAACATTATTATGGTTCTACCGCATTTCTATATGCCGCGAGGATGTCTAAGTGACCTAGTTCGACGAGTGGCATAATTTCTGTCTAATGCAATTGGTATTTAGGTCTATTTCTCATGGCCTTAGAAGGCAGTGGTAGGTCCGTCCTTTAGGAAGGCCAGTGGCATAGCCAAGCCATTGTCTATCACTGAGAACTAGTAGCTACGTTTGAAGGGCATACGCGCTGGAAAGTCTAAGCTGAGTCTGGCCGCAGCGTTTAGATTTATCTCTGTGTTCACAGAAACCTTGTTACCAAGAAAAATAGAGGGTAGTCAGTACAATATTCAATTGGCGACCACGAAAACTGGACTCTAAGAAATGTCGGAAACAATAAAAGCCTCTTTTTTTTATTGCTCTTGTAGGCAGACGAGCATACGGCCCACCTGATGGTGAGTGGTTACTGTCGCCCATGGACTTCAGCAATGCCAGGGACAGAGCCGAGCCGCTGCCTATCGCTTAATACTCTCCATAAGCCTCGTTTGAAGAAGGACATGTCATAGCGCTCGGGAAACACCGTGGAAGAGAGCTCATTACATAGCCGGATGGTACGTGGCAAAAAATATCTCTGGAAGCGCACTGTGGATGACTGCAGTGGCTCCAGGTAGTATGGATGAACTCTACTCCGGTGACGGGCGGTGCGATGGTAAAAACGAGATGCCGGTATCATCTCGAACAATTCCTCAGAGCACTATAGCCTCAAGCCTATAATGAAACGGTCGGCTCATTCGTGTTGTCGTCTATTAAGTTATAACTAGAAGTCCCGCAGTAGTCGAAATTCGACTATAATTAATTGGAATTGTATAATAAGTTGGTACACTATTATGATTGTATTTTACACTTCTATAATCACAAATTTCGCCAAAGCTACACTATAAAAAATATAAATAAAGGCAAACTATATTTATTCTATTCTCAATTTGACCACAGACGTCAAGAACAAAAGTTTGACAATAAATAGTATGCATGCGTGTGTGCGTCAAATACATGGTATGTATGTGTGTAATGTTTTCTTTATTGATTTAATGTATCTTTTATGCATTATTTTCAAAAAATATTAGCATTGTGCACTTCTTCTGTATATTCTCTATAAGTGTGGAAAATTTCATACTCCTCCGTCCGCGCAATTTTCGTAAAAAGGGATACAAAGTTTTTGCTTCACGTATTAATATATAGATACTTGTCTTTTCCATTTTACCCCTTTTCCCTATCATCTTTTTCAGTCTGGACGCCACAATGTGAAGTCTCCGTCTTAGTTTATATCTTCTAGTCATTGTAGGTCATATGTCCCGTCTAGTTGCACACCACGACGATCAATATTAAACCGTAAAATCTATTTATATAAAAATGAATTGCTGTTCGTTAGTCTCGCTAAAACTCGAGAACGGCTAGACCGATTTGGCTAATTTTGGTCTTGAATTATTTGTGGAAGTCCAGAGAAGGTTTAAAATGTAGATAAATATGAAAATGCTCGGAATTAAATAAAAATAACAATTTTGTTTTCCCTTTGATGTGTTCCCCCGTCGGACGGATTCCTTTTGTTTATTTTATACAAAAGTTTAGGTCTTTTATTTATCGATTGAGGCACTACTTACGAAGTCTGCTGGGTCAGCTAGTGTATTTTATAAATATGTGATACTCACACCAAATTCTTCGGCAGGTTGATCAGCACCCGACGACTGGAAATAATTATTGTTTTATTTAATTAATGCTGATTGATCTACGGTTTTTGTGTTTGTTTTATGACCTCTCTTTGGACATTATCTTGTCTTCAAGACAGACAGACAGACTTCAGACAAGTTCACTTTGTCAAAGATTCTGGTCACCGTTCTCGTCGAACCCGTCGCTTGCGACGAAGGGCTCGATGAGTAAATGAACTCTCAGACACAGCCCACTGAGTTTCTCGCCGGATCTTCTCAGTGGGTCGCGTTTCCGATCCGGTGGTAGATTCTGCGAAGCACGGCTCTTGCTAGGGTTCGTGTTAGCAACGTCATCAGGTTTGAGCCCCGTGAGCTCACCTACTAAAGTTAGGGTTACGCTGAAACAGCCACTAGGGCTATCAGCTTAGGCAGGGAAAAAAAAAAAGTCAAAGCTCTTTCGTGTAACATCTCTTGAGCTGCGAGGTGACTATATTCTTTGATTTACCAAAGTCAGTTTCATTAATCCTTGGTGTCGTGTGACAAACCAGGGTAAGTGTTTTTGGATTATTCTCCATACTGTGTCCACAAACTTTAATTAAATGAAATTTAAAATATAATTGTGTCTTAACACGTAGGTCCTTGTGACTGGTACAAAATAAGTACTACAGTTAGGGTGCGGAGCGTGACCTTCTGTTCACATATGGACGCTGCCAGAAGCGGGGAGCTCTAGCAAGTCGGTCCAAGAAAGGCTGCTTGACTGCGGTAGACGTAGAACACACCCGCATTCTCAGCCTCGCTCGCATACATTAACCCCGGTTGCTGGGAAGTGATCCGGTGAAGCTTATTGTTTCTTTTAACCAATTTATATTAATTTTCTTTCTGTGTAACTTTCTCGAGTGTTCGGTGTATATACCGACACTCTATCTTTACTGATTTAAATTTTGTATCGTAACCTCTCACTAGTTTTTATAACTATTGTAAATTTAACTCATTATAATGTTTTATATCTGTGTTCAATAAACACAATTTTGGTATTTATTATTTGTTTCTTTTATTGGTGTAAGTCTCCCAGAGCGGTAAGTGGTGGCGCCCTGAGATCCTCCTCACAGAGTCTCCTGTTCACCGGTTGTCTACCGGTGGTGACGTGTCTAGAAGTGGTGCGACTCGGCCCCGTGTCTCTCGACCCATAGACCACCTTTTGGGGAGTGACGCGACTGGGCCTCATGTAACATCCGCATACCCAAGGGGCACCCTCAGACACAGACACGTTATAAGTGGATCGGGAGGATCCGAAATGACGTGTTTGGGGTGACGTCGACTGCTTTCCCTTCGTTCCGCAGGATCGGGAATCTAGTTACCGGCGGCCACGATGAGAGGGTTCTCGTGTCGTGCCGCTTTATCGAAGTGGAAGAGACCTTCAATTGTTTTTCACAGTACGCGCCGCTTGAGTAGAACGGAGATAGTTGATTTTCGATCTGTCTCTCGCTCTCTCTTTCTCTCTTTGAAACCAGACAAAACAGCTGGATCTCCGCACGGGACCTATGCTTCTCTGGTCTACAACTGTTAACTGTTTGAATAACTTCATAACTTAATTGTAAACTAATGAGTGAAATATCCGGACAGAGAGAGAAAGAGAGAGCGAGAAAAAGAAAGAGAAAGAGAGTCAGTCTGAAAAGCCTCACGACAAATAGTATGATATCGTTGGAAAAAGTAATAAATCAATAATTAGGTAATAAAAATTTTAAGCTTTTAGCTTATCGGCTTTTGATGGTGCGGTTTATTACCCCAAACAAATATTTGGTACCTTTTCGCTGACTCCCAACCACGTACCATAGCCCAGAGCTGGGATCTCATCACCATTGCTTAGTTTGAAATTCGATACATTCACCTGAAATAAAATTTATTTTTAATTATTCCTTACTACTGGTGGTAGGACCTCTTATGAGTCCGCACGGGTAGGTGCCACTACCCCGCCCGTTTTTACCGTGAAGCAGTAATGCGTTTCGGTTTGAAGGGCGGGGCAGCCGTTGTAACTATACTAAGTCCTTAGAACTTATATCTCAAGGTGGGTGGCGCATTTACGTTGTACATGTCTATGGGATCCAGTAACCACTTAACACCAGGTGGGCTGTGATCTCGTCCACCCATCTAAGCAATAAATAAAAAATTAATAAAAGTCGACGCGTGTTACAACAGGACTGAGCAAAACTTCAACATGTGGACGGATCGCGAACGTTGGTATAGATTCCTTTGATAAAACCGACACTAGAGACCAACTACCAAATTTCGCTCCAACGTTGGGACCAATGCTATTTTCTGGAACTACACGTTGGGCGAGTGGCCTTGGGGCCTATGCTGGGGCCAACGTGAGAAGCCGGCGTTACGCTACCCACGTCAAGATACGGCGTGGTTCTAGGCGAACCTTCCATAGACTAGCCATACCTTAATTAGCCTTGGTTTTTTTTATTTTTTTTTTATTGCTTATTTGTGTGGACGGGCTCACAGCCCACCTGCTGTTAAGTGGTTACTGGAGCCCATAGACATCTACAACGTAAGTGCGCCACCCATCTTGAGATATAAGTTCTAAGGTCTCAGTATAGTTACAACGGCTACCCCACCCTTCAAACCGAAACGCATTACTGCTTTACGGCAGAAATAGGCAGGGCGGTGGTACCTACCCGTGCGGACTCACAAGAGGTCCTACCACCAGTGATTACGCAAATTAAAATTTTGCGGGTTTGACTTTTATTACACGATGTTATTCCTTCACCGTGGAAGTCAATCGTGAACATTTGTTAGGTACGTATTTCATTAGAAAAATTGGTACCCGCCTGCGGGATTCGAACACCGGTGCATCGCAACAACGAATGCACCGGACGTCTTATCCTTTAGGCCACGACGACTTTTTGGTCTGAGTACTCGGGTATTACTGTCCTTGTTGTCTTTCTTTTGTTTGTAATTTTTTATTATTATTAATAGTATTATTAAATCTCTATTAATATATTAATGTAATGCATACTGTGATTGCCTCTAATTAGAGTTGCAGTTATCAATTGCTCTATACATGTCAATGTTATTTTATGTCTTACTGTAAACCCTGTCGGTAAGCCTTAAATAAATAAATTAAAAAAAAGGTTATCAAATATTACCCAAACATAATTCAAGGGAACCGGTGGTCGTTTCGCTGGCGGCCACCGGTCCGGCGTCCGGGGGACGGTGGGATGGATGTAATGTGCTCTGCGTCAACCCTGTCCCGCCGTTTCAATAGCCCCGACTGGGCTCTGGCCCGGTCCGAGGTAGGGCGCCGGTTGTGAGCGGCAGGAGTTTTTAGTGAGGTTCAACTCCCACATACCCCACCTGCCGCGCGGGTGGGGATCCGGCGATTTTCTCCTGTGGGAAAAAAAAAAAANCGTGGGACGGTGGGATGGATGTAATGTGCTCTGCGTCAACCCTGTCCCGCCGTTTCAATAGCCCCGACTGGGCTCTGGCCCGGTCCGAGGTAGGGCGCCGGTTGTGAGCGGCAGGAGTTTTTAGTGAGGTTCAACTCCCACATACCCCACCTGCCGCGCGGGTGGGGATCCGGCGATTTTCTCCTGTGGGAAAAAAAAAAAAAAAAAAAACATAATTCAAACTGTCCTACCTTATTCATTTTTGTTCTTGAGACGCTCAAACACAACCAAACACTGACACCCGCTTGAACTATCTAAATTATATAAGAATAGATCTATTTGACATCGGATATCAAAGTTAATTGACCTTAAATTGCTCTTACGCAATGACTATCTTTTTTCCGCTTATTATTGTGACATGTCACGTTTTGACATCAATATTTTTAGCGCCGATAACTTTTTTTTTTTGTTTACGGATACCTACGTAATAGATGATCTTGGAATTATATAACGCGTTTTTTTTTTTTTTTTTATTGCTTAGGTGGGTGGACGAGCTCACAGCCCACCTGGTGTTAAGTGGTTACTGGAGCCCATAGACATCCACAATGTAAATGCGCCACCCACCTTGAGATATAAGTTCTAAGGTCTCCGTACGAGGGCTGCACTAAAAGTATCGGGAATGGAATATTTCCACTGTTCCTGTCATATTAAAATCTTTTTAATTGAAAACTCCTTGGTTTTAAAAATCGAATACCATTTATTTATTTAAAAAAAGATTCTCGGTCTTGTCACGAGGTTTTGTCAAACTTGTTTAGTCGTTGAGAAAATGGAATTGACTCGAGAAAATTCAAGAGCGATGATTTATTATGACTTTCGAAGTGGTTTAACACAAAAACAGTGTGTTGACCGGATGATTTCTGCATTTGGTGATGAAGCCCCATCCAAAACCACAATTTATCGCTGGTTTGCTGAGTTTCAACGTGGACGTGTCAAGCTCAGTGATGATCCCCGTCAAGGTCGTCCAAAAACTGCAGTCACCCAAGAAAACGTTGATGCTGTGCGTAAGCTGATTGAGGAAGATCGACATGTGACATACCGCGAAATTCAGGCAACTTTAGACATTGGCATGAGTCAAATACAAATAATCTTGCATGAACAATTAGGTGTAAAAAAGTTGTTTTCCCGATGGATACCGCATTCGCTCTGTGAAGAGCAAAAAGCGGCTCGCGTTACTTGGTGCGTCAGAACTCTCGAAAGATTCCACGCAGGATCCTCAAATGCTGTATACAACATTGTATCAGGTGACGAATCCTGGATATACGCGTACGAACCCGAAACAAAAAACCAGTCACGAGTTTGGGTGTTCGAAAATGAGTTAAAGCCAACAAAAATTGTTCGTTCACGGAGTGTTGCAAAAAAAATGGTGGCCACGTTTGTCTCCAAAACCGGCCATGTTACGACTATTCCTCTTGAGGGACAAAGAACGGTTAATGCAGAATGGTATGCTAGCATTTGTTTGCCACAGGTCGTTTCTGAACTCCGTAAAGAGAACTGCAACCGCCGCATCATCCTCCATCACGACAATGCGAGTTCTCACACCGCGCACAGAACAAAAGAGTTTTTAGAGCAAGAAAACATAGAATTATTAGACCATCCGCCGTACAGCCCCGACCTAAGCCCTAATGATTTCTATACTTTCCCTAAAATAAAGAATAAATTACGTGGACAGAGATTTTCATCACCTGAAGAAGCTGTGGACGCCTACAAAACGGCCATTTTTGAGACCCCAATTTCCGAATGGAATGGTTGCTTCAATGATTGGTTCCATCGTATGGAAAAATGTGTCAAATTTCGCGGAGAATACTTCGAAAAGCAATAAATACATTTTTAAATAGTAATGTTGTGTCACTTCGTTAATTCCCGAAATATTCAGTGCCGCCTAGGTATAGTTACAACGGCTACCCCACCCTTCAGACCGAAACGCATTACTGCTTCACGGCAGAAATCGGCGATTATATGACAGATATCACAGAAATAAAAATATATAGACGCTATTTTCAATACAATTCAACTCAATACATCCGTAATTTTGTAAACGGGAAATACCTATTTCGATTTATCTTTGAGACTTCGGCCTCATGTATCAGATTGAGTGACGTGTTTCGTTTTGTGAGGTCTATTTGCTGTGAGATCGTCCACTTTTTTTGGTATTAATGCGCGATACTATAACTCTTTAATCGTGGCTGCCGGTAGCTACATACCCGATCCGGGGGATCGAACGGTAAACAGTCGCTGTCGCCCCAAACACGGCATTTCAGATCCTCCCGATCCACTAACGGTGCTTTTAGGTACCTCAAGCACCGGTCATCGTTCTCGTCGAACCCGTCGAGCGCGACGAAGGGTTCGGCTAGTAAATTAACCCACAGACACAGCCCACTGAGTTTGTGAGAAGCAGCGCGCACAGCTAGTCACCCACTTCGATAAAGCGGCACGACACGAGAACCCTCTCATGGTGGCCGCCGGTAACTACATTCCCGATCCTGCGGACAGAATGGAAAGCAGTCGACGTCACCCAAAACACGTCATCTCGGATCCTCCCGATCCACTAACGGTGCTTCTAGGTACTTCAAGCACCGGTCACCGTTCTCGTCGAACCCGTCGCTTGCGACGAAGGGCTCGACGAGTAAATTAACTCTCAGACACAGCCCACCGAGTTTCTCGCCGGATCTTCTCAGTGGGTCGCGTTTTCGATCCGGTGGTAGATTCTGCGAAACACTGCTCTTGCTAGGGTTCGTGTTAGCATCGTCGTCAGGTTTGAGCCCCGTGAGCTCACCTACTAGCCACAGTTACGCTGAAATAGCCTCTAAGACTATCAGCTTAGGTAGGGAAAAAAAAAGCTTGGCAGTTATAAAAAGGACACCTCTTCTTTAGCCTTCGAGTGAATAAAGAGACTTTTTATTTATTTATTTATTTATTTAAAACATCAACACGGTTACAGTTTCGATACAGCATCGGTGTGAAAAAGCGAGCACCCTTGGTTGACTCAGACCGTATCACAGAACTCTTTAAGGCGGTGTTTCCCAAAGTGGGGCCCCATAAGGGGGCAATTTGATAATTAAGGGGGGCAATCGCACTAAATTAATATAGAAAATCTGTATTAAAATTATTTTGAAATTTGAATTTCAGTTTTTTATTATATTTTTTGATAACAATTTCCTAGTGATTTCTAAAGCATTTATGTTTCTTAAGTGAAAAAATCAATTTTTTGATGTTAAAAATTCTGTATAGGGGACATATACAAATTTTAGAAGTGTTACAGTGGGGGCATGGCACAAAAAAGGTTGAGAAACACTGCTCTAAGCCATCCTTGATTGACTGATAGAGAATGCTTTAGGCATTAAATCTGTGCAGTACCTTAAGCGTGTAAAGTTAAACAATAATAAAATGCTGCACGAATTATAACAAGTGACCGAATTATTCGATGTCGCCGTTGACTCCATTCTTCCACTTGAGCAAAGAGATCGGTATGTCTTCGTGCTCCTGTCCAGGGACCACATCGAAGGGGTAGTTCTCGTAGGGCTGCCAGAACAGCGGCCTGATCGTCCGGAAGCCGTTGTCAAACTGCGCCAGGGTGGCGACGTCCTCGTCGTCCAGCTGGAAGTCGAAGATCGAGGCGTTCTCCAGCACTCTGCTCTTAGTCACAGTCTTCGGTATAGACACGATCCCGCGCTGGTACTGGAATTACAATATACGTCATTCATTTATCTATGCTAATCTATACTTATCTATATTTATTTATACTAATTTATACTAATCTATACTAATATACACTAATCTATACTAATCTATAGCCTAGTCTTCGGTATAGACACGATCCCGCGCTGGTACTGGAATATATAGCTCTTGTTGCATTAATATGATAATTGTGTAATGTACCACCTTTTATACTGATGGCTGATTCACGGCAGTAATAGGCGGGGTGATGGTACAAATCAAATCAAATCAAATAAATAAAATAAAAAATTCAACATAAATGAAAGTACACACTTGTTGAACGTCAAAAAGAACTACCGCCAATTCACAAAAACTAGCCTCCGTCCTGAGAAGAACTGGCAAGAAAATCAGCGGGCATGTCTTTTTTTTTTTGAAATATTAGATTTTTTTGAAATATGCATTTTTACCAGAGGTATTTTATAACGTAACAATTATTGTAATATTGAAATGCCCGGAGCGAGTACCTACCTACCCGTTTGGGCTCACAAGGCCTCCTACCATGAGTACAAATGGCTGTTGCGAAAGAACTCTTTATGATCTGGAAAGGAAATATGAAAGACGGGTCTGGTAGAGTTTGGTGGTTCTTCTTGGCTAAGGTTCAAACTGGGTCACCTTGGTCATTGAGTGAGGATCTAAAAGCCGGGAGTATAACGCTTTAATCCTTTCAAGTCTACCCAATTTCAAAAGACCGTTTTCCTATTCACCTTGCAGTTAGCTGGAAGTAGTTCCTGAGCGCCAAGACAAGTCCTCTTTATTGCCCTTGTAGGCAGACGAGCGTACGGCCCACCTGATGGTGAGTGGTTACCGTCGCCCATGGACTTCAGCAATGCCAGGGGCAGAGCCAAGCCGCTGTCTACCGTTTAATACTCTCCACAAGCCTCGTTTAAAGAAGGACATGGCATAGCGTTCGGGAAACACCATGGAGGGGAGCTCATTCCATAGTCGGATGGTACGTGGCAAAAAATACCTCTGGAAACGCACTGTCGTTGAACGCAGCGGTTCCAGATAATATGGATGAACTCTGCTCCGATGGCGGGAGGTGCGAAGGATAGCCAGCGATTGGCTGTGGCTCTGATGTTGTCCGCGTGCAACGATCACACACTGCCAGCTAGAAGGTAGAAATTACTCACCAAATATCTTAAGGCGATCTGAGTGACGGTCTTCCCGTGTTTCTTGGCTATCGAGAGCATCGTGGGATTGTCCATCTTAGGCTCCGGACTGTCCGGGTAGTTTCTGGACGGCACCATCGTTCCGAATGGCGAGTACGCGACCACCACCACGCCCTTGGACTGACAGTAGTCCACCAATTCCTTCTGACCGAGATTTAGGTTGATCTGTAAATGCCAAACGGTCAGATCTAGTAAGAGAAGCACTTGGTGGTAGTCTGTACCGGGCGGTCCATACCACCCATGATCGAGCACAGTGGAAGAACGTCACATGTGGTCGCGGTCTTCAGCAGTGAGGGAACGATATAGAAGAAGAGTAAAAGCTGCACTAACGTCAGACGGTCGGTTTCTTGATTTGTGTGGTCCATGGACTGGTGGAAGCCGTGCTCTGAGACACACGTATGAAACAAGAAACCGATATGAAAGCGGTGTTTGTTTCGCCGTTCCTTATGAGGAGAACCTTAAGACGGCGGGGCAGACGTGGATGGGAATGGCTAGCGATCGAACATTATGGCATAAAAAGTGATTACCGGAGCCTATAGAAATCTACAATGTAAATGCCGCCTTGAGATGAGTTCTAAGGTCCCAGTATAATTACAACGGCTGCTCCGCCCTTCAAACCTTAACGCATTACTGCTTCACGGCCTAAATAGGCAGAGTACCTACTCGTGTGGACTCAAAAGACGTCCTACCACCAATTATAATTGTGGGTTTAATTCGCCATACGCCCAGCAGTGGACATCAAAGGGCTGTAGATAACCATAACAAAGTTTACGTCGTGTGACCGTTCCGTGGTTACCTCGATCTGGTTGACGGCGGGTGGCACATTGCAGTTGGCTAGTAACCTCTTCATCTGTTCGATGTTGAAGTTGGACACGCCGATGGACCTGGTCAGTCCCTTCTTGAGGACCTCCTCAAACCCTCTCCACGTCTCCAGGTGGTCGATCTTTTCGTCTATCCCTTCTTGCTGTAATATCAAACGGAATTGAAACTTTTTATTTAAGTTGCGAACTTTTCATCGTTAACTTTCAACTACCCTACTTTGAGAAGTTACGATTTTTTGAAGTGAAAACTTCTTTAGAATCGTTGTGATTTCAAACCGGATGCAACGGAAAAAACGACAGGTAAGAGACACAAATACAAAAATGTGTAGGATGAAGCCAGCAAAGAGTGAGACAGAAATATACATACTATTTAATACAGCGCCATCTGTGAGATTTTTTAATACTAACGTGTATATGAAAGCTCTTGTAGTGAATTTTAATTTAGGATTATACGTGAAATTAAAATATCAATTCACAAATCAATTCACCTTACAATTATTAACTAATGCAAAATTTTACATATACTTAAGACGTTTAGGATAATTGTATTTTAATTTTGGAAGGTTTCACTTCTACCACGTGTGAATTGCACACATTTTGTTTTTTTTTATAGTACATTGTGCACCGCGGGAGAAAAGTTGGACATATCCTCCAGCGTATTTGCAACTTTGCACATACAATTTTTTCACCTACCAGGCCGAAAGTTCGTGGAGTACCGAGCCGGGGTCTAGGGGCGAAGCCTTGGCCGGGGCAAGGGGGGCGGAGACCCCCGTACTCATAAAAACAATTTAACCGTTTTTTAATTTTTAAATAAACTACTACTAATTGAATAAGAACTGTCTGATGAACTCATCTTTGTTTAGTACTTCACTATTAAATCTTATTGCCTTTTGTTTATTTCGCTTTTACACTAAACACAATATTGCAAATTACCCGAACACAACAATGGCGGAGAATTTTATGTGCGTGAGAGCAGACGTAGACACTAACGCGTATGCGCACTTGTCAGTACCCAGGGAGAAAAATTTACACTTTCTTCCCTGTACTGCGGGAGGAAAATCGAGCTTTCGGCGTCGGTAGGAGAAAAAGGGATTTTTTGACCTGTTAATATATAGGATGAAATATAATCTCAGTAAAATGGTGATTATGTGCAAAAGCAATAATATGATACGTGAATTTTCAATGCAAAAGTTCAGAATGGGTCATTTGACCCGTTATGGTAGGTTTAGTGTTAAGAATTAACTAAAGTTTGACAATAAACAAAGAGTATATATACATAATATAGGTGTGTGTGTCAAATGCATGGCAGTGTGTGTAATTTTTTATTTATTGATTTAATGTATCTTTTAAGTTTTATTTTGAAAAAAATATTAACATTGTGCACTCCTTCTCTATATTCTCTTTAAGTGTGGAAAATTTCATACACCTCCGTCCGCGCGATTTTCGTAAAAAGGGATACAAAGTTTTTGCTTCACGTATTAATATATAGATATATACAAATTATGAGAATCACAAATTAACTTTAGGTAAGCATCGACAAACTCACCGAGATCGACATTGGCCAGTGCACCAATACCAAGTCCACGTAATCCAGATTCAGTCTTCTGAGGGAGTCGCGCACCGCCACCTCGACGTCCGCTTGCTTGTGGTGGTGGTGCCACACCTATTCACAGGAATGTCTATTCAATTGGGATTCCCGAAGGACAAGACGAAACATGTTGCCACGCAATGTATGACAGATTAAGCGGCACACGCACGCGGTCATTGACCTAGGTTCTACAGTATGCGCGCGAGTTCATGTCCATCGGGGCCAGAGGCGACGCGCGGGGGATAGCTCGCCCCGCCTTCGCCCACCTCCACGCATGACACGTCGAGTGTTGTCCGTGACGGTTGTGACGCGCGCTTATCGATATCGAAAATTTACGCAAACGCTATTGTGTTAATTAATCATGACTACTCCGCTTCCAACAAGTTCAGGTAGAAAAAAACCTACTGAAAAAAGATACATACTGATTCCGACTCTGATCTGTCGGTTGTCTTTTCATTTGATAGTGACTGAATTGGAATTTAAAAAATATTTTTCTCTATTATAAATAAATAAGTAATAACTTATTACATTTATTTTATTTCGTAATTTGCAAAATTACCTTAAGTTACATTAAACCAAATAGACAGCTGTTAAATAAATCGGTAGTTGTTATCGACATTACCATAATTAACTAGGTCACAGCACTACCGCATTCCTCAGGATGGACATGAACTCGCGCGCCTACTGTACATACATACGGTAGAATGTAACAAGTCTGAAGTTCAGTGAAATTTTGCGACTCCTTACATCATAGTTAGTCTGACCGGGATATGAGGTTCAATAAGACAAACTAACTTTGTCACCGCAGACCTCATGTCTTAAATGTTGGTGGCCGGAGTGACGTTGCGAAATCTATGGGTTGCTATAGCTATCCAGCACCATGTGATTCCAGGGTTCGTTCTATGCTATACAAGATATGCTTGCAGAACTGTGACCTCATTTGAGACACACAATTGTATTTTTACAGTACGACTGCCCCGTGCTTCAAACCGCGGCGCATTGCCTCACGGCAGAAATCGGCAGGGCCTACCCGTGCGGACTCACAAGACATCCTACAGCCATTAATAGGAAGAATGTAAAGAATATTACGTTAGATAAAAAAAAATGTGGCACAGGGTACAACAGACCTTTGTAGTAACAAAAATGTCTTCTCTTTTAACGACACCGTCCTTAATTTTTTTATTTATAACTTCCCCGACCTCCGGCTCGACCCGGTAGAGATGCGCCGTGTCGATATGTCGATAACCTATATCGATGGCGTACGATAATGCGTCCTGTAGTTTACGCGCGTCCGTGATTTCGAATTCCATCTGAAAACCAGAGATTAGTTCTTGAAACGAGAGGAAAAAAACGACCTCAAAGTCTCTAGATCATGAGGAGAATAGTCTCAAATCGATTACACATAAGCATGCTGCTATTCACCATGAGATCCTAGATCGATTTTTTTTGTTGAGCAATGTTTTTTTTGCCCTTGTAAGTAGACGAGCATACGTCCCACCTAATGGTGAGTGGTTACCGTCGCCCATGGACTTCAGCAATGCCAGGCAGAGCCAAACCGCTGCCTACCGTTTATTACTCTCCACAAGCCTCGTTTGAAGAAGGACATGTCATAGCGCTCGGGAAACATCGTGGAGGGAAGCTCATTCCAAAGCCGGATGGTACGTGGCAAAAAAGATCTCTGGAAACGCACTGTGGATGAACGCAGTGGCTCCAGGTTGTATGGATGCACTCTGCTTCGTCGGCGGGCGATGCGAATTGCGATGGTAAAAACTAGATGAGCAATATCCCCTACCACCAGTCAATGCCAATCATCAATCGCAGTACCCTGGTAAAACACTCAGAGAACGTCCTTTCAAATTCGGGAGAATTCTTCAGTCGACTTCGTCCCTCCATATACCCAAACTATCACGTGAATAGAAGACGCACTCCACTTCTTCGATAAAACACATTTGTATTTACTAGTGGTCGCCCGGTAGTCGAAATTCGACATAATTATTTGAAACTAGCTGACCCGGCAGACTTCGTAGTGCCTCAATCGATAAATAAAAGACCTAAACTTTTGTATAAAATAAACTTAAAACAAACAAAAGGAATCGGTCCGACGGGGGACACATCAAAGGAAAAACAAAATTGTTATTTTTATTTAATTCCGAACATTTTCATATTTATATACCTTTTAAACCTTTTCAAGACTTCCACAAACAATTTAAGACCAAAATTAGCCAAATCGATCCAGCCGTTTTCGAGTTTTAGCGAGATTAACGAACAGCAATTCATTTTTATATATAGAAATTATAAGTTTGTACACTATTATGATTCTATTTTCAAAGACTATTATACTTCGATAATCACAAATTTCGCCAAGACTACCCTATAGAAAAATATTATTAACAAAGACAAACAATATTTAATCTATTCTCAATTTGACCATAGACTTTATGCAATAAAAAAAGTTTGACAATAAACAAATAGTATGCATGCGCGTGTGTGTGTCAAATACATGGTAGTGTGTGTAATGTTTTCTTTATTGATTTAATGTATCTTTCATGCATTGTTTTAAAAAAAATATTAGAATTGTGCACTTCTTCTCTATATCTTATACCTTTAAACGAGCAATTCTTGTATATTAATTGTTAATAAGGTAAAGTTCGATGAGCAAACTTATCTATGATTAGTCTGCGAACTGATATATGTCAGAATATAATGTTAATTTGAAAATTATAAAATACTATTGAACTACTAAATTGTTTCTAATTATGCACGTCCTAACAGGTTATGGGCCCAGGACGCTTGCAGAAAGTGAAATAGAAATGATTTAACGATTAATTGTTTTAATAGGCGTAATCCGTTGTGTCAATTATTTCCTGATTTTTTGAAGTTGAAGAAACTACGAAAATGACTTCTAATATTAAGATTGATCGACTTACGGGTGATAACTATGACACCTGGAAGATTCACATGCGAGCTATTCTGAAGAAGAATGATTTGTGGGAATATGTATCAGGAAAAATACCTAAACCAATACATTCAGATTCTAAATATTCTGAATGGAATAAAATGGACGGAAAAGCCGAATCGGACATATTGTTAGCTGTCAGCCCGAGCGAGTTAATTGCACTGGATGGTTTAGACTCCTCTAAAGCAATATGGGACAAGTTGAAATCTATGTATGAGTCAAGCGGGCCAGCGCGAAAAGCGTCATTACTAAAGAGACTTGTATTAAACCGTATGCCAGAAGATGGAGAC